>CP136064.1:210326774-210926774 GCA_032622095.1 Siphonodentalium dalli | reverse complement strand
TTATTTGAGCGGATCACTAACGCTTAAGTCCTGTCAAAGGAATGCATGGGCCTGGAACTCGGACTAAAGACCGGCACCTCCATCCCGATATCTTAGCCGGCTTTAGTACGAGAAGACTTGGACTACCAGACTCCTAACCATAACTTAATCAGACAACGAGACTCATAACCATAACCTTATCCCAAATGCATATATGTGTGGGGCTGAAGTTCAAGAAAAAGAGTGCAAACATAGTAAATTGCATACTCCAAGCATAAATTTCAATGAATTTCTGTTTACTGAAATAAATATACGCATGTCATTATGTGTATGTAGGATATTTAGCTGCGAACCAGTTAAGCAGTTTTATAATGCAACAGGAATGTACACAAACAGGAATAAAATAATATTGTGTCTGAAATGGCTGTAATTTGGTGACAAGATTGCATTTTGTGATTTTTCCTACCCCCAATACCAACATTAAAATTTGGAGTCAGTTTCCTCAAAAATGAAAGAAATCAAGTGACATACGATGGCATAACAAATGTAAGGCTAATTTTTAAACACTAAAGTGTTGTGGGAGGAAAGTTCAAATAATTTTACACATTAAAACACCCATTGTTTTTTGTGTTTATGGCCCAAAACCTTTTGTAATGGAAAAAAATGCCTCAAACTGGCATCTTTGGAAACAAGCTAAGACTAAGTATTCAAAGGGCCATAAGTTGATTTTCTTAAATAATGTTCTGTTAATACCTTTACAATTTGTTCAATCCAACATACTTAAAATGTTATAAAAGAAAAGCATGGCATATGGATATTAAATTATTAATTTACATGACCTCAAATATTGCATTTCATCACACAAGTTCAGTGTCAGAGGCAAAATTGGCTAAGTCCATACAATGGAACACACATTTTGTTTGAGAATATAATTTTCTTCTTAATTATTATAGATGCACATATTAATAATTTTTTATGTTTAATCTAGTGAGGAAATTACTAAAACACTGAACAATCCCAGTTTGCTCTAGTTTTTTAATAATTAACCATATAAATATATGGCATTTTGGCTCATTCTGCGAAATTGAGGGCCCGAAAATGGGCCGAAATCGGATAAACTCGCGTTTTTGAAGGCACACAACTCGAAAAATACTTAATGAATCTGGGATTGGTTTTCAGTACTGGGTTCAGGTCGACACAATACGTATGCTATTTGTAGGATTTGTGAATTTGATTGTTTTATATACATCCATGAATATCCATAATTTGATGATTTGACCAAATTTCCATAAATTTATTTTACGAAATTCACCAATTTCCCTTTTACCGATTTTTGCCGATTTTTAGTATGTTGTTTATGTGGAGGGTTTATGTACTTATTCCAGCAAAAAAAAAATCTGATGCAATTAGTTCCGGGTTTGGCATTTTTTCTCATAAATGCACTGGACTAAAGTTTCTGACTGACCGTGACTGAGCCAATAGTGGCCACTTTATCGCGCCACACTGCCCATACTAAACAAGCTTCACTATGCCACGCTCGGCACTACACTCAATAATTATTAACCTGTGTCCGGCAAGACAAATGTTTTTTTTGCTATTAGTCTGGGGACTCATTCTGCTTAATCCTCATATTCTGGGAAGTATCTATAGTCTCAAATTAACATTGTTTTTAGTTACTTTTTCCCTTCTGTTCAGTTTGTATATCCCCTAATTTGCAGAAGATAAAATGCATATTAAATGAGGTGACTAGTGTGTGAACACTTCAATCTGATCGTAGGTCTCCCATAGCAGTTGAGGCCTAAGAAGAATGAGGTTCCCAGAAGGTGAACTTGGTGATGCCAAGCAGGACCTCATTCTGCAAATGTCAGACACTTTGATTTCAAGTATTCACAGTAAAGCTCTAAACATTCTCTACATCTGTTCATAAATTACATGGCTATAATGAGATTTGGTTTCGTGATCTTCAATGATTTTTGCTTACCAAATCTGAGCTTAGATTTATTTTTTCAAAAATGATATGTTGCTGGATCTAATTATTTTCAGGAAAGTAATAATATTATTTAGGTATTTGATTTATCATTCAATATGTTTTCAAGCACTGCTGGCATATTCAAGGAGAGCATGATTAAATTAGGAGTTTACCCTGACAATAGACTGAATAGAGCACATTATCTTTCCTGTTAATCATTTTCCCAAAAATAAAAAATTTTGATGCAAATAAACTATCATTATATTTGTGTTCTTTCAGTTATTGGTTACTTCATATATCGTGGATCTAATTCCCAGAAAAATGAATTCAGAAGAAATCCACAGAGTCCTTCACATTCCCGTAAGTTGACAATGTTCAGGTACCAGGTATCAAATTATTTTAGTCAATGAATTCATGGAAATGGATAGCCAGATGCAGATGCATTGTCATTTAGTTTGGGAAAACAAACCATTTAAAGTGATATGAAACACTCCGGTATGGTGATCAAATAGAAATGGAGAATAATCTTGCTCAAAGTAGTTATTTTTTACAAATATTATATCCAAATTGACAACCCACACCATCATTCCTATATATTAATTAAATGCAGTGTGTCTAGGTGGTAAAATCCATCTCGTTTGTTTATCGCCGATAGTTTCATCCCGAATCAATATGTAAATATTTACAATTGAGCATAGTTCAGACTATGTTTTCTATGGAGTGGTATGGTCAATTTGTTGGAAAATTTTCGCTGATGTGAGTAGAATGCTACATTCCTACAGCTGCCTTAGTGCCTGAGTACTAACTTATCAGTTTCACGCACCCGAACAAGTCCATAATATGTCTTTAAAATAAGTAAAATGTATGCTGATAGATCACATATTCACACAGATTACTGAGACTTAAAAAAAAATAATGTTTCCAGTAACATAGGGGGGAAAAGCAGGGATGGGCAGGCAGATATTTTTTTATTTTTGTTGGGAAACATCCATAAAACCATATGGAATAAATTCATTCTGAATATATCCTCCTGCAGCACAAATTATATAACAGGACACAATGAGCAAATTACTGTAGGTTTTGGGTGGGATAATGAAGCCTTGGTTGTATTTTAAATCAAAAACGATCCTGACATCGACCTGGTTTAACCAGCCCGTATATACAAGGGTGCTGCCATCTTAAAACAATGACTTCTGGTGTGAATAATGTAGATCGGCAACTAACTGACCAGCACAGTTTTACTATTCTCAGAAATCTATTTATAAACACAATTTATTTTTTATCCGTTTTTGCACTTACTGGAAACATCACTATTTTTGTTATGCCTACTGCAGCTTTTTTTTTTTTTTTTTTAACCCTGGTCGGTTCATAAATTATTCATTCAATTCTCAGTCAGTAACATATTTACCCCAGTCTGAGTAAACTCATACCTAAATATTCATTACAACATTGAATATTAGGTCTGACGGATAACATCGCTATCTCATTTCCAAGTCCTCGGGATTCCGTAATCTGATTGATTGCGTAAATTATTTTCCGTCCAATGAAACCGTATGGGTTGATAAACAAGTGTTAATGGGCGGAGACTCCCATAATGTCACCTCTAAATATCATTCTGAACTCCTCGACCTGTGACCTCTGCGGCTGAACTCCTCGACCTGTGACCGCGACGAGGTTTGCCGAATGCTCTAAATATAGTAACACAGCGGAATTTCGAGGCTTGCAAATTCAACAGAGACAGAAAAAATTGCTTCGAAATTATATATTCGGTACGATTCCGATTAATTTGAAGGATGTGCTGGACCTGATAGATAGGCCTGCGTATGGTACCAACTTGGCCTCCCATAAATATAAATAGAACTTTACTCATGTCCGTGTATTTTTTATTTACTTTATTGTAACATGGTTTGCAAATCGACAAATTATTTGCCGTAAAAAAAAAGTCATCTGAAAGTCAAACACCGAGGAAATGACTTAATTTTATGCTTTTAAATAGTTCTAAAGCATCATTTTTGATGACGACCTAATTTTTTGCTCTCGGATGCAGCTTTCCCGTTGATGCAGCGAGTTCATCTCCCGAAAAAAGAATAGTCGCACACACGACAAATATTATCTTCTGTAAGTTTTAATGTCGCGACACAGGCCTTCTGTGGGTTGATGAGTCGGCGAAGCACAACAAATAACACGTGGGGACACCTGTCAATCATCGATGTATTTTTAAAAATCCGTGACGTCATTTTGGGGAAGCTCTTCGCTGAATAGAAATGGTTTTGGCTACATTAGCTCCAGACTCTATATTTCAAATATAGAGTCGACGTTCACCCAGACTGTATTTACCCCAGTGGCATATTTACCCCAGAAGCTGAATTTTAAAAATTCATGATTTTTTCTATTTATAATATTAATTGACCATTTAAATTAATATTGTATGTTCCATCATTCATCTCGATATGCATTATGTTAAAATAGAGATGAGCTAAAACCCTTTTTCTTTCCAGATCTGGAAACTATTTCAACATCATCCGGCAAGAAATTGTTGGTATCTGGTTGGTGGGGATTGTGCCGCAAACCAAACTACCTTGGAGATATCTTGATGGCCTTTGCTTGGAGCTTAACATGTGGTGCGTACGTGGGAACATAATGAAATTGTGAATGTATAAGATTATTCTTGATTCTGAGTGTTCCAGCAGGTTCCAGTGAGGAATACCTCCATCAGTTTAACTTGCAAACATATGATATGTGAACAACAACATCTACTCTGGCCATTGGACACAGTGTTTACTGACTTGAATATGGGGGAATTTAACCTTTCATGACTGTAGCTGCACTGGTGCAGCATTAAAGATTCTGTGCCAGTGCATTCTCTTATATATGCGAGCCTCACATATATAAGAGAATGCTCTGTCTTACAAGGTCTAGGCAAATATTTTAGGCTGTATTCTCTTTTATATATATATATACTAGAAGGTGACCCGACTTCGTCCGGGCTTTGACCTTGAATTGACCATTTTGAAGGTCAAGGTCAGGTGGGGTCAAACACCAACACCCCAAAAATGGTGGAAATCGGCCCAGCGGATACTGGGAAATCGGCCCAGCAGATACCGAGATACCCTATGCATCAAATTTCGTCGTAAAAATCCTCCAGTTTAACCCGATTTGATTTCCACTCAAGTATATAAACGCGCCTCATATACACACGCTCATTAATTATCAAGTTTCAACGTAAAGATAAATTACCATCGGTGCCCGAGATATCGCCAAGACGTCTGAAACAGTCAATTGCATCGGCCGGTTAAGCGTTAACGTGATCTAACGTTATGACCTCTAACGACGTCATAGAAGTTACGCATTGTTTTTATCCTGATGGAAGATAGTACCACTTCTTCTTGATAATTGAGGCAGATAACTAAAACGGATACATATGCATTATATATCGTTGGAAAGAGGAAACACGAAAGATTCTCACAGTGTCATTATTATGACTGGCATTTTATTATTCGCGCTGTTTCGAATCGATTTGTAAGCACCGAACTCAAATGAAAGTCCCGTAACACAGCGTAAAAACAGATTTGACCTCGGCACGTGAAAAGTTGACCTCGGATCTGAAAATTAATATGCCTATGCCACTTCCCGACCGATAGTACCCTCACATACGAAGTTTCATCGAAATCGGGTCGGCCGTTTTCGAGTTCATCGCGAACACACATACACACACAGACAGATCTTCCAAAATATATAATAGATATATATACGAGGCTCCATATGGGAGACTATATGTAAAAGAATGCATTGGCACAGGGTTTTCTCAAAATTTAAGGAAGCTCCAGTCATGGAAGGGTTATAGGCCTGAACTGAATATCTGAACATTTATCCCGCAATGAATAGAAATCCTTGTGTACTTGTATTAGCTTTTCGTTTGTCTGTTGCCTACTTATTTTTCCTGATCAGCCCTCAAGATGAATATTAGATCATTCCAACATATACTTATATATTAACCGATGGGAGAATCCATTCAGTAAGGAAAGGGTTAATGTAACTGATGTTCTATTCTTTGATAGAACTTGAAACTATTTTTTTATTTTATTGTTATCGTTATATACTCATTGAGCCTTTTATTTTATTTTCCAGGGGCTACTCATATTGTGCCATATTTCTATCCAGTTTTCCTCACTTTGCTTCTTCTTGGCCGAGAGCGAAAAGACAACCAGATCTGCAAAAAGAAGTACAGAAACAGTTGGGATAAATACTGTGAACGAGTAAAATACAGAATAATTCCATATGTGTATTAAGCTGCTGGCCATTGTTGGTGAAACAAACCTTGGCTATCATTCAAATTATGTGTGTCACTTGCGGTCTGTTTCAATATTTACAAAGAGTTACGTTGGGTTTGGTTATTGAGTCCTGCTTTAAGTCAAGGCCTCATGAAAGTACATTATAATATTATCTGAGACATGGGAGATCTAATTTTGTTGAGGTAAATATTAAAAAAATGGCCAAACTTCAATACAGTAATGCCCTAATTAATCGACTCCTTAACCACAGAAGAATTATGGGTAACTTTTCAGGATTTAGTCGGAAATATGCTTTGTTGCCATTCATCGGAAAGCTCTCCCCGAGAGCTCTCCGATGAATGGCAACAAGCCATATTTCCGGCTAAATCCTGAAAAGTTACCCATAATTCTGCTGTGGTTAATGAGTCGATTACTGTATAAAATTTAGGAATTTCCAAATAAAAATCATATAAGACACCATTAGGTGCATCAAGACTCACAAAGCACTACCCATAGTGAGAGTCTCATAGGGCCAAGAATGGTTCATGTTGACTCAATAAATATGTGTAATTTATTTCAAATCATCATTTCGCACCATGAATTGAAATATTTTCGCAATGGCCATCAAAAACTTTTGATCATTACCTCATTGTCTAGTCATAAAATTTTAACTGTCTGTGTTCAAACTCATTAATAAACTTTCTGTGTTCAAACTCATTCTCTTTTGATCTCAAAGACCTACAAAAAGTTTAGCTTAGGTGATGGTTAATTCAGTTTATGATTAGCGTCATTAATTAATTCATAACTAATTCTGGATAGGTTTCAGACTTTCTGAAGTTACTTATGTTGTACATTGTAATTATAATAACACAAATATAACCAACATTATTGTTAATATTCATTTTATGCAAATGAAGCATGTGTTTAGAGACTAAGAGTAAATGTTCCTATCTGAATTTTCACTGTGGATCCTCCAATGGAATTGTGCATTGTGCCAATAATTAATCAAATGAGTTAAAAAGCAAATGCGGTGATTGACGCTAACATACAATGAGTTAACTGTGGCCTTTTGAACAATTTTCAGGATTTATCAAACACAATCATAAAAAGCTCAAGATATTTCTTGCCATTCAATCATTTGAATTTTTATTTAAAAATTTTGTTTAAGTGAATATCTTGCCTGAGTTGTCCGGTTGTTTTTATTTTTACTTCGCAGTATTTTATGTTGCAACAGTATAGTTTTAGTCAAAAATGCTTTTAAACGTTAAATTGCTTTTTATGTTTTCTATTTTTAAATTAAAACCATTGTGGTAGTCCTGTGATTCAATTGGATTTTTTGTTTAGGTTTATATATTCAAACCAACTTTCCCTTTTTCCTTAATTTGACAAAATCCACAATTTCTCTTTCAATTTGAGCTCAATATATTAAAATTACTATCTTTTGCAACTCAAGACTTTTCTCCAATGAGGCAGCATTTTATCGACCAAAAATTCATCTTAAAACTTGTCACAAATCATGTTCATAATTATCACTCCTGTTATTGACCTTTAGCTTGGATCATAGGTCATGTATTTAATGACAGTGCTCTATGTACAGTATTTTTACACCTGAGATTTTTATTGTAATTTTCAAGATGTATATAATTTATTGTATATTTTAGCGAACTTAGTTTGTTGATAATTTGTATATAAACCTGTTTTTAACCTCATGATTTTCAGTTTTGGAATCCCTGTGTAAATTTCATACAAGCATGTTCTACAGAGAAATTGGAAGTGTTGAGCAATCGCTATGTCTTAAAATGTCATAAAATTCTACTTTGTTTAACAAGTCGTTAATGCTGCACCTGTGCAGCTCCGACCATGAAAGTGTTACATGGATTTTACATGTTATCCAAAGATATAATTTTTTTCTACAATGATCACAACATGTTTAGATGGTGGGGGACCAAATCTGCAACACAGGATAATATGTAGCTTTTTATGTGACTCAGCCAGACTTACAATAATGCTATGTAGTAATTGGACAAACCAAAATACATAATTTCACTGAAATTGAATTTATTTGAATATCCGTTGCTGATATTGCATTTTACAGGGTACTATGTTTATGTCTGTGCCTTATGTTTATAAACATATTTAAAACTGATGTAGATATATTTCATTATGATAGAAATGTCAATTCATACAAAGTCCAATATATCTGTCAAGAGTGGAATGACATGAAAGTAAAAAAGGACAACATCATGCTAAGTTGTATTTCCAGCCTAGTCCGGCCTAGCTTGAAATGTTATTAATAAACTATTTCTTATATTTATCATAGTATTCTACTTACCATCTTCTATGTTAATAAAGAACAAACAATTTACAGAATATCTCACCAACGTCTGTGAAATAAAAGTATACTGGCAATCTGAAAACAAGATTTGAAATTGGTCAAATATTCAGTTATTGTGGCAGTATATGTAAATATTATGTTACTGTAAAGCTAAATACCAAATTAACTTGTTTAGAAGTGGGACCATATAAATTATTTGGGCGAAGACTTCTGATCTTTTAATCCATTTTGGCTTCCTTGTGGAATTAGTAATTTCAGAATCTTCACCCATTCTTTTATGGCAACACTTCTTTCAGACATTCCTCAGATTACTAAATTGAAATCCACTACCTATTTTTTGTGGTATAAGATCCTGGACATTCAAGGAATCTCATATTTTTATACATCCACTGATAAATTGTTTGGGTATATATGAACACTGAGGGGAACTGATACTCAGTAAATGGTCACAACCTGGGTAATATTCCATTCTAGTCTGTAGAAAGTTGCATTGATATGTAATATTTTCTGCTCAGTTTTGTTTAAAATTTGACTTAGAAGTTACACCAGTTGGTAAATGGATAGCATCTTCCTAAACTTTAAAAATTTAATATTAAAAGTGAATTATTGATAAATCTCACAGAATCTGAAAACTTAATTATGTATTTCCATTTAAGTGATGGGCATCAACTGCCAGACATTGCCGTGTTGTGACTTATTTATTGAGGGATCATTGTCTCTCAGATATATAGAAAATATGCTAATTGGTTTTCATGTTAAGAGAATCTCATAATATATAATTGTGAGTTGTTTGTTGTAGGCTAGACTTGTTTGTATAGTTTCTTATACAGTAATGCCCAAAGTAATTGACCACTTAACCACATCAGAATTATGGGTAATTTTTCAGGATTTAGTTGGAAATATGGCTTCTTGCCATTCATCGGAAAGCTCTCGCCGAGAGCTTTCCGATGAATGGCAACGAGCCATATTTCCAACTAAATCCTGAAAAATTACCCATAATTCTGATGTGGTTAAGTGGTCAATTACTTTGGGCATTACTGTGTACATACAATCAACCAGCATCTTTGTCTGCCATTATGTACAATTGTTGTAAAAACTTGTGACATTCAAGATTAAAAGAACCTAAATGCTAATCGCCTCTCAATTCTTTTCATTATCTTACACATGGTCTAATTAGGAGATAAACGTACTCTGTTTCTGTTAAAACTGCCATAAACAGAAAGAATATGTAAATAGTACAATGTATGTTATTGTCAAGTTAGTACGCTGTGTTATGTAAACAATAGCGAAATTATGTTGCAGTACAGTATGTAAAGAGTATGCAATAAGCAAAACACTAAACACCGGGGAGACCCCGCTATGTGAACTTTGGTTAAAACAGCCACCAAGTTGTTTACAATATACCGGTATAGCACTAGCTAATCCTTGCCACTCAAGATTTCGGTGTTGCATGGGTCACCGTGAATCACTCTCCCAAAAAGAATCGCCACGGTGTTGAGTGTTCTGCTTATTTGCTCATGTGCTGTATATAAACAAACGCTCGGCTCACACTCAGTGTGTTTTGTGGACAGGCTTGGGGCAATTACTTGTGAATGTAATTAATTACAATTACTTCAACATTTTTCAATTACAATTCCCATTACATCTATTTCACAATGTAATTAATTACAATTACTTTGAAATGTAATTCAATTACAATTACATTTCAGCACATCATTGAAGTAGGAACACTTTTTTATTTATATAAACTCTATTTGATAACAAAACATAAATTTAATACAAGCAAGATGAAATACACAGTGAAGCACACTTGGTACAGTGTAGGTGTTCGTAGAACTGAGCGAATCATGATTTATAGCTGGCAATTCCAGCGTGTTGCATTGGCAGCTTGTAGTCGGGTTGATCTTCTAGAAATTGGAATGATATCAGAGATTTATGAACTTTGCTAACTATCTTCAATGCTTTGGCATTCTTGACCGATGTTTTTGCATACTGAAAGATCCTAGTAGGTTGTTGATCACTTGCTGATGGTGCTTGTGTGACTGTGGATTCATAGACATCTTGATGCTTTCGCTATAAAATGAAAATAATTTTTAGTAACACACATGTATCCATCATTTAATTATTAAGGGAATAAGACTATCTCAGTAAGTCAGACACACAGCCAGGCCAATTGTAAAGGACAATGAGATAATCAACACTCTGATTGTTAATTAGAGTCATAAACTTAATTAGCCTTTGTGGCCACCAGCTTAATGGTAACACAATGCAGCCACTAGACAGTGCTAATTGGGGGATTATTGAGGCAGGGATTTGTCCCCACTTTGTCATTCAGTTGCAAATTAGAAGGGACAATAAACAATGCATATACCAATTCACAATTGAGACACAGTGGATAAAGACTCAGTGTTGTGACAACATAGTGATAGCCAGTCACCAGTCTTACGCTTTGAAATTTGGAGAAAAAAAACATTTGAAGAAACCATTGGATGAATCATGAAAGAGAACTTTGAGAAGAAACAAGTACCTGTGATTTTGAAGTAATTGAAATTAAGACCCTAATTACAATTACAATTACATCCTAACCAATTACAATTGCAATTACATGTAATTGAGAATAAACTCAATTACCAATTACATGCAATTACTTGAAAAAATGTAATTAATTACAATCAATTACAAATTACAATTACCCCATCCCTGTTTGTGGATACTATATTAGTATATTCTTGAGGAAATTTTCATAATTTTTTTAATATGACCAAGGCCATCCGTGGCTTTAAAAACGGGTCATATTAATTTTGGTTTGTTCATTTTTATGTTTACCCATACCATAGTATGGTAAACATAGTGTCGTTGCCCGGATTGACCACTCGTCGTTCGTCCGTCTGTCTGTCCGTAGACACTTTACGAGTAATGCGATAACTCAAACGTTTTCTATCTGATCGAAACCAAATTTGGTATGTGAGTTTTACAGCCCAAAATACAGATCGAGTCCGAATATGGGTTTGATCCGATTAATTTTAAAGGAGTTATGACAATTTTTCGAGAGAAAAAAATAAAACAAATTTAGATTTAGCTCCGTGCTAAATTTAGCCTGTACATATATTAAATTTTGTTTGAACTTTAATAACAATAAAAAAAAAAATTAAATAATAAAAAAAATTTGACACTTTCATTTATTTTAGTTTTATACGATTAATTAGGTGTGATATCCTGTTTTGAAAATATGAAGATTTTATTGCAATAGTTTCATGTAATATAATGATATCAATAAATTACCATGTGATCATCCAACATCCAGAGTATATGAGAGGATTTTTATAGATGTTGTCATTCCAAATGAAATCTGTTATGAAATGAGTGATGACATATGATACAGAGCTCTGGTGGGTCAAGCAAGATAAACAACACTGGTGGCTGGCTGTTTGTTTAATCTAACTGTCAAATTGATTAATGGCAGCACAAGACTGGTGTTTTTCCTATTCTTGAAATTTCATTACAGGGTGAGATAATGGCCCCCTCACCTATATAAGTGTCTTCTAAATTCCATTAATTTGCTTCAAAAATAATTAACCCTTTCCAAGGTTTCCATAGACACATGCTATAATGTACATGGACTCTTCCTCATATCTCTTAATATATATTGGGTATCTTTGCACACTATTCACTTCTATCAATTTTGGTATTGACTGATTAATTGATTTTTGAAAAATATATTAACTCTTCAGACACATGCTTTCAAAATTAAAACAACAGCTGATAGCCAATATGATTTATCTATGCAATGGGGAAACAGGCAGATAAATATACATGACTATTGTAAGTGATGACTTGTTTTGAAAATCAATATGGTAGATGTTAGTATTTCCAGGAACCTTATTTTCCCATTTGTTCACATTTTCATGGTTGATTGAATTTTAGGGGCCACAGAGCACTTAGAAGATTAACATTGAAGGTTGTGGCTTTTAGTGCCCAAGCTACTTGTAAAACATTGTAATGTGTGAAACCATTCAAATGAGGCTAACTTACTTTCTTTTATATGAACGATTTAGTGGTCATAGGGGCCAGCATCCCCATCATATTATGTCTGTATAACATTATATAGATAATACTTTTGAATTGTATAAACTACATATATTTTTGAAAACCATACACCCCTGTTATGAAACACTTAATCTTATTTAATACACAGGTCAGATCTGATCTTATATCTGTCCATGTTTGATAAACAAATAACTGGGGAGAAGGGGGGGGGGGGGGGGTAATTAAAGTACCATTTAAATACGAGATGGAATATCCTACATATATGTCGTTCTAAGCAGTCTGGCTTGTCAACAATTATAATTTCTCTTTAGAAGTGAATAATAAATTTTGAATATCTGGCATGTCAAAAGTGGCAAAGATAGGGATTTATCACTTTTGCTTCCAATGAGTTAACTTAAACTCCTAAACATGTCCTCCGAAATCACTAAACCATTGGATCTCACAGTGAGAGGTCCTTGTGTGAATAGGGACAGAGTTATGAGATTTAAAACTACTCCTCCCCAACCCAAATACTTTAATCCTTTCTTAAGACAAATTATTTGAGCTTTTGATTTCAAGTTGGGTACTGATATATGGATTAATTCCTGTGATCATATCTTTGACAAATTATCAGTTATGGCTAGTCGCTATCGCCAAGGTATGGGTTAAACATCTGCCGATCGTGATCGGCCTCTCGTTCATTTCCGGATAACTCGAGTTCTACTGAACTGAATGGAAAGAAATTTAGTATGTAGGTTCACTACACAGGGCTTATAATTTGAATCAGAATCGATTCTCGCAAAGTGAAACAAGAATTGACTATGATTCTCTGATAAATATATCTGCTTTCAGTGCTTTGTTATAGAAAGATAGTCATAGCAATGGTGAGAGGGTGTTTCTCCTATTTGGCTAACAGAAAATATTTCAATAATGATAGCTATGCATGGTTCATCTGCATTCCTGTCACACCACTCACTTGACTGAAGATGCAGGGAGAGGGTAACTTTTTATGTATACCCTTATGGTAAACATAGTGTCGTCCGGATTGACCACTCGTTGTCCGTAGACACTTTACGAGTAATGCGATAACTCAAACATTTTATATCTGATCGGAACCAAATTTTTTATATGGGTTTCTCAGCCCAAAGTACAGATTGAGTTCAAATTCAAATGGGTTTGATCCAAGTTTTTGTTGCAGAGTTATGGCCCTTTTTCGACTTAGAATTTACGCATTCTGCCATAACTCAAACATTTTTTATCTGATTGGAACCAAAATTGGTATGTGAGTTTCACAGCCCAATATACAGATTGAGTTCGAATATGGGTTTGATCCGATTTATTTTAAAGGAGTTTTTTTTAACTTATATATTAATAATAAGTAAAAAAATGTCATTGACTCTTTCATTTGTTTTCATTTAGATATTGATGATTATGATACAAGTTGATAAAAAGGTTCCCAATGTGTCCCTTTAATTTTCATTTAGATATTGATGATTATGATGCAAGTTGATAAAAAGGTTCCCAATGTGTCCCTTCAATTTTTTTAAATAATTAAAAAACAAAAAAATTTTAAGTTAACAAAATTTGAAAAACTAACACCATTATAACTCTGCCAAGGGTACCTCGAATCACCGCACCAAATTTGTTTAAATCAAATAATCTGATAAAGAAGGCTATGGTATCTAATTTAAAATAAAGATTCATCAATAAATATCACATGATATTAACAGAAGACATGGACATCTGTGCTGCAGAGTTATATCTTCAGATGGTCTGAAGTCAGTATAATTGTTATTGGTTTAATAGAGAAGTCAGTGTTCAACATAAACAATTCCTGTGATTTGTTGACAGCTCTGCTATATAATTGATATTAATGGGTCAGCACTGAGATGGCTTACCTGTATGCTATATTGTTGGTAGAATTTGACACATTATTATTGTAAACTTAAATTGGACTCTCTTAACCCAAGTATTCCATGTCCAGGTCACATCTTTCACATCGAACCCAAGGCTGTGGTAGTTTAGCATTACAGATCCTGTACCAGTGCATTCTCTTATATAAATGCCAGTGACCCATAAACTCCAATAATCTGTGTTATGTACATATGTCTATAATAGTACTTAACAGTATACTCTATAATTCAACACCAAAACTCTCATTTATGATTCCGATCGTAGTAAATTTTTATCGCCAATGGATGGGTTAACCATCTGCCGATCATGATCGGCCTCTCATTTTAAAATCTTAATGTAAGATATTACTGTTGAGAAATTCATCTCTGAGAATATACCACTCCCAACTTTTCGATTTTGATTCTCATACCATCAAACTTTTATTCTCGCGAAAATTGATGGATTTTAAGGGCTGCTACCACAAAATACATGTCAAGTTTGATTTTGGTGTTCAGCCACTTATTTTTATCAGAAATAATGCCCTTTGTTGAAA
This sequence comes from Siphonodentalium dalli, assembly GCA_032622095.1. Classification (NCBI taxonomy): domain Eukaryota; kingdom Metazoa; phylum Mollusca; class Scaphopoda; order Gadilida; family Siphonodentaliidae; genus Siphonodentalium; species Siphonodentalium dalli. Next base: position 210,911,748 of record CP136064.1, on the reverse strand, counting down.
TTTGGGCTCTATTTTAATTTCTAGATGATAACTTTAGTTAGTGTTAACTGAATGAAACGATATTTGGTAAATTGGTATGCAGGTTTACAATCATAAAGTATGAGTCAAGTTTGATTTTCCGGCCCGCCTATTTTACCAGAGTTACAGACCTTTCTTGACTTTGAAAATTGGGTTTTCTTTTAATAACTGCACTTAGAGTACTGTAATGCCCTAAATAATCAACTCCTTAACCTCAGCAGAAATATGGCTTGTTGCCATTCATCGGAAAGCTCTCAGTGAGAGCTTTCCTATGAATGGCAACAAGCCATATTTTCGTTAGTTAAGGAGTCGATTATTTAGGGCATTACTGTGTGTTGATTACCACCTAACTTGAAATGTGCCTGAATTGGCTCAAAATACAGTAATACCCAAAGTATATGACCCTTTAACCACAGCCGAATTACCGACAGCTTTCTGATGAATGGCAGCAAGCCATATTTCCGACTAAATCCTGAAAAAATTCCCCTAATTCGGCTGTGGTTTAGGGGTCGATTATTTAGAACATTACTGTACAAGGTGTTCTTGAATTTGCTGTTTGTCCATTGATTCTCACCTGGTTTATGGGACCTTTTTTACCTTTGAAACAAGCCAACTGGCATGTTATCCACTGTAGCATAGCTGTTGTCGACCCTGTGAAATACATGTACTAGTATTTAAACACTCACTCCTCTTTGTGGTTATGATACTTTTTATTATGATTTCATGGGTATACATGGAAATCAAATGCTGAATATTGTAGAATCCTGTGAATGGGTTAACTGGTTTAGGATGGGAAACGGATATATCCGTTTCCCAAAACATTACCTACAGGACGGGAAACAGATATATCCATTTCCCACTTCATGCACTTGTTATCAGCGAATGAATCTTTTATAATTAAATGTTTTTGCGCATAGTATCATGTATTCAATATAGGCCGATCACTCAGTGAGGGTTCCATGAAGATGTAACCTATTTTTGGCGTCGCGTGCCGTGATTCGTGACGTCATTGTTCCAAAATGGCGGCGCCCAGTAGCCTAAGCTGTAGACGCATAGACAATTTTTTCGGTTCTCAATCACCATGGCAGGTGAATCTCGACCCCTTCAGCAGAAGGAACAAGAAGTGAGAGCAATTTAAATATATTCCTGGATCCAATTTTTTGGAAATTAATTACATTTGATTAAAAATGTCGCACGCAGACATCTTGTATAGCGAAATTACAGCCCCCAAACACATAATTTTCCGAAAATCGGTTGCCATGTCAACCAGTCGCAATTTGGTGGTATCAACCAGTCGAAATTTGGTGGTATCTACCCAAACAAAATTTTTGGAAGATTTATAGATCACGGATGATCGCCCATATATTATCAGCTGTCACATGGAGAATTCTGTCATGGCAAATGATCTGACCCAGCATTAAATTAATGCATACAGTGCTATAAAATGATATGAAAGTAAGCATTTTAACATTAGAAAACGGGGGTTTGGTGGCCATTTTGAATGGCACCCTCTGTCGGTAATGGGTGATTTTTTAGCAAGGCTAGTTCCAGATGTTGGCAAAATATTCCTGGATCATTTAACTTTGGAAATAATTTATATTTGATTAAAAATATCGCAAAGGTATCGTCATATAGCGAAATTACAGCCCCAAACGCTTACATTTCCGAAAATATGTTGCTATGGTGGTATCTACCCAAAATTTCTAGACTACGGATGATCACTCATATTGTATGAGTTGTCACGCGGAGAATTCTGCCATGGCAAATGGTCTGACCCAACATTGAATAAATGCATAAATTGCTATAAAATTATATAAAAGTGAGCATTTCTGCAAACAATCCCGTCTGAGTAATGTTTTCTCAAAAGAATCAAGTCCCAAACGAGTTAAAAGTTCTTGCATTGTCATTCAATGGCAACAACAGGAAGCAAGCCATAGATGTGCTAGCTTCTTATGGAGCTGTTGTGAATTTCCAGAAATTTTATGTTGCAGTGGGGGGGGGGGGGAGTTTAATTGACATTACATCCTATGCTGCCCCTTCCCCTCCCCTCCCCTACCAACAGCCCAGGTCTGCCCTCAAACATCATTGAAGCAGGTTTTAGATCCCCTTTGGTTAACCCTTTCATGACTGGAGCTTCCTGAAATTTTGTAAAAACCTGTGCCAATGCATTCTCTTATACATGTATATGCGAGTCACCCATATGGCACCTCGCATATATAAGATAATGCATTGGTCTAACAATATGTACCTTGATCTTGTAAGCCAGTGCATTCACTTGTATATGCCAGGCTTCCTGTAGGGAGACTCATACATATAAGAGAATGCACTGGCACAGGGTCGTTAATGCTGCACCAGTGCAGCTCCCATCATGAAAGTGTTAAACATGACCATATAAACAATTATTGTATCCCCTGAGAACACTTGAAAAGCCACATCTATTTGGTGGAGATAAGATTGAGCATTCAAGAATCTGAGATAAACTTGCTGAGATGAATCAGGAAGTGAGTATCAATGATTATTAATAAAGAGTCCTTTTTCAATATTTCATAGTTTAATTTTGTAATTAAATGTGTGGAAGCCTACTATCAATAAAATCCAATAAAATTAAATTTGTAGAATTCAAAGGCTTTTGCAGAATAATTGTATAATCAATCTCACAGGCATCTTTGGTTTGTCTGGTATCAAACTGCTCAATTATTAAATTTAAAAATGCCTGACAGCTGCACAACATGAATCTTTTGTGTTAATTTGAATTAGAGCCCGCTTTTTTATCTATTTAAAGACATCTCTTATCCACTTGTTCATATTTGTTTGTTCATGTTCGAACATGGTTTGTTGATGGTTGGCTTTCAGTTTTGGCTATGACTGTAAGGCTGGTGTAAAGTTCAGGCTTATGTCAAGACAATTCTATCCTAGAAACAAAAAACACAGATGTGGTAGGTAAGCTGCTTTATTACTTGCTATATGATTGACAACCTTATGATGTATGTATATGTTTATAATGAGGTTTGTGGGGTGATTTACCATGGTCTGACTGGGTCTGTCATGTAAAATTAATCAGCTGTGCTGGGCTCTCTGCACTTGTGAGAAGATCAAAGGATTTACAATCAAATTTATGTCATGTCCCAGTGATACATTGTTGTTAAATTTAAAATCAATTATTTCCACAGGCTCACCTGGGTATTTCCTAAACATGCTACTACAGCTATTATCAAAAATAATTGTTGCTCCTGTACAGTTGTAGTTAAAATAAAATGTCTGAACAATGTGTTTCAATGATGTTTGGCAATTGACAATGATGAGCCTCGTTAGAATGAGTTTATATTTAAAGGGACATAAGACCTTCTCAATGAGTGAAAAATCAAAAGAGTATCTAAGGCCATCATCACCATAGAATATCATGGAAAACTAGATTGACTTGCTTATAATTATACCCCTATCCAAAAGATGGGGTACACTGGATTACAGGTGTTTTTGTGTCGGGGCGTGTGTCAACTCATATATCTCAACCATGGGTTATCAGATTTTGATCAAATTTGGTATGCAGTTTTGGCATCAGGAAGGTTTCAAAAGAGGGTTCATTGACGTTCACAATTTCTGTTCAGGAGTTATCCCTCTTTGTTTATCTGAAAATGTTGGATTTCCATCCGTCTGCTCATATATCTTAAAATTTGGTTTCCATCCTGCCCATGTTTCAATTGGCAACATGGGGATATCCCAGCACCTGAGGTACCATGGGAACATATGCACCTGCGATTATGACTTCTGTCCGACTGTTAACGGCTTCGGTTTAGCGTGGCGTAAAATTTAATTATTTCTCACTGCTCCATAAGCGTTTGTCAACACACTGCGGACAATCAAGTCGGCATGCCTTATTGCATGGGCGGCAATTGCTACAGGCTGATCTCAGCTCAATATTGCTGGAAGGTTTCCTGGTCAAATACAATAAAAAATGTGTGGTGTTTATATAATCTGGAGATACAATGACGCGCGTTCAACAGCGCCACAAAATCTTATGCATTAGACGTATAATGCGCTAACCCATTAGATCATTTTTGAAAGGTATATAACTACACGGCCAGAAATCAGTCCTATACATCGAAATGGATAAGTTAAAATCAGATACGGACTTCTATTCTATGCTTGCCACATTAGTTAACTTGTTTTGTTTGTACAATATAAAATATGAAATCAATACATGTTTGCTGTTATTATTTACACGAGCGACTGTTAGCGTCATTTTTAATGTCATAAGCGACCCTCAATTGGTAGGGAATTCCCGGTTACGTCAGGCACTTATAAATATATCTATCCGTCATATACAGAACGAAACTCAGGACTATTTATATTAATTATTTATTTTATATACCCGTCAAAGCAACATGTGTTATCAAATCAATAATGCTATAGTTCTGTCTGCTTGCTACTAGTATCATTCTCAAACAGTTCTACTCAAATTTATTGGTGACGATATTTAGTCATATCGCGGTATCATTTTCAATACCGTAGTCGGTAATAAAATCCGGATACCGTGAAGCTCTACTGTTTTGTGGAGTTATTCCCATTTTTAGCTCAACTTACTTTTGTAAGTTTGAGCTATTGCCATGGCTTGGCGTCCGTCGTCCGTGTGTGCGCGTGTGTCTGTCAACAATTTCCTTTGGCGCAGGCTACAGGTCGTACCTTTGGTCTGATCTTTATGAAGTTTGCATGAATGTTGACATTGACATGTAGATGGGAACGAGTCATTTTGGTGTCATTCGGCCAAAAAACATGGCCGCTGGTGGCCATCTTGGATTTCAAAATTCAATCCATTGGCGCAGGCTACAGGTCGTACTGTTCGTTTGATCATCATGAAATTTGTCATGGATGTTAATATTGACATGTAGATGGGAACGAGTCATTTTGGGGTTGTTCGGCCAAAAAACATGGCCGTCAGCAGCCATCTTGGATTTTACTCTTTGCATGACTAAATCATATGGCGCAGGCTACAGGTCGTAGTTTTGATCGGAACTTCATGAAATTTCTCATGGATGTTAACAATGACATGTAGATGGGAACGAGTGATTTTGGGGTTGTTCGGCCAAAAAACATGGCCGCCAGCAGCCATCTTGTATTTTACTCTTTGCATGACTAAATCCTTTGGCGCGGGCTACAGGTCGTACCTTTGGTCTGATCTTTATGAAATTTGTCAAGAATGTTGACATTGACATGTAGATGGGAACGAGTCATTTTGGGGTCATTCGGCCAAAAAACATGGCCGCTGGTGGCCATCTTGGATTTCAAAATTCAATCCATTGGCGCGGTCTACAGGTCGTACTGTTCGTCTGATCATTATGAAATTTGTCATGGATGTTAATATTGACATGTAGATGGGAACGAGTCATTTTGGGGTCGTTCGGCCAAAAAACATGGCCGCTGGCAGCAATCTTGGATTTTACTCTTTGCATGACTAAATCCTTTGGCGCAGGCTACAGGTCGTAGTTTTGATCAGAACTTCATGAAATTTGTCATGGATGTTAACAATTACATGTAGATGGGAACGAGTGATTTTGGGGTTGTTCGGCCAAAAAACATGGCCGTCAGCAGCCATCATGGATTTTACTCTTTGCATGACTAAATCCTTTGGCGCGGGCTACAGGTCGTACCTATGGTCTGATCTTTATGAATTTTGTCATGAATGTTGACATTGACATGTAGATGGGAACGAGTCATATTGGTGTCATTCGGCCAAAAAACATGGCTGCTGGTGGCCATTTTGGATTTCAAAATTCAATCCATTGGCGCGGGCTACAGGTCGTGCTGTTCGTCTGATCATCATGAAATTTGTCTTGGATGTTAATATTGACATGTAGATGGGAACGAGTGATTTTGGGGTCGTTCCGCCAAAAAATATGGCCGCCAGCAGCCATCTTGGATTTTACTCTTTGCATGACTAAATTCTTTGGCGCGGGCTACAGGTTGTAGCTTTGGTCAGAACTTCATGAAATTTTTCATGGATGTTAACAATGACATGTAGATGGGAACGAGTGATTTTGGGGTCGTTCGGCCAAAAAACATGGCTGCCAGCAGCCATCATGGATTTTACTCTTTGCATGACTAAATCCTTTGGCGCGGGCTACAGGTCGTACCTATGGTCTGATCTTTATGAATTTTGTCATGAATGTTGATATTGACATGTAGATGGGAACGAGTCATTTTGGGGTCATTCGGCCAAAAAACATGGCCGCTGGTGGCCATTTTGGATTTCAAAATTCAATCCATTGGCGGGCGCTACAGGTCGTGCTGTTCGTCTGATCATCATGAAATTTGTCATGGATGTTAATATTGACATGTAGATGGGAACGAGTGATTTTGGGGTCGTTCAGCCAAAAAATATGGCCGCCAGCAGCCATCTTGGATTTTACTCTTTCAATGACTAAATCCTTTGGCGCGGGTTACAGGTCGTACCTTTGGTCTGACCTTTATGAAATTTGTCATGAATATTGATATTGACATGTATATGGGAACGAGTCATTTTGGGGTCATACGGCCAAAAAACATGGCCGCTGGCAGCCATATTGGATTTCAAAATTCAATCCATTGGCACGGGCTACAGGTCGTACTGTTTGTCTGATCATCATGATATTTATCATGGATGTTAATATTAACATGTAGATGGGAACGAGTCATTTTGGGGTCGTTTGGATAAAAAACATGTTCTCCAGCAGCCATATTGGATTTTACTCTTTACATGAATAAATCCTTTGGTGCGGGCTACAGGTCGTAGCTTTGGTCGGAACTTCATGAAATTTGTCATGTATGTTAACAATGACATGTAGATGGGAAAATTTTGGGGTTGTTCAGCCGAAAAACATGGCCGCCAGCAGCCATCTTGGATTTTACTCTTTGCATGACTAAATCCATTGGCACAGGCTAGAGGTCATACCTTTGATCAGATCATTATGGGATTTGTAAAGGCTGTAGATGGGAACAAGTCATTTTGGGGTAATTCGGAAAAAAACATGGCTGCCGGTGGCCATTTTAGAATTTACTCTTTGCATCAATAAATCTTTTGGCACACCATAATCACCACATCCCTGATCCGATCATTATGAAACATGTTATGAATGTTGATATTGACATGTACATCTAGTCTTACTCAGACATTTCAATTAGCACTTTTCCTATTCCTCCATTTACTGTCGACCATTAAATTATTCCCCTACCTAAGTTGAGCTACAGTGTCATTGACACTTTCATTCGAGTTATGGGTAACTTTTCAGGATTTAGTCGGAAATATGGCATGTTGCCATTCATCAGAAAGCTCTCACTGAGAGCTTTCCAAAGCCATATTTCTGACTAATTCCTGAAAAGTTACCCATAACAGTGGCGGATCCAGAAATTTGAGAAGGGTGGGGGCACTATGTATTGCTGTACTATATATGCGTTTTCCTGTGTTCTGGGCCCAGTTTATGTAGCTTTATATTAGGCCTATATGGAGCGAGTGCCAATAGCATTCAGTATAATTATGTTACATGTATACTATGTAGGGCTAGTGATGGAATATCAAAGCTCCCTTGAACAATGAACTTCTTTTCCCAAAGTCTGTGCAAATGATAGTGAATTATCGGGGCGACATCATGATTTTGGCGCACCGGACAATCCTATGGAATGAGCCCCAGAATCACGGGGTTGCCTATGGTTTGGGCCGGTGCATGGGATAATATTTTTCAATTCATGGTGAATAGTTGCAAAATCCTGGCTAGAAATATTCAGTGTTGATCCAGTTTCCAATTGAAAAATCATTCAAGTGGAAATTAAATATCCTCAACTGTAACCCTTTCATTGCGGGAGCTGCGCTGGTGCAGCATTAAAGATCCTGTGTCAGTCCATTCTCTTATATATGCGAGTCTCAAAGGAAGCCTCGCATATACAAAGGAATGCACTGACTTACAAGGTCAAGGTAAATATTGATAGACCAATGTATTCTCTTATATGGTGCGGCTCCCTATTGGAACTCGCATATATAAGAGAATGCATTGGCACAAGGTTTTCGCAAAACTTCAAGAAGCTCCAGTCATGGAAGTGTTAACTAAGGCAATTAAATATAAAAAATAGTAAAACTCTTCAACTGCTTCTTTTTATTAATTTGAGGCAAGCTGTATTTAGCATTAAAGATGAATTATAAAGATTAACGCTCATAAATTACTATTTCTATGGCTTCGGGGCAAAAAATATTTTATTTGAGTCGAGGAACCCACCCATCATAGCTGAGAGTGATCAGATATCTATTTTTTAAGTTTGTTATTTCTCGAGATGTGCAATTATTTGTGGCCCAGAAACACATCGTCAAATGGATGGTCTCGGACAAAATTGCGGACGAAGATGGATAACACTAAAAACAAGTGGTAATATTTCATTTAACAAAATTTTGATAAATAACATGTTTTGGGAAATTTGATACCATAGTTGACAGTGGTTAGCATTATTTTGGCAATTAATCGATTGTGATAACTAAAGCGTAACTTGATGAAATGTTGATGTTGTTCTATCTTGATGGTTTGGGAACCCTCTGATCAGATTGAGTACCTTTAAATGAAGAAATGTTGTTCAACATTTCAGGACACATCAGCTGGATTCATACCGAAATAAGCTCATTGGCCTGATGTTTTCAAGACATGCTGTAAAATAAATTGAAAATGGTGGTTTTGTTGGATGATGGTTCTATCAAACGAAACATGGCAGCAAAGGACAAGTCGCAGCAACAACCATCTGAATTTGGTGGACCTATCGGTGCTTTTCTGATGATCATAGGACTTCCTGTTATTGTTTATGCTGTAAACCTGAGTTGCAATAAGGTGAGATTAGCGAAAATCAAGTGATATAGTTAGCCCTTTCTTTGCTAAACACTCATTGATGAGTAGTTCCCTTAGGAAATGTTCAGATTATAAGTTCTACAAACGTCCATTGAGTGCATACTGAGCCAAATAAAGTCTGTATCATATATTTATCAATCTAGTTTGGCCCCACCCCCTTTACCTGGTTCAATATGCCATTTGTTGAACTTATTATCTGAGCATTTCCCTCCAACGAATAGGACTCCTGCTGCACAAGCCTTGAAATAGTGTGCCTGTCATTTGCAGAATTAGGTTCCCAGAGGGTGAATTTAGTGACGCTACCCCGCACAGTGGGCTAAATTCACCCTCTGGGAACCTCATTCTGCTTAGGCCTCAGCAGAATGAGGTTCCCAGAGGGTGAATTTAGTGATGCTAGCCCGCTATGCAGGGTAGCGTCACTAAATTCACCCTCTGGGGACCTCATTCTGCAAATGACAGGCACACTATTTCAAGGCTTGCTGCTGCACTTGTATTGACTTGCTTATATTTCCAGAACATCCCTTGAATTGAATATTAGACCATTCACAGTATACTTTTATAACTGAATGGGAGAATTCATTACTAAAGAAAGGGTTAAAGTTATTTCAATTTATACAAAGCATGAATGAATAATACATTTAATTTGTTTCTGTTGACAGACATCCTAATTTCAAATGCTATATAACTTGACAGGTCTGAAGTTTTTATCAGTGAATTGAATAAAGTCCATACTTCACAGATCAGGAAGAGCCACCAATTTATGCAATCAATAGTATTTCATAGCTATAGTTTTGTCAGGTACTGGATATGTGAAATTTGATTAAATTGGGTTAACCCTTTCAGTGCCAGGGGCCGATCTCATCGGCCCTAATTTACGGTATGTAAAATCGGCCCTAATTTTTTTTTTTTGTTAAATATTTTTTTGGGTTGAATTTTTTTTGGGTATGCTTAAGCATGCTATAGCGAATTTAAAAACAAACTGGATAAAACCTTAGGGGCATGTTATAACTCAAAACTATCACCAAGTATTCATAGTAATAATTTTTATGCCCATGAAAAACGTAAGATTCCCTGGCACTAAACCTACAAAATAAGTCTGTTAAAGAATATAAGAAAAAATTATTAAAATTGTAAAAAATTGTAAAAAATAACAAATGATGAAAAATTGTTAGGCCAATGCATTCTCTTATATATGCGAGGCGACCTATGGTCGACTCACATATATAAGAGAATGCATTGGCACAGGGTATATGGTTTGATAGAAAAAAATCGGACTTTGGCACTGAAAGGGTTAATACAGATGATATTTGAAATGAGACAAATGGTGAACACAAATACTTTTTTCGCATTGCTATCACATCAGTAATTCAGGCAAATAATATCTGTATATAAGGCCATTAAAAATAAATACCTGTGTTCTCAGGCAGTTATATAAATATAATTTGATGAGGGAGGCTATATATATATATATATTTTTATTTTTTTTTATCTTTATTATTATTTTTTTTTAATTCTGAAAAGTAATGCATCTATGGATAATTTTAAGGAATAAATTCCTACTGTTTTCCAAGTAATCTATCATCCATGCATATTATTAGTTATCTTCGGTAACATCGGGGGTACATGGAGATTTAATACTTGGATGTCGATTTTGAACCCCGAGGCGGAGCCAAGGGTTCAAAAAGAGACATCCAGGTATTAAATCTCCATGTACCCCACGATGTTGCCGGAGATAACGATTTTGTCCCCACAACAATAATCATGTCTCCTTAATTTAAGTGTGTTTTTCATAGGTTATCCGATTAATTCACACCAATAAGAATAATTCAGTAGCTGACCTAAGGACCCGGCGTCAGGTGACGTCAAATTCGGCGTGCGAGAGCAACGTCACGATTGGTGGAAACTGCCAGTTCAAGGGTCATTCATATACCCTCGATGTTTCACGTGCTCATATACCCCCGATGTTTGGCGCACGTTCTCTTATACCCCGCCGTCAAGGGTGACGGGGGATATGGTGATTTAAACGTGGCGTTGTAGCCAATCAGATTGCTAGTTACAACCGGATGTGGGGACAATAGCTATTACATCATGAACAGAAACATATATAAATTTATAATTGTGGATATATTTGTGATTGAGTATTGAACTTCTCGAAAAAGTTTGATAAATTTGAAAATATTTTTTTTATGAGGCTTTCTGTGAGTGATGAGGTGCCTGAGAACACAGTATTTTTTTTCATTTGGCCTAAGCATATAATATATTTATCAAGCTGATGAGTGAGTGTTCAATGTTATGCCAACTGGATGGATGTGGCAATCAGCTAAATTAATATTGTTGATTGTACCATTTCAGGAAACAAAATGTCTGGAGTACGCACAATTGCACATATTTACTCATTCATTCGGGACGAATTGATTGCCGATAACAAACTGTAATGATTCAACCAATGAGTTTCACTGCATATAATTTCTTTGTGTAAATGACGCTGTCTTCTGCATGTTTTGATATAAAATTAATGAAGATATTTGATTGTGTATATTCCATATAAGGTGCATTGCCTGAGCACGCAGAAAGTTTTATTTTGTGTAATAATATGCACTTTGGACAAGATATTTTGCTATTCCCTTCTGAGCACCTCAACCATGTCACTTTAACCCTGTCTATACTAAATACTCATTGATGAGTAGTTATCTCTTAGACAATGTCCAGATAATAAGTTCAACAATCGTTTATTGAACTTATTATCTCAACATTTCCCTTTAATAAATAGGACCGACTCCTTCTGCACTTTTATTATCTGTCGTCTGCTTATTTTTTCATAAACACCCCTTCAAATGATTAATAATGTATACTTTTATAAACAAGTGGGAGAATCCATTCAGTATAGAAAAGGTTAACCTTGAGCTGTGTTGGTGCGACATTAAAGATACTGTGCCAGTGCATAGTCTTATATTCTCCAGATATATGAGAATGCACTGGCTTACAAGGTCAAGGTAAATATTGTTAGGCCAATGTATTTTCTTATATATGCGAGGCTCCAGTTATGGAAAGGTTAAAATGATTGTTTATATAAATATTTTACTGACTATAATTGCAGCAATCCTGTTCCATCACTGATTTTCCAACAATACCCACAGATTGGAGAAGTTATCTTGACCTTGAAGCAGCGGGAATATTCTTAGCATGGTTCTTCTTCCAAGTCATTCTCGCCCTCCTGCCAATTGGACAAATATGTGATGGTCAGCTCCTCCGTCATGGCGGAAGACTCAAGTACAGATGCAATGGTATGTGATTGGTATCGTAATAACAGAACATAGCTTTTTATACTCTCAGGTGCCTAATAATAGTGTCAGCATGATTATTAATTTGGGAGAAAATTTCCAACAATCACTATTATTTGGCATTGACAAATAGGGTGAAATTGCCATCATTATAATTAATTTCAGCCTAAATCGCAACCCATCACCATTATTAGGCCAGGAACCTAGGTCAATAATATAATCTGTAAATCTTCGCTTCAGATGTTCGGATGGCTGCTATCTAGCTGGAATGCATGCAGTGGATGAGCTTGATAGCTGTTGCAGGAGTTATTGTACTTAGGAGTGAATGGGATTATGTGCATTTTACGATCATATATTAAATGGTTTAGGTGTGTCTGATGTTAAAAATCGGGGGCCCAATCCATACCTATATTCCTTTGCTAACTTCAGTGTTAATATGAATTTTTAAGGATTACTGATTTTAGAATGTGCTTTCTAAATTTCCACAGCTCATGAACTAGTTTATCCCGTCAGACAAACGTTTCAATATGTTTTAAGCAAATTTAAAATCAAAACTTTGGGTAGAGACTTGATTGGTGACGTAGGTTCCAGTTCCTTTGTTTGCTAAAATATATTCATGCAGCTGTTCCAAATTATATATTTTTTTTTCAATCAGTACATACCAGTTTGATCCACCTCAGAACACCGAGATAGCATCGTTTGGTATAAGAACGCACTTTTTTATACTAAAATTTGCTTTTGGCATTTTTGGATCAGAGAATTGACTGCTCAATTCGCAGCTATGTGGACCTTACATTAACTAAAAATGCTCCCGTGCGATCACAATGTAATGTCTTGCAACTGATACAGATAACGATAATCCAAAAATGTGACATCAGAATACTCAGCGCATTCACTTATTGACACAAAATTTGGAGCTTGTTTTTCTTGTGTATATCTCACTTTTAATCATGTGTAAATTACATCTGACCGCTGGTGGTTAATTTATACAGGTATAACGGCGACAGTATCAGTGGTCTTCGCTGACCTCACCTGGTATAAACCACCTGGACTATACATAAATTTGGATGCTGAATATGAGCCCAGTAGTTCTTCAGACTGGCTCTTTGGATGTATTCATTATTTAGTGTAAACATATTTTATTTCCAATTCTAAACAAATAACATAATATACAAATGACTCAGAAATTAAAAATAGAAGTGATAACATATGAAAACGGAGATCAGACAACAACCCCGAGGGCTTATGTGAAGTCTTCTCCCCTTTGAATACATGCACCGTCACCAATAAGTGAGGGAGGGGGCAGTTCAGACGAAAAGGAGTGGAAATAATGATTTTCAAAGAATAGGAGATATATAACAGAATCTGAGTTAGGCAGGAAAGAAGAAGAAAGAAGATAAAAGATAGTGTCCAGGATAGCAGGAGAGGAAGAAAGAGAGGAAAAACAAGACAAGAAGGGGACAGAGGAAGTGGTTAATTATTTGTGTCCAATCTTGTCTTTATTGCAACATCTAAATTTTTAAAATACACATGCAACCTATGTAAACTATTTAGGTGATCAATTTCAAACTCTTTAACCCTTTCTTTACTAAATGGATTCTCCCATCCAGTTATAAATGTATACAATGGAATGGTCTATTATCCATTTCGAGTGATGTTCAAAAAATAAAAGCAGATGACAGATAACAAAATAACAGAAGGATAATCGGATTACTCTTAATTGGTGAGGACATATCTGTCGAACAGGAAAGACTTTTAGTCATTTCCCTCCTTTGAAATACAGTAATGCCCTAAATAATTGACTCCTTAACCACAGCAGAATTATGGGTAAGTAATGCCCTAAATAATTGACTCCTTAAACACAGCAGAATTATGGGTAACTTTTCAGGATTTAGTCTCAATGAGAGCTTTCCAATGAATGGCAACAAGCCATATTTCCGACTAAATCCGGTAAAGTTACCCATAATTCTGCTGTGGTTAAGGAGTTGATTTTTTAGGGCTTTACTGTATTTGTTTGTGGAACTTACTATCTGGTTGTTTCATTTCCTAAGGGAATTACTCGTCAATGAGTATTTAGTAATGAAAGGGTTAAAGATACTTTATCTTTGCCAAATTATTTTCAGGTTTCTACTCCTTTGTGTTGAGTATGGTGGCGTTTGCAGCTGCAGTATATTACAGACTACCAGTTACTCGAGTGTATGACAAATTTATACAGATCGGTACAACAGCGATATTATGGTCCTTCTGCCTCAGTGTGTTCCTATATATAAAGTCCTTTAGATGCAGTCAAAAAGAATTAGCTCCCGGAGGCAACACAGGTTAGTTCAATCACAGGGCTTAAAATCTGATGAGAATCAGAATCTTATTTCTCAGTTTGATTGTTGTGAAAGCAGCTGATTCGCCATAGAAATGCTATAAATTGAATCTCACAAATTTTGATGGATTTTAAGGCCTGAATCGTGAGAATTTGTACAGTCTTTTGACAGATAACCTATTAGTTTTTTCAGCTTATTTGGGAAGCAGGTCTCTTCATCATCATTAGAATAATGGCACGAAGTTTGAACCAACATAATCTAATATATATCATCACTGACTGAGATACAGTGCAGTATAAAGAAATGTTCATACGGTTTCCATTGCATCTAGTTCATTTGAAATTTGATTATACATATAACACCACTCAGATGTTCAGTTGGACGCACTTCGTTTGACAGCTAGCATACCCATCATGAAACTTCTTTTGTTTTCATATTGGTTCTTGTTTTTAAATGAAATGGCTCTTTCGAATCCCAAAATTATGTATACATAATGTGGTCAGATTTCTGAACAAATTTGCTGATATAGCGCTGAAAATATGTGTTTTGCTTTTTATATTTCTTGGTAAATTTTATAGTGTTTCATTTGTGTCAGTTCAAATCAGCAGTTTGTTTAAAATTTGCACCTGTGGACCATGGTAAGAAAATCTAAAACTGTCTTCGCTTTAAAACTTTTATGGTGCTACATAATGTTGATGATTGAAATGAAGAGAAAGCATTGCTTGAAGTTTTAAAATAGATTTATGACAAGATAACGCAGTATACCTTTTCCAGACAGTCACGCGTTATTCTGTTTCCAATTCCAGAATTTCAATGAATACAAATGTCACCATATTTGCTTGGGACTCGATTGTTGTGCTCGAAGTTGTATTTTGTAGAATGTGTTGAAATCTAGTTCAATAAACTGAAATGCGCAGTACTGTACCACAAGTTGAATTCAACCGAATGTTGCTCTTCGAAAGTTTTCACAATAAGGTTTTAATCATAAAATGGTGGACACATTTATGTATATGTGACCCGCCATATCAAATCCAGTCGGAAGTCGGGATTTTTTTACCCTGTGCCAATGCATTCTCTTATATATGCGAGTCGACCATAGGTCGCCTCGCATATATAAGAGAATGCATTGGCTTAACAATTTTATATCATGTTTTTTAAATAAATGTTTCTTACAATTTTTAGGACATAAAATAAAAAAACATCCATTACCCTGCAGGGAGCCCCACACATATATAGAAGCACATAGAAGAGTGTCGTCTGCTCATGTTTGTCTGGGGCTCTGTATGGGTGAAATTATAAAATTGTTAAAGAATACAAGAACAAATTATTAAAATTGTAAAAAATTGTTAGGCCAATGCATTCTCTTATATATGCGAGGCGACCTATGGTCGACTCGCATATATAAGAGAATGCATTGGCACAGGGTAAAAAACTCCCGACTTCCGACTGGATTGGATATGGCGGGTCACATATATGTTCTCGAGATTGTTTTCTCTGTTCATTGCTTTTTTGCATAAAAGTTAGCACAACACTACACCACATTTTTCTGGGTGAGGTGAAATATGTAATAATATACTGTACTTATGTACATGTACCTATTTGTTCACAGGCAACCTGGCTTATGATTTCTTCATGGGGAGAGAACTCAATCCGAGGATTGGAAGCCTAGACCTGAAGTTCTTCTGTGAATTGAGGCCTGGATTAATTGGCTGGGTTATACTGGACCTGGTGTTTGTGCTGAAGGCTACCGAGCTACATGGACATCCCCCGATGCCGTTACTACTGGTCACTGCATTCCATGCACTATATGTTGCTGATGGTCTGTGGTTTGAGGTACCATTAATACATTAAATTTGTTATTAAAACCAAATCAAAACATTGGTTATTCAATTCGGGGATAAACAAATAAAAACCTGCCTGTCGGAACATTATGGTCATAAAATATGCAAATAAAAACCTGCCTGCGGGTAAATTTTGGCCCTAAAAAAATAAATATAGAAACCTGCTTGCTTTGAAAAAAAAGTATCTAAGAAGCAGATTTATCAACTTTGTGTGGCCTTATGTTACTCGATATTCCCCAAACTTGTGAGATGATAGTCGCAGTTTTTCTTGAAAGATTATTTCTAAGAGATTACAAGCAAGAAAATTTTCAGACAATTTCATTTATCTCCCGGAAAATTATTACTGTCTTTTAAGCCTGCCATTATTTATAAAACAATAAATTATTCAAAAATTGACAGGAGTTAAGTAGAAAGAGATTATAGGAGGCCAGAATACATCTTTAAAAGTAATCAGCTATAGATTAACCTTCCATGACCGGAGCTTCATGAAATTGTGGAAAAATTCCTGTGCCAATGCATTCTCTTATATATGCGAGGCTCCCTATGGGAGACTAGCATATATAAGAGAATGCACTGACACAGGATCTTTAATGCTGCACCAGTGCAGAATTAATAGAGCTTTGTCATATTTCAGGATGCTATACTGACGACTATGGATATTTTACATGATGGATTTGGTTATATGCTGGCCTTCGGAGACTTAGCATGGGTTCCATTCCTATATTCCCTACAAGCGAGATATATACTAGAACATGGTTCTATAATGCCTTGGTATTGGCTGGCAAGCATTATTCTTTTGAACTGTAAGTTTGATCAGCAATTGTATGTATTATGTATATATTATGTATATATTATTTGACTTTCGGTTTTATAAAGGTTTAGACTGAGAAAATACTTCTACAAATTATATTCAGGAGTGAGTTTCAAGGTTGATTTCATCTTGAAGAGTGCTGAAATGAATACTCCTTTGTAAACGCCAGTTTGTGCGAAGTGACCTGATTGATGTCCTCATGACGTCTTTAACGCGTAAAAGTTACAAGTTGTGGGTCGCACATGATGCAGTTGTTTCAGACAATCACATTCCGTTTGTGTGCAATAGATATCATTAACCCTTTCATGACTGGAGCTTCCTGAAATTTTGAAAATATAGTAATAATAAATGAGACTTATATGGCATGTATCTCTCTAACATAAGGGACTACTAGCTTCACATTATATCCCCAGTTTTTTAGCAATGCCAAGTCTTATGCCTGCTGCCATTTTACATGCAATTCACCAGAGCAGATTACTAGTATGCTCACCCTACAAGCCAGGTCCCCAATTATCTGGTGTCTGCTCATATTTCACGAAAACACCTCCAGATGAATACTGGTAATAGCCCATTCCAATGTATACTTTTATAACTAAATAGGGAAAGGAAAGGAAAGGGTGAAATTGGTAAAATTTTGGCATCCAACAAAGTGCCCTCTTTTCATCAAGCTTACTATTGCTAGCCCAACAAAGTACTTTGTCCAAATTGTGCTTCTTTTTGGGCATTCTACTCATCTTGATTATGTGAAAGATGATGTTGAAAGAACTATTTTTCAAATTGTATGTGCGGATTTAACCCTTTGATGATGGGATCTGCGCTGGTGCAGCATTAAAGATCCTGTGCCAGAAAATTTTCTTAAATATGTGAGTTTCCCGTAGGGAGCCTCGCATATATAAGAGAATGCACTGGCTTACAAGGTCAAGGTAAATATTGTTAGGCCAATGTATTCTCTTATGTATGCGAGGCTCCCTATGGGAGACTCACATATATAAGAGAATGCATTGGCACAGTGTTTTCGTAAAATTTCAGGAAGCTCCACTCATGGAAGGGTTAAAGTGTTAGCATGCTTGAATTAGTCATGCCAATATTCCAAAGATTCTACCATTTGCTTTATTTTCTGCTTGACATGACAATTCTATATCATGCACATTTGTTGCTGTGACAACACATATAAAATACTGGATTGTTTACAATAGTTGGTACTCTGGATCAATTAAAGAGAAGTAACTCTGCCCAGTAAACTTATGGTCTTTGCATTTCTTGGACTGCATTTTTGTTTCCTTATACTCAAAGGTATCTTTTTCAAATGCAATTTGAATCAAGCAAAGCAGCAAATAATGCAATAACTACCAGTGTGAAGTATTTAACCTATAATTATAGTCTGTTAACCCTTGCATGATGGGAGCTGCGCTGTGCAGCACTAAAGACCCTGTGCCAGTGCATTCACTTATATATGTGAGTCTCCAATAGGGAGCATCGCATATATAAGAAAATGCACTGGCTTACAAGGTCAAGGTAAATATGATTAGACTGTAGCATTCTCTTTTATATGCGAGGCTCCCTATGGGAGACTTGCATATATAAGAGAATGTATTAGCACAGGGTTTTCGCAAAATTTTAAGAAGCTCCAGTCATGAAAATGTGAAACAGCTACAAATTTGATAGTCCGAAACATTCTGATATCTTTCATATTACCACTGCTATATACGGCTTTCTCCACATTAATACAAACTTGTTCCTAGAGTATCCATTGACGTTGTTAACATTTTCCGTTCAAGAGTTATCCCTCTTTGTTTATCTGAAAATGTTGGATTTCCGTCCGTCCGCTCTTATATATCAACCATGGGTTATCGGATCTCAATGAAATTTGGTATGCGGTTTGGTATCATGAGTGATTTCAAAAGAGGGTTCATTGACATTGTACACATTTTCCATTCAAGAGTTATCCCTCTTTCTTTATCTGAAAATGTTGGATTTCCATCCATCATTCGTTCGAATTGTCAAGTAATTTGTTGTTCATCACACCTTTTCACAATTTGGTTTACGACCTGCCCATTTTCAGTTTTCACCATGGTGCGACCTCTTGTTTTAGATTTGGTTTCCTTTCTGTCCATATTTCAATTTGCCACCATGGGTGTATGCCAGTATGTTATTTATGTAGCTTATTTTATAACTTTCTTTCCATGTGATTAGTTATATTTTCTCCTTTGAAATTTTCAGTTGTTGGATTTTATATATTTCGATCATCAAATTCACAGAAAAATGAATTCAGAAAAAATCCAAAGAACCCATCATTGGCACGTAAGTGTTGATACAAGTAGCAATTCACAATTTCATGGGTTTGTAGTGGGGCTGAAAAATATGATTTTAAGCATATAAGGGCTATAACTGTCAGTTTGGCCTTTGTTATTTGTGGGAGCAGTGGTTTAATTATTTTATAAAGGGTTCAGGTCACTGCATTTTCAGAATCTTGCATTTTTGGACCAGGAACCAGTCTATTCAACAAGAAACATTTAATGCGTAAATAGACAGACATGAGAGTCGCAGAAACAATGCCAGACTACAGCGAGATAGCAATATTCATTCACTAAGCCAATATATCAACTTTGAGATGAAAATCTATTATTAAAATGCACTTTTACTTCCGTGAGACAATTTTTGCCAAATTTCACGCATTAGACTGGTCCTTGCCCCAATTGAACCAGCCACCCGATGGGTTTTGGTCTGGTCCGCATCCCTTATAATCATCAGTTACAGTTTGTAGCTTTTAGTAGCCAGTCTGCTAGTAATGGTATGTGGCAAATGCATTAAGATTATGGTTATTATTCTACTTTAAAGTTGAATATACATGTACAGTAATGTCCTAAATAATCAACTCCTTAACCACAGCAGAATTATGTGTAACTTTTCAGGATTTAGTCGGAAATATGGCTTGTTGCCATTCATCGGAAAGCTCTCAATGAGAGCTTTCCGATGAATGGCAACAAGCCATATTTCCAACTAAATCCTGAAAAGTTTCCCATAATTCTCTTGTGGTTAAGGAGTTGATTATTTAGGGCATTACTGTATTTAGTGAGAAACGCATTTTCATTTACTGTTCCCCTTGAATGTTCTGCTTTCTTTTAGATCTGGAGACAATACCTACACAGACAGGAAACCGATTGATAGTGTCAAGCTGGTGGGGCATGTGTCATAAGCCAAACTATCTGGGGGATATTATCATGGCAACATCTTGGAGTCTGACTTGTGGTGAGTCCCTACTATCATTCATCTAATATTGATGCCAAAGTTAACCCTTTCTATACTAATTGGATTCTCCTGCTCAGTTATAAAATATACATTTGACTAGTTCGTTACTCATTTGGAGGGGTGTTCAGTTAATAAAAACAGACGACAGGTAGAATAACAGACAATGCAACAGCAGAATGATTCATATTCATCGGTGGGAAATGTTTAGAGTAGTAAGTTCAATAAATGACCTATGGTCGTTCGTTGAACTTATTATCTGAACATTTCCTGAGGGATCTACTCATCAATGAGTATTTAGTATAGAAAGGGTTAAAATAGGTATGTCCTGTTTGAAACCCTAAAACCCTAAACATTAATATTACACATCATTTTAACTCTTGCTTTACTAAATGAATTTCACCCATTTAGTTATTAACCCTTCCAAGACTGGAGCTTCCTGAAATTTAGCGAAAACCCTGTGCCAATGCATTCTCATAAATGCGAGAATACATTGGCCTAACAATATTTACCTTGACCTTGTAAGCTAGTGCATCTTCTTATATATGTGAAGCTCCCTATGGGAGACTCACATATATTAGAGAATGCATTGGCACACGATCTTTAATGCTGCACCAGCACAGCTCCCATCATGAAAGGGTTAAAGTATACATTGGCGTTGTTTATTATTAATTTGGTGGCATGGTCATGAAATATGAGCAGCCAACAGATAATAAAAGTGTAGAAGAAATCATATTAATTGGTGGGAAATGTTGACATATTAAGTTCAATTAACGATGTTTGTTGAACTTATTATCTGAACATTTCCTAAGGGAACTACTCGTCAATGAGTATTTAGTATAGAAAGAGTTGATTCAAGTTTAATATTTGTCGCTAAAACACTCATAGTTTTCAATTTAAGGCATCGCCCCCTGAAGCGTGCACAAATTTTGAATAGGGCACGCTTCTTTGACAACACACATCAAATACGTCCCTGTGCAGCCAGGAGTTGCATAATCGAGTTCTTAAACTGGAAAGTTGTTTGGTCGCTGCTCCGAGTAACCCCATTAAAAGTCCCAAGAGATTTGATCACTTGATTTGAGCATGAACACAGTTCGCCTGCTTGTTCACAATTTGTTTTCATGCTCGAATCCCTGAATATCCATCAAAACAGTACGTTTATCTCATAATTGGAAAACTTTTCCGTATTCCAAGCATCTGGGTTGGTAAGCGACTAGTTGCAAAACAAATCAATCAATATTTTTAGATAAAAACTATTTTATCATTTTCAAATATTGATTCAACGTTTTGTATCTTACTATAACAACAGTGATCCAACTATCTTAATATATACTGTCACTGACCATCTACAGATTAAACAAAATCTCTATCTGGGTAGAAAAAAAATGTAATAAACAAATATTTAAATTATATTTTGATTGCTTCAACAGACAATAAATGGCAAATGCTGTCCCAAAACCTGTTCCTGAAATTTGAAACTGTGCCGGGATTCCCTCCAAACATGCTTAGTTCTTAACCCTTTCATGATGCAAGCTGTGCTGGTGCAGCATTAAAGATGGTGCATTCTCTTATATATTTGAGTCTCCATGGGGAGCCTCGCATATATAAGATAATGCACTGGCTTACCAGATCAAAGTAAATATTGTTGGGCCAATGTATTCTCTTATATATACGAGTCCCCCATGGGGAGCCTTGCATATATAAGATAATGCACTGGCTTACAAGGGAGTCTCGCATATGTAAGAGAATACATTGGCACTGGGTTTTCGCAAAATTTTAGGAATCTGCAGTCATGGAAGGGTTAATGAAATAACTTTTGTGTTTTAAGCGATCTTATCAAAACAATGAAATTATCTAGTACATTTATGTCTGTTTTAGGAATGAGTCATGTGATACCATACTTCTACCCAGTGTATTTCACCATTTTGTTGATTGACCGTGAAAAGAGAGACCACCACATATGTCATAAAAAGTATAGAAGCAGCTGGGACAAGTATTGTAAGCGAGTCAAGTACAGGATATTTCCTTATGTTTACTGACAGACAATGATAGTGCATATAACTAGACTTAAAGATGGTCTATCTCTTCTGGACCACAATTACAACATAATTTTTATAAATCCCGATTTCAAGACTACAAATAGCTATTTTGTGAATTAAATAGATAAAACTGAGGTAATTGATAGAAACTTTTCCAGACAGGTATCCTCGATTCATATTCATTATTTTATGCCCGAGAATCTAAATACAACTTTTTGGGAAGAGATAGACCAGACCATCTTTAACTTTTGAAAGAAACTAATAGGGCTGTCTTGATTAACTAGAGACAATTAATAGTTGATTACCAGTATACAAAACTTTCCATACTTGCACTATTCCCTTATGTGTATGTCGACTGCCATGTCTGTCAAAAATGGATGAAAGCTAGATAATTTCCATAATAATTCAGAGATTCATCTTAACCCTTTCAGTGCCAAGTCCGATTTTTGTATCAACCCATATTTCCTTGATCATTTTTCAAATTTATTGATTATAATAATTAGGAGATAAACATACCCTGTTGAGTTGTACATTCTGGGATTCGAGCATGAAAACAGTTTGTGAACGAGCCGGCTTGCTGCCGGCTCGTTCACAAACTGTTTTCATGCTCGAATCCCAGAATGTACAACGAAACAGGGTACGTTTATCTCCATTGTAATTCAATCTAGCAAGGAATTTGCAAAAAAACTGTATAAAAAGTATCATTTAGTCATTTTCATGACACGAATCGAGACTTTCATTTCGCGTTGTCACCGTGCACAAATCATTGGGTGTGTCCATTGCGTTACTCGGAACACTGCTCCGTAACCATTTCCTGTGGGCCCTGTGGGGCGGGTTGGCTCGTTTCTCTACTCCGTTCTGCGCCGATCAAATTGTACCGTACCACATTCAGATTTGATGCACGCTGAAGCGGCCGATGAACGGTATCTATAGACAACAACGCGCGGGTGTGCTCGTTTCGCTACTCGTTCTGCGCCGATTACATTTGACCGTGCTACATTCAGATTTGATGCACGCTGAAGCGGCCGATGTCGGTGAATCGAAAACGAAAGTTAGCCGCTCTCGGCCAATCAGAATGCTTGATTTTAGTGACAAATACTCAATTGAATTACAATGTGATACATTGATGGAAATAGCTTTTAGAGCTCTTTCCATCAATGTATCACATTATTATAATCAATAAATTTGAAAAATGATCAAGGAAATATGTGTTGATACAAAAATTGGACTTGGCACTGAAAGGGTTAATAATAAATATCTTCAAATGATTGGTTTATAGCAGAGATAACATTATGGTAGAAATTCTAATATAAGGCACATTGTCCTTTGTGGGGTGAAGGAGAAGATCACTCGATCTATTCGACCACCCGGGTTCTTCGTGCCCAACTACTCTCTCTTTTGTCCCTCTTGACTGACAGCACGGTGGATGTGTAAGGTGGGGAATCATTGGCTCCATACTCCGGCATCCCTGGTTAGTTAATTTATCTTAAATAATCGAGTATGAAATGCAACAATCAAGACAGCCCCTAAACTATGTTTTTTATAGATGTTGTGAACGATTTGAGGCTGTAAAGAATTGTTATCTGACTCATAAAATGAGTATTTTTATGTTAGAATAAAATTCAATAAATTATTTTGCAATAAAAGTGTCTTAATCATGTTTATGATATTCATTTACTTTGCTATCAACACAATAATTTCAAATTTATTGTTCATCAGTCTCATACCTAGATGTGAGTAAACAATGTGTGTCGTGCTGTGGGGGATACATAAGCCATAACATAAAATGGATGTGGTCTTATGAACAAACAAACAACTGTTTTTATAATATTTTAATAAATTTACCCACATCAAGCAAAACCATGTCATGTGATGAAACGGTGAACATTTCTACTGCCTAATATTGTGTGATCTCTAATTGGAGAATTATTAAAAAATAATAAAGGCCTGCATAATGTTCAAGGTCCCAGATATTATCACATATATCATATTTTATATCATTAAACCCTTTGATGACGGGAGCTGTGCATATATAAGAGAATGCATTGCCCTAACAATTGTTATCATTTTTTGTCAATTTTTCTTACATTCTTTCACAATTTTTATAATTTTTAAAAACAAATTCTTACATTTTTAACAATATATATTTTTGTCATTTTTTTATCATTTTTTCTTACATTTTTTCTTACATTCTTTAACAGTTTTTATCATTTTTTATCATTATTTCTTACATTCTTTAACATTTTTTTAACAATTATAAAAAATAATATATAATTTGTTAGGCCGACTCGCATATATAAGAAAATGCATTGGCACAGGGTTTTCGCAATAAATCTGGAAGCTCCCGTCATGAAAGGGTTAAAGTGATGTGAAACACTCCTGTAGGGTAATCAAATAGAAATTAAGTATAATCTTGCTAAAAGTAGTTATTTTTTACGAATATTGATCCAAATTGACAACATACACCATCATTCTTATATATTAATTAAATGCAATGACTCGATTGCGAAATCACTTGTGCTAGTTTATCGTCGATAGTTGCGTCCCGAATCGAGATATAAATATCTACAATTGGGCGTACTTCACACGATGATTTCTATAGAGTGGTATGGTCGATTTCTTTGAAATTTCTGGCGGTGTAGTGTAGAATGCTACATTCCCCAGGTTGGCATAGCGTATGAGTACTAACTTATAAATTTCACTCACCCGAACAAGTCCACAATATGTCTTTAAGAAATGGATATTGATTTGATTGCATTCTATAGAATATGGATGCAAGTTTGTCCAACATTTTGTGTGGAACACGAAAGCATTCCACGCATAAAACTGTCAAGACCAACTTGAATCCATACTCTATGGAACGCAACAAAATCAACAGCTATTGGATAGTAGCTATGATCAGACACTTGTAAGATCATTAAAGTTAATCAATAAATCTAATGATAGGCCAATATTGCAACAATTAACGTACAAGGTATAATATCTTCATGCCGTTCTTTATATGTCAATCTGATTGCGCAAAATGAGTTTGTTACTATAAATAGAAAAAGAATAGTAGACGAGTAGGAATCCTACTAGAATACTATTGGAAAAGAGTATAGCAGTGTGGAACCTATCAGAACGCGAGAAAGTCATGTGAGATACAATATTGGATATTAGTATAGCAGTATGCAGCCAATCAGAATGTGAAAGTCACTTGAGATACAATATATAGAAATACTATTTGGGGCTCGAGCATTATGTGGCCCTTTAATGAGGTCAACGAAACCAACAATCATTTCATAATTGTGTTCAGAAATATAAACATATATACAACAAATATACCTATCGTTTGTTCATAGAAAACATATGAGGGGCACAATAGATGATACCTCAAGTGAGGAATAAACTGCACATGTTAAGATGTATTTGATTCAATCACTTTCTAATATTGTTTTTAACCTTTCTGTACTAATTTAGTAATTAAGCTACAAACTGGAACTTGATTATAAGAAATGTTAACCCTTTCTAAAGTAAATACTCATTGACCAGTAGTTCTCTTAGGAAATGATCAGATAATAAGTTCAATAACTGACCATTAGTTTGTTTATCTTATTATTCACTCCAGTAAATCCCCTTCATCACTTTTATTATCTATCTTATGTTTCCCGAAAACCCCTCCAGATGAATAATAGACCATTCCAGTGTATACTTTTATAACTGAGTGGTAACATCTATTTAGTATAGAAAGGGTTAAAATAAACCTCAATAATGTCTGTATATTCAATATATCAACATCAAAAAGCTGTTTCAGTCTATAATTCTTCAAGCAGGTTTTGATGTCCATCTTGACCTGACATCATTCATGACAAGCAATATATATTACTTATAACTACACAAATCTCTATAGCTTGTGATTTTGTTAACATAACAAGTAAAGCAATAACATATTTAACAGAGATAATACAAATATTTTTTTCTACAACAAATCTTTTGGCAAATAAACTTTTCAATCTATGGCGATCATAACTAAGTACATTGTGGTTTAGGCACATATGGTCTATATTTTGCCCCCTGGTAGCTCAGTTATAAGGTGCATGGTGCACCATACTACTGTCCAGCGATAACAAGTAAAGCAATAACATATTTAACAGAGATAATACAAATATTAATAATATGTTTTTCAACAATGTTCAAATCTTTTGGAAAATCAACTTTTCAGTCTATAATTAGAATGACCTTTTCAAATGGTGATTGTCACTTATATTTGGTAACATTTTTAACCAAATATTTTAACAAAACTGAAACTTCTTCACAGATCACGTTATCAAACAGATTTTGATGTCCATCTTGACATGATGTCCTTCATGACAAGCAACATATATTACTTATAACTACACAAATCTCTATCTCTTGTGATTTTGTTAACATAACAAGTAAAGCAATAACATATATAACAGAGTTAATAAAAATATTTTTTCTACAAAAAATCTTTTGGCAAATAAACTTTTCAATCCATAATTAGAAGGACCTTTTCAAATGGTGATCATCACTAACTGAATTGTGGTTTAGGCACATATGGTATATATTTACCCCCCCCCCCTGGTAGCTCAGTTATAAGGTGCATGGTGCACCATACTACCGTCCAGCGATAACGAGTAATGCAATAACATATTTAACAGAGATAATAAAAATATAGTTTTCTACAACAAATCTTTTGGCAAATAAACATTGAAATCTATAGTTAGAATGACCTTTTCAAATGGCGATCGTCACTAAGTACATTATGGCTTGGACACATGCGGTCTATATTTTGTCTCCTGGTAGCTCAGTTGGGCTGAATAGGTCACTCTCACCGGTTTTCTGTGATAAAGTTACCCAGGTTCCTGAAATTGTGATAAAGTTACCCAGGTTGGAGAGGAATGTGATAAAGTTACCCAGGTTAATAACATTTCATGTTTAGCAACAAATTATTGATTTTTGCGATCAAAATGACGAACTACAGTACTAATATGTCTTAATTTATGCTTAATATAAGGGCTATTACTTGCCAGAACTGAGCATTATTTCCCTCTGTCACTTTTAAATCAAGTTGATATTGTGAGATTTGCTTAACTTGGGTAACTTTATCACAATTTCAGAAACCTGGGTAACTTTATCACAGAAAACTGGTGAGAGTGACCTATTCAGCCTCAGTTGGTAGGCCATTGTGCACCATGCTGCCGTCCAGCGATGGAAAACCTTGTCATTGCCCAGCATGGAACCTTCAGCATGAACATAACATGCAATTTATGATAGTACAATGTAAATGTAAAATTACAGTAATGCCCTAATTAATCGACTCCATAACCACAGCAGAATTATGGGTAATTTTTCAGGATTTAGTCGGAAATATGGCTTGTTGCCATTCATCGGAAAGCTCTCGGGGAGAGCTTTCCGATGAATGGCAACAAGCCACTAATTAGGGCATTACTGTTTTCAGGAATTGGCTACGCAGGTATGGAACGGTCTGCCACAAACTGTTCGACGATGTTCTACATTGAAGGATTTCAAAACCGATCTCAAAACTCTACTTTTTAGACAATGTTTCCCGCAAGTTAATCGTTAAGTTTAAATCTAGTTCTTAGTCATCATCTTAACTTCCTTTACCTTATTACTATGCTTTTTAAATTTTACATTTCAATGTTATTTTTGTCGCGCTTTGTTGTAAAGCGCATTGAAACTTTATTGTATAATGCGTTTTTAAATGTATATAATAATAATAATAATAATAATATCATGTCTTCATAAATCCTACTACAGATAGAATGCCTGATCTTGGTTCGGTCGTATTATTTTATACACTGGATACTCTATAGGAAACATTGAATTATAAGTTTATAAATTATAAATTTAGCCTAGAACAGAGACTCTATCTTCAAGTAGGCCTGAGAATATGGTGCTGGACATTTGCAGAATGAGGTCCCCAGAGGGTGAATTTAGTGATGATACCCCACACAGCAAGCTAGCATCACTAAATTCATCATCTGGGGACCTCATTCTGCTTAGGCCCTCATCTGCGATGGAAGACCTAGACTCAATTTTAATTTCCCAGATGGTGAATATTGTGATGTGTACCCATTGGGCACCTCGATTATGAAATGTGTCATCTGCAAATTTGGGTATCTAGAGATACTAAACTAAAAAATAAAAAAGAAACTTTCTGAAGAAAAAAAAACTAAAGATACTTTTCAGAGAAGATGAGGTCTAAGCAGAATGAATTTCCATAGCATGAATTTGGTGATGTTGGCCCTCTGTGTGGGGTAGCGTCACTAAATCCACCCTCTGGGGACCTCATGTAAATGTCTGGCACCATTTCTCAGGCCTGAAAGTATGCCATCTTGAGTATTTCTTGACTGGATATCACCAAGGCTGTAAATAGTGTGTCTGTCATTTACATAATGAAGTCCCCAGACCAGACCTTATTCTGCTTAGGCCTCAACTGCTATGGGAAACAGAATCAGATTGACGTTCCACAGTAGTTGGTGATGTCACCCATTGGTCACCTCGATTGTGCATTTTTATATCTTCTGCAATTAGGGAATATATAAACTGAAGAGAAGGGAAAAAGCAACTAAAAATAATATTAATTTGAGACTATAGATACTTCCCAGAAGATGAGGCCTAAGCAGAATGAGGTATCCAGAGGGTGAATTTGGTGACACTAGGCCATATTGCGGGATGGAGTCACTAAATTCACCCTCTGGGGACCTCATCCTGCAAATGACAGACACACTATTTGCAAATTGGATATCATAAAAAATTTCTAACATATTTGAAGAATATGACATACTAAAAAAAGAGATAAAAGCAGTCTGGTTTACATGAAATACAAGAACAATGTAAAGAAATATTTTATAATGATATACATAACAGTGTTATATGAAAGACAGTGGTTCATGTGAAATAACAAGCAAAATATAGCTCTATCTAACAGGAACAGATAAAAATTTCAGCATAAAATTATGACCAACAAAATATTCGATGTAATTTGCAAGAATTCTGAAACCAACGGATATTGAAGAAAACTGCCGCAATATGTTTACTTTCAACAGAAGGAATCTTCCTTATTATGTTGAATAGAGAATACAGATTTTTCTTTGATATTTGAAATATCGACAATGCCCAAATGACCCATATTTGCCGGTTGATCAATTGCCATTGCATCATGGGTGGCATACTCTAATAAAACAAATCGTAACCCTTTCTTTACTAGATATTCATTGATGAGTACTTATCTCTCAGGAAATGTTGAGATAATAGGTTCAACAAACGTTACATCCATGAACTTATTACCTGAACATTACCCTCCAATGAATATGATTCAATCTGCACTTATATTATCTGTTGTCTGTTTTTTTCTTCTGAAAACCCCTTCCGATGAATAATGGACTATTCATAGTTTTATGAGTAACTGGAAGAATCCATTTAGTATTGAAAGAGTTAAAACTAACTGGTATCATGTAACCAAATCACAGATATGTGGGTAGAAAATCAATTTATATTCAGGGTTTCTATAAATACATAAATTTATAGGTTTACCTATAAATATAGGTAGAAATCAAGTAAACTTATGGAGCTGTTAAGATTGATCTTCAAATTCGACAGATCTCACAATAAGAATTACAAATTATTTCATGTGATTTTCTGGGATTAAATGAGATAAAAGCTACATGAACATAATAAATTAATGTAGGGTAACTGTCTTTTATTGAGGAAGACAGTAGGGCCCTGACTCGAGAGTTAGGGGTTTACAGTCAAATCGATGCTGCAAGACATAAAAAGTTTGGTTAAAATTTACAGGAGTTATGCTAATGGAACTATAGTTATATTTGAAATTTAGAACAATGCATCTTCATCTATATGTTCTTTTTCACCAACATGAATGCCAAGAAGGGCGACTCAAAAATATTTTAATCCTATGAATTTATTTGGCAGCCTGATTTGTGAATTTAATCAAATCTTGAAGCTTTGCAGGGCTCTAGAATACAGACAGCTACATCACTGAATTCTTCAATAAAACAATCACCATACATTCAGTTCTTAAAGATGTATTGAGGGTTCCTAGTCTTCAGTTACAACAACATAAAATTTATAATTTACATCGTTTTCTTCTTTCTGTTTTTTGAAAACCAAATATAACACAGAAACTAGGCATACAAATACCAAATATCATCATAATATTAGAAAATCAACTACCTTACTCATATTTAAATTCGTGCAGTACTATTTTTCGCGCACCCGTCAGTGCGCGAATTTAAAACTGAGCGAAAAATATACCACAGGGAAAACAATAGGGTCATGTTGATGAGTTACATACATTACGAAACATTCGACACTGAATAGGTAATTTGCGCCTATATACACGTATAGGCCTATATTTACATTTGGTCAATCAATATAAACAATTCAAAACCATCACTCAATGCCAAGTGACGAACATATCGTGGGAACGTCGACAATGTTGAAATGCTTGTAAGGTATACACATATTGTAGATTACATGTGCATGAATGCACCTACGCAGATAGGTGCGCGAATTTAATATGTGCGAATTCAAAACTGAGCGAAAAATAGTACTGCGCGAATTTAAATACAAGTAAGGTATATAACTTTTGTGTCCCTCTAAAACATTGAAATGATATGAAATAAATGCATAGAAAATTCAATAAGAAACAAAAATTGTGTCTTTCATGTAGCACGTTTCTTTCAAAGCATGCTATTTAATAAACTAGAATCTAAATAATAAGTTCAATAGGTTACTCAAATACTGACATGGAACCCTGAATATATCTTTAGATAATAACAGGAAGATATAGAAATAAATACTGGTCTGATCACATATTTAAAAGCACAACTGAGAATTTCAGCAGCATCACTTCAAATATCACAGCATTTGCTATATTATCTCTTTTTTAAGTTGAAGACAAACTATACACTACAGTGCTATAATATAAAAATCACAGGTTTCGAAGCTTAATACAGGTTCAAGTGAAATAATGTTTGTGAAATAAATGCTACAAAAAATATAAATGTTTCTCTTTGTAATTTCCATATCAGGTAACAAATTACTAAACTTTACAATCATTCAACATATTTTTGCAAAATGTATATTAACTGTCAGCAAATCTGATGAATACAAAGCACTAACAGTGATAGAAATATATCAATATTTATATAAAGGTAATACTCCAACTCTATCTCTGGTATAATACTTTTATGTATCATTAATATATGATAATACTATAAAGGAAACTGATTTGTTTCGGAAATATAAAAATATATTTGTAGCGTTTTCAAAGGGTATGGATGCCCGGTTTGGATGCCTGGTGCTGATGACAATTAGCACTACATGACATTGGAATGCTAACTTTAAATGGATGTTATATAGAGCTAAGCAGGGATGTGACTCCCTATGGGAGACTCGCATATATAAGAGAATGCACTGGCACAGGATCTTTATTTAATACTGCACCAGTGCAACTCCTGCCATGAAAGGGTTAAAGTAGCTAATAATGCTATACTATTAACTGGTCAAATTATAACTGGTCAAATTGAGATCTTTTCCAGAATTGATTAATTATATCTGGTGAGATTCTTCACAATCAAATATTGTGTAATCAGGGAGACAAAGGACTTGAGCCTCATATACCAGCTGTAAACACTGGTATGAGCACAAACATATGATAGTATCATGATAAAGTCTTTGGATGCTGAGTAAACATAGCAGACAACATAGTAGAGGCTGCTACAGTAATGCTCTAAATAATTGACTCCTTAACCACAGCAGAATTATGGGTAACTTTTCAGGATTTAGTCGGAAATATGGCTTTTTGCCATTCATCGGAAAGCTCTCAGTGTCAACAAGCCATATTTCCGACAAAATCCTGAAAAGTTACCCATAATTCTGCTGTGGTTAAGGAGTCGATTATTTAGGGCATTAATGTATATGATTAAGTTTATACCCATTCTATATAATACAATGTGTGATTTTTCATTCCTACTCTTCATGGTATCCCTTGAAATCAAGTTTCTACTTCTTTCAGCTCAGATTTATTTTCATTTTTTGGAGGTGAACTTAACCGTGACACTTCTTTTGAATCTGCCATCTTTGTATCGCCCTTGGGTGACGAAGGGTGACTACTTTTTGGAGACGCGAGGAGGATAGGTGCATCTAGTCCCTTTTTTTCGACCCTTTCTGGTACAATTGGAGTCTCCAAGGGTGTATTCTTACGACTGTTTTTAGGCGATTTTGCTCTTTCATTCTTCTCTTTCTTTGGAGAAGATGGCTTCTCATCCAACAAAGCCAGTTCTATCGTCTCTCGATCTTCAGGGGTTCTATACATTTCATTTGGATCTGTATATTGTAGCGGGTGTACCCGACTACTGCTAGGTGCTGAGTGAGTCTCTTGAGCACTATAAGGGCCATGTAACCAATGTGGTACGCTAAGGTAGGGCTTCTCAACTCTGCCAGTCTCCTTGGCTGATGAATAGCTGTTGTTGATATCAGAACCAAACTGTCGGTGGTAGCTGATGAATTTTTCTGTCTTTGCTGGGGACATTTCATTCCAGACAAAGGCTCCATGGCGCTGTAAATACAGGAAATATTCAGTGTCTTCTAATTTTCACTGTATGAGTGAACATCAAACCTGTTAAGTTTTGAAAATGGCAATCCGGGAGATTTTTTGCGGGAGGTAGGCTATGACCAAATACATATGCTCATGTTCCAAAAATATTTGTTTAATTGATTTCTAAATTCTATCTTTTTATATATCATTTTTATGATGAAGATTACATAGTTTTATAAGTTTGTATTTGTGCCACTAAACATATACAACTAATACAACCATGACTACAGTAATGCCCTAATTAATTGACTCCTTTTACCACAGCAAAATTATGGGTAACTTTTCAGGATTTAGTCAGAAATATGGCTTGTTACCGAGAGCTTTCCGATGAATGGCAACAAGCCATATTTCCGACTAAATCCTGAAAAGTTACCCATAATTCTGCTGTGGTTAACAAGTCAATTATTTAGGGCATTACTGTATTATGATGGTGGTAGTCCTGCTGAGTTTAGTAAGGCCAAATCAAACTAGAGGTGTGACTGTCCCAATGGGACTAAGGATACTACCCCCCGTGTTTTTAATATACTAAGATGTTTCACATGTCAGTAAACATTTGGTTAAAATAATAAAATAACAGTTCCCATTGCAGGTGCCTAACCCTAATCTTAAACCTATTGACTGAAAAATGTAGGAATAAAAGTTCGGACAAAATTATGCATATTGCGAAAAATGTTCTAAGTCTAAAAAAAGGGAATAACTCCACAAAAAAAGTCGGACAGACATCATAATCGCAGGTGCACAGGTTCCCATGATACTAAATATCAGTGCCAAGATTAAAACACATTGACCTAAAAATGTAGGAATATTAAAAAGCTCGGACAAAATTATGCATGTTGCAAAAAAAAATTCTAAGTCAAAAAAGGGGGATAACTCCACCAAAAAATGTCGGAGATACGTCATAATCGCAGGTGCAAAGGTTCCCATGGTACTAAATAGCTGTGCCAGGTTTAAACAAAATTGACCTAAAAATGTAGGAATAAAAGCTCAGACAATATTATACATGTTGCGAAAATTTTCAAAGTCGAAAAAGGGGGGATAACTCCACCAAAAAAAGTTAGATAGACATCATAATTGCAGGTGCACAGGTTCCTATGGTGGTTGATGTCTGTGCCAAGTTTCACGGAAATTGATCAAAAAACGACTGAGAAAAACTCCGGACAAATTTTTGTCCACAGACGGACGGACAAGCTGATTCCATTGTACCCCCCCCCCCCCACAACTTTGTTGCGGGGGTATAGTACTGTAGCATACATTGGTTCTAAATGATAATGAATATTCCATTCAAATTGATAGTTTAAAAGTGAATAATTTTTTTTTAAACATACTATGTTAGCCCCTTTATCAGGATTATAATCGGATAAGATCAGGAAAACTGAGTAAAATCGTTATTTGAAGCAGTTTGAAGGGGGTGGGTCCCTATCCCAGAAAAAAAAACAAATTAGGGGGTACCCAGAGGCATGAAAAAATTGAATTGCTTCTAGTGTCTGTAAATTATTTCCTGACCCCTGTGGGGACATTTTGGTTGGGAATAAAAACCTGCGGGGTGGGTAATTTTATGGGAAAAAAAATAAAAACATGCCTGCCAATTTTTAATAGAAAATTGTCTCAGAAACAGATAATCAACTTTGTGTGGCCTATAAGATATTGGTGGGGCAGAAAATGATGCTCTTACGAAAAAATTTAAGTTATCATTTCTACGGTCTATCCTGAATCATAACAATTTAATACAAGGCCATTATCTGCAAGACATAAATATTATGGACTTGTTTGGTGCCTGAAACTGATAAATTAGATTTCAGGCACTATGCCAGCTGGAGGAATGTAGCATTGTACTAACATCGCCCAAAACCTCCAGCAAATCAACTGTACCACTGCATAGAAAACATCGTCTGAACTATGCTCAATTTAAATATTTATTTCTCGATTTGGGACATAACTATATTGCCGATAAACTAACGAAACAATTTCACAATCGAGAGTCACTCCATTTAGTTATTAATATATAAGAAAGACAGTACGTGTTGTCAATTTGGGTATAATATTTGTAAAAATAACTACATTTTACTTTGAGCAAGATTATACTCCATTTCTATTTTGATCACCCTGCCGGAATATTTCATATCACTTTAAATACCTAGATCTATTTTAACAATGGCTGCATGAAGTCTCAAACAAGATGACTCGCCTATTAATTTTCAGCATCCCTTCATTCAACTCACATGCAAAGGCAATAATTTGTCAAATATTAAATATATAGAAATAAACTGTTACCTTGCCCCTAATTGGGTAGTTGGGGTCTTTTCGACAATTATACTGATGTTCATATGACAAGTTTTCCTTCCAAAATGTCTGGTTTCCATCTTTTCTCCGCAATTGATTAACAGGAGCTGAAATATAGAAAATCAAAAGAGATGAATGTTTTCAAGCAATAATAGGTAGGGTACCACTCAAATGCAATGACCTGTGTATCTGGAATCTAATAACCCTTCATTTACTGGAGCTTCCTTAAATTTTGCGAAAACCCTGTGCCAATGCATTCTCTTATATATGCAAGTCTCCCATAGGGAGCCTCACATATATATGGTCAATGGGAGACTCACATATATAAGAGAATGCACTGGCACAGGGTCTTTAATGCTGCACCAGCACAGCTCCCATCATGAAAGGGATATTAATTAGCGGAATTTTGTTTTCTTTGTAATCTAAAGACATAGTATAGTATATTAATAAGGGTTAAGGATATCTGTTTTTGTCAGATATCTCAACATATACTATATGTAATTTAAAACAGCATTTGCAATGCATCTATGTGCATATAGAAGTGTCAGATACCAAACAGCAACATACTTGTAGCACATAAAATGCACGCCACTGGGGCATGTCTAAATACATGCATGCCCGATTGCCAATTTTTTTTTTATCAATTCAGGTAAATTCTAAGTTGACAAAGTGTGATAACTGATGCAAAAATCATTGGATTGAACCCATATTCAAACTTGGCCTGTAATTTCGGTTGAGAAACACATCAACTTTTACAAATAGCCCAAACTGAGCTAACAGATGGACATTCCATTAATTTAATATTATCATTTTTTTTGTCCCAACAGGTTTATAAAACATAAATAGTTAATTGTGAAACAGATTTCAAGTGGAACTGAATATTTTGTGTTATGCTACAGTAATTATATTAATTGTTTTATGAACGTTAAGCCACTTTCGAAAAAAAGTGGCCACCGACAGCACGGACACTGATTCAATGCTTATCGAGAAATTGGCTTGCCGATATCAACCAATCTCGAGTTGGGACCTTCGCTTATAGTGATATACATTATTAAGGAACAGGTATTGACTAAGAAGTATAAGTGATCTGCATTATTTTTTCAATGTTATAAAGTTCCCTGTCAGATCTTCAAAATGGAATTATCCAGAGTAGAGATTAATTTATATATGATTTAATTACACACCTGCCCCCAAAGCTGGAGCTTTGTTTGGATTAAAAGCATGCCTTGACATCTCTGCTGGATTCTCTAATCTTTTTCTTCGGTAGTCTATCCTGAAAGTTGTGTTTAGCGTGTATGCAGGATTGTCCAAAGGTTTATCAGATGTCCGAGATGGCCACCATTTGTTTTGTTCCCCTCTTGTATCATCAGTGTAGATAAAGCACATTGGTTCATTTAGTGTCGCTACATTGTGACACATAAAATCACAGGTCTTAGGATGTGGCTTATTGGACCGAAAGTCTTGAGTGGGTTGTGGAAGAACTTTTGTCTTGCTTGTTGATATATCTGGAAGTCGGTCAACTAGCAGCAGTTTATTGTTCAAATGTTCCACATCTTCAGCTTGCATACTGATGACACGGAAGCTATTTGGCCTGGAACAAAATGAGAAAATGAGAGTTAATATTAATTATATAAGATAATGCAATGGCTTACAGGGTCAAGGTAAATATTGTTAGGCCAATGTATTCTCTGACATATGTGTGGAACAAACAATCAATAAACAATAGCTCTGATTGCTAAACAATTCCCTGAGCCAATAATTCACTGAAATGAATACCTGGGATAGACAAAGGATGAGGTGGGTAAGAAGAGTTCTACTATACAGGTATCAGACTGTGGAACAGCTTAGATAAAGTGTTTCAAATCTCTCTTGACATGAACCATTGGAAAATATGAGTCAAGTGTCAATTTTTTACTGATTTTAAAGCTAAAGATGAGGACACTTTTGAATACTACAAACAAATTAAGTACCCATCCCTCCCCCACAAATGGATAAAGACCCTTTTAAATAATATTAAAATTAAAGTATATATACTGTTTATTTAAATTGATCATATTCTCTGTTAGAGAATAGTCAGTGGAAATTGACCATACCCTATGATAAAAATGATAAAGTCATTTCAATATACATACTAATATGTATAATAACAGTAGTAGGCTTACCAGTATTTAGGATTTCCAACTTAGAACTCAGATCAATTTGAATTTTCTAATCCTGACCGTATACTTTTTTCACTTTTTTTAATATTTCAATCACAATATCCTTTTTTCTTGTGGCCGGACTGCCTCCAGGGACCACAACTATGGGAGGCAGTTTTCACATTTATATTAAATAATTGGACAAGGGCAATTCAATTACGCTTAAGTGCAATTCAATAGTGCTTAAGCATATGGGAGGCCAAATTCACATTTAATAATTAATTGTGCTTAAGCGCAATCAATTGCGCTTAAGCGCAATCATTGCGCTTAAGCGCAATTAATAGCGCTTAAGCGTAATTATTTGCGCTTGCAATCAATTGCGCTTAAGCGCAATTAATTGCGCTTAAGCGCAATTCATGGTTATATGTAACAAAACACCCCTGGTGAATAAATAGGTTTCTCCATAACGTAGCATTAACTCCTATTGACATGTCACTTCTTGGTTTCATTGGTTTAGATGGGTAGGGAGCTAGCCCAACTTCTTTATCAAAATGGCTGACTCGCAATAGTATCACCTTCTGTTTTAGTTGGAGCGATTCGTGATAGCATTATATTATCTTCGGTATATATTAGTTGGGGCTACTTGCAATTTAGCATTACTTTCTGTATTAGTCGGGGCGACATTTATTTTCTTCAATTTTCGAGTATACAGGCACACCATATGAGGGAAGCAAGCCCTCGGTGACACCACATTCACACTATATGATCATGGAAATACTATAGATTTGTGCAAGAGCTGCTGATTTAATAAGAAAAACTAGAGCTTCAGGACTGAGACACCAAAGCTCCAGTAATTACACACCATTTTTTGGACAGGGATGCTGATAATATGAAAATAGGGTTTTTTCCCCCTGATTTAAGTCAATAAGTAAACCATACAGTAATGCTAGGATTACAAAATCTGGGATCTGCTAGTTTGGTCGATTTGTATAACTGGGCAGACCTATAGTCGCCCATCGAGTCACCAGGATCCCAAGAAAGCGTTTGGCAAGTACTAGTGCTGGCACCAATAGTATACTGATGTGCTTCCAATTTCTTATGAGCCCTGTGTTTTGGCCTCACCTGTAGATGTATTTGATGCTCCCTCAGAAATTGTGTACACAGAATTCTCAAACTGCTGTGATTTCAATACTGAATCCGATACAGAAGTTTCATTGTCAAAATACTCTTGGCCAATGGCCATCCGAAGTTATTTTCCAGTCTGCATTTTCCCAGACGGCAGTGGAATAATTATTATACTGACGGGACAAATCATAGTCAATCCCTTACCGAACATAATCGCTTATTAAGCGTTTTCTTAGCGTTTCCTTAACGTTTGGGGCAATTTGTTAGCGTTTGAACGTTATGAGAAGACATTTCTTAGCGTTCGAACGCTAAGAAAACGCTTCTGTTAGCGTTTGAACGTTAAGCATCGATGATCCTTAGCGATTTTTTTTTATTCCTTAGCGTTTAGAAAGTTAAACGCTAAGAAAAACGTTAATATATTTGCGATTTTCTTATTCCTTAGCGTTTAGAAAGTTAAACGCTAAGAAAAACGCTAACATCTCTTCTCTGTTATTACAAGCATGATAGATCTGAACGTTTCTTTGTATTCCTTAGCGATTTTCAGCCTTTCATAAACGCTAGTAAATGGTTCTTAGTGTTTCTTGCATGACAGTTTATTTCTGAATTGATAATGGTAGCCTCAAATGCACGGTATGGAAAAATTTATCAAAACTTCATATCTCCTATATATGTGACTTGTTTTTGACAATCTACATACAAGAATAACCAGAATTCTTTACACTAGAAAATGATGTAGAATTCTGAAAGTATTTTTTTAAATACATTTTTAATAGGTTCATGTACTGGTAGTTTGCCTTGGAAATAATTTGAATACTCCAGACATGTACATTTAACTGAACAAGCGATAATATTTGACAATTCTGGCAGGTATGACATATGTACCTGTACCTGTACATGTACTACTGTCTAATATCTTCCAACAACAAGTACCTGGTAATTTGTTTCTTTTTGTTTTCATATCTCCTATATATGTGACTAATGTTTTTGACAATTTAATCTACCTATGAGAATGGCCAGAATTAGTTAAACTGAACAATGATGTAGAATTCAAAAAATATTTTTTTTACAATACATATATTGAGTACATTTTGTTGTCTTGGAAATACTTTTAAAACTCCACACATTTAACTGAACAAGAGATAAATATTTGACATGTCTGGCAGGTTTTACATGTACATTGTACCATACATGTACCACTGTATACCCTTTCTTTAAAAAAAATCACTAAATAAGTGTAATATGTTTATGGGATTTTTTTCAAACACTAATATTTAATGTATAGTGCACAGAAAACAGAGAATTTTGTTTCTTTCATGCAAGCCAGTGCAAGCAGAGAATCTCTTGTAATTAAACTAATTAAGTCCATGTTCAACAACTATTTCAAGGAAAAAGTGGGGGGGAAATCTATTGTAAGAAATATTGGCTCATCTGTGCTTTATACATTATCAAAAGAAGTGATTTTATGAACATTATTAATTATTATTATTTTTTTATATATAAAATAATAATTATATTTAAAGTCAGACAGACCAATCAATATGAGTTTCTATCACTTGAAAATATTTTTCTTTAATTATTCTCTCTGCATAGGGACAGAAAATGTGGCTATTTTAGATACATTTAAAATTGTATAATTAAAATGAATTGAAACTACCCCAATTCTAAATTAAAGTGAGAGAATATTTGCTTAACTAATTCAAGTAATGAATTTGTCTCACTGTACTTGCTAGTTCTCTGCATCCCCTAAAATATTCTAAGAACCAGATAATGCCTATACATAAAATTAAATCACTGCCTTATGCAATCATTGAGTCTGCATGACAATCCCCTGGGGGCAATTTAAAGTTGTTAAGTTGGGAGAACTGGCCCATAAGCTTGCAATTTGATACTTCTTAAACTATGTAACAGATGTGTGGCCCAGTGTTGACTCTTTGTTTTGACCATTTTGTCTCTCACTGATGAATGATGTACATGTTTATGCAGCTTTATACTCAGATTTTGTTCTAAAAAGCAATGTGAAAAGAGATCATTTTTCTGTGTTTTTGATGGATTAATTTATGAAGTCTCACAGAATCAACAGCACCTGAATGGCCGGGAAACCATTATTTGTGTCTCTGGTAAGTACTTTCATAATTCAAATTAATTTATGTTGCTTATAGCCTCATGAAACTTCAAAATATGATATTTTATATAGAGAGAATGTACAGTACAATTAATATTGGCATGATCATCTTTCATGCAGTCACACAAAAAGGCAATATTAAATCTTAGCTACAGGGATCGAACCATTACAAGCTAGCTAGGCCCTCCACAATTCAACTACTCTCTCACAGATTTTTGGATTCCCTTTAAACCATGCACAACCCTGTATAAATGGGATTTAATATATCAATCTCATAAGGATAAACCAATTTGAATAAAAACAAATGACTCACATATCCAGGGTTTAATCTACATATTAATATATTGTAGGGGTGGAATCAGGGGAGGGGTCAATTGTATTATAAAGTAGCCCCTGCAGTGGGGAAATGCTGATGCCACCCCTGATATATTGCAATATTTAAATGAAACTTACTATGGGTGTATATATATATGCATGATGCCCATGCATGCGAATTAACTTTTGAAGTGCTAATTAAATTTCTACCTACAATTTTAAAAATAAAAATATGGCTTGAATAACACCAGCATAGCTTTAACTATGACTTATTCTATTTCAATTTCAGAGATCACAATTTCTTTTTCAAAGAAACAGTCACAGAAGATTTGAGAAGAAACTGCATGACTATGTCCCTGCTTGTACTTACGTTATAATCAAACTTATCATGACTGACATTCAAGTAATTCTCATTGGAACTGTATGACTGATCCGATTCTGAAAGGTAACTATCAGAGGCAAACCACGGGCCATAATCCCTATTTCTGCATTTGGAGCCATTTCGGGATGCATCCCTTTGTAACCATTCCCACTGTAACTCAACCAACAAATCATCTACCCCTATTGAGACAGTGACACTGTCCAATATTTCAACAAACCACTTTTTGGCCCATCCATATAGACAGTTTCCCAAATAACGTACTTCTTCATCTTGTGTGCGGAAATTGTATTTATCTAACTGATTTAGAAATAATGACTCCATGACTCCATTATTTTTAATATGGTCATGGACTCGGAAAGCAACAAAATCAACATCCATTTCTTAAATAAATCATGATTAATGTGGATTCGACTTCCCAAATGAGTGTATAAAACAGTCATTGTGACTTGAGAAAATGGGTTTAAAAATTTAAATGATTAAAACCGAAATTTCAAATTGAACACTTAAAATTGAACACTTTCAATTTCAATTAATTCTTATTTATTCTCATTACTTTTGACCCCACTCCAGTATAAATGAAAATAAATCAAAATGGAATTATCATCTCACTCATATTTCTCCGCTGTTCTTTTCTTCCTGGCTATTGGGGGCATATAAAGAGCCATGATTGATCTGACATCAAACGGAACCGACTGAATAAGAACAATATCCGTTTGTTGTCTTTAGTAACTCTTCAACAGGTCAATTTTTCCGCCATATTGTATCATCTCGTTGTCATTGACAACATAC
Organism: Siphonodentalium dalli; assembly: GCA_032622095.1. Lineage (NCBI taxonomy): Eukaryota > Metazoa > Mollusca > Scaphopoda > Gadilida > Siphonodentaliidae > Siphonodentalium > Siphonodentalium dalli. The sequence continues at coordinate 210,869,546 of CP136064.1, read as the reverse complement.
TTTTAAATCTTTTTATGCAGTGTTTTAAATGCATATGGTTCTATCAGATGTATGATACATAATAGTGTTCTTACGCCGTTTACGGCCATACTTGTATTATTTGTGCACTTTATATTTTGTTTCGATTATTTTGATGCACATTTTCTTTGATTTAATGACGTCATATTCTTAACAACGAGGTATAAACAACAATGGCGACTGTAGTGAAATTAAGAGGCGAAATCAACGACATCGTACAAGAATCATATGGGAGGAAAAAGTAAGACTTAAATGGGAACATTAATAATGCATCATATACTTTCATTTTGTTAATTAACAACTTTTATTGACGCATGGAATCTGATGTTTTAATAATGTCACCAGTTTTCGTGGGTATTCGGACAGTCATTAAATTGATTAATTTGATTAAATTCCACACCGGACATTTCCCCACTTTCATTTCAAGACAAAACTTCAAAAGCCGACATATCATCACCCGGACATTTTATCATCCCGCTCATTAGTTGGTGGACCCAACTATTCAAACAGAGCTAGACGCTCTCGAATATGCTCTGATAATAAAAGTCAGGTTTACGGACTACCCGCTCATAACATGCTATATGCAAGAAGTTGTGATGGGACATAAAACTTCAAAGAATCAGTGAAAGAATGTTTTGAGTAAATTTCTTATGACGTTAATCAACTTAATGGTAATTTGACTCGTTAGTCAATTAGTCAAGACTCGTAACATGTTAATTGTTATACATAAATGCACACCAGTCTCAGTCGGCGCGAGATTGAAATGTTGCCTTGAATAATTGCTGTCCAGATGCGGTTGCATATTGATTGTACTTGTAGTACCGGTATTAAACAATTGTTTGCATGATCAATAAACGGAAGAAATAGAACATGCAAAAAATATCAACACGAGTGCATTTATGTAAAAAACACTGTAACTACGCGAGACTGGTGTGCATTTATGTATACAGAAATGCACACGGTGTGCATCTATGTATAAAACATTACGACAACGGCCCCATTAGTCATTACTCTTGCAGTCTTGGGCTCCAAATAAACATGCATGCACGTTTATTATTTTCTTGGGAAATTTCCCCCCTGCACAGTGCTTATTTGGGTCTGCATGTTTATTAATTTTGAGGCTATGAAAATTTAAATCAGCACAAACTCAAGATTTCTATATGATTCTGATACCAAAATGATGAGCTTAACTATATGCATGTACATATATTCAAGTATATGGCATACAGGTGAACATTTAAATATTGAATTATAAACACCACATGACACATACTACATGTACCGTATGTTGATCCCTATACTTGACCTACATACTATAAAAATTATTTGTTTAACAGTTGATGTTTTGCACTATTATTTGGGTCTGCACTTTATTAACTTTCAATGGAATTTCCCCCCTGCACTTTTATTTGGAGCCCGAGAGTAGCTCAAGTTACTGTCATAGGGCCCCTTGCAATGCTTTGTGTTTTCAGGTAAAATTTAATAGTTAATATTACCATACTAGTAAGACCTGTGGATTGTGAAACTCATGGGGGCAATTCCATGGTAACGGACGTACCATTCAGAAGAAAATTTGAATTTCAAGTCCATTTTTCTTGAAATAGGTAGAGTGTCTCACTGCCAGCTTTGAACGTTTTAAAAGCTCATCCCAAGGTTGTTCATATGATGTATGATAGTTCTCATCCCGTTTGAAGTTATAGATCATATGGGCTATTAACCCTTTGGCGAGTAGAACGACATATATGTCGTTTCAGGAAGTGTTATTTTATGTTGACATAACTTCAATAAATCACCTGATTTATAAATGATTTGTATAGGAGTTATTTTGATTAATATAATGTCCCAAATGTATAAGTGCAATCGATTATGATAACGCATGTTAACAAAAAATGGACATAAATTAAAAAAAATTATTGGACCCTTTTGATCCGAACTTGTTAATAATTATTGCTATGACGTAGACGTTGAATTTACTCATGACATCATGTATATGATGTTACAGATACTCTCCAAAGGTTTAAGATTCGGTAACGGACATACTCAATGAAATGAAAATCCATAGGGTTGTCTCACTTAAGCCTCAAACTCTGTGAAGTGTTTCTAGATAGGCATAGCCTTACATTTTATCCATTAGAGGGTGGCCAGATGGATTTTCTATAATAAAAGCCTGATTTCATGCATGAGTATTAAACCACTATTTCTGCATTGGTGACCATTTGACTCACGGTAACGGACGTACCATGTTTTGGTAACGGACATACCTTTCTGAAATGTTGAAACAAAAATGCACTTTCTTATATGATTACCCTATTCACAGGAGCCTGTGATCAAATAAATGTTATATTTAATTATTTCATAACATTTTAATGTTCAAGCTTTTGAATGTTATTGCCATAATTTGATGTCTGGATTCTGTTCACATAGATATATATGAAGATAATATGAAATGTACAAACTGAATGATAGTATGATACCACTTGAAAATAAAAAATATCTTTTTGGTAACGGACGTACCACTTTAGAATGGTAACGGACGTACCAAAATTAAGATGCATCCATCTTGTTTACAAATTCTAAACACAAACAAGTGGCTGAGTTTCTGTGATGGGCTCATCTGCCTTCCTTTAATAATGTGGTTTTTGCCTTTTATATTCTAACCTAAGACTAAGTTATCCAAAATAATTCACCAGTTTGGTAATGGATGTACCAATGAACAAGGTGAGAAGTAATTGGAATATTTACCCTGAATGAGGGGAGTTACCTCTCCAAACTGGTATTATTTTACATGTGATTGCCCGCGCTTCATAATGAGACATGCATAGTTTAATTTGATAGTGTTTGATATGATTTCATCAACAATTTTGAAAAGTATACTAAAAATAAGTTTTTTCTGCAATTACATGTATATACCCAATGTTCAAGAAAATGTGAAAAAGTGTGTAAAATGGTTTTGGAGATAACAAAATCAACATTTTTCTATATTGTTATATAACGTCTTCAAAAGGGACAATGTCAGAAAGAAGAACATTTCTTTTAAAAAATTTGCATTTTTTTCTCTCCAACATGGAATTGCCCATGGGCAGGCTTGCACATGATTCTTCTGATGTATAACTTAAGTCATCTCCTTACTAATTTGCAATTTCATCTAAGATGTCATAATTTTTGGCTAGAGAAAATAAGGAAATGTTGTGATGCTAGTTGCTACGAACTAAGCCATGATTGGCATCGATTCCCTGTTGATATTTGGAATGTTCACGACTCGACAGTCAAGATCAGGGTCCACACCAACAACATCTGTGTATCAACATCATTGGCCATTCGATTAGATTTTAATAAACAACCATAGTATAAGTTTAGTAGTTAATCAGTCATAGATAGGAAGACGTCCGGTAAGGAAATGTCTGCCACTGCATACTTGTATATATAAGGATATTCATTCTGATTGCATTTGAACTTGAAGTTGAACAGGCCTGGGAAATGTGAAAATTCAGCTCCAGTACAGTACTAGTTAGTACTTAGCTGAAATCAGCTATCATAGCTGAATTTAGCTATAGATTATACTATCCGGTTGTAAGTTTTATGCAACGCAACAAAATCGGGATAATGCGCATCAAAAACAGTATACCTAATTACACAAGTATAACTGTGAGAGCTTTCCGATGAATGGCAACAAGCCATATTTCCGACTAAATCCTGAAAAATTACCCATAATTCTGCTGTGGTTAAGGAGTTGATTATTTAGGGCATTACGGTACTCGGCAATGAGTTTTAGTAAACAAAGGTTTAATGTACTGAACTGTAATCCTGACGTAACATATCTGACAGAGCCTAGGAATTAATAGCATAGAAATCTTTCAACCTTTTCACTGCTGAATGACATTGTGTGTTCATGGGCCATTGACGTGTTTTAAGGTTCTGGCCATTTAATTTTGCAGTAGGAAGATGTGAGGAATGTAGCGAAAAACCTGCAACAGTAGTTACTGACTTCATGCAAAGGCTATTATCATACACAATCCTGGAACATCATACTAGTACATTGTTTGAAACGTTGAGATAGACTGGTTCCAAGGCACTACTGGTATCAGAAGCTTCTGATTCCCCCTAATTAATGATAGCTGCCTGCTACTGGGCTGCTAGTGCTAGTACTGACGTGGCACATGTGATACCTTGCTGTATCAATATTCAGTAAAGTACGGAGTAGTAATGAACACGTGAGATTAGTACTTGGGCGCTGACATCTTTATTAATGACACATCCGGAATTACTTCCCTTACAATAGTACACATCTGCAGCAGCTATCACAGGATATTACATCTCTCACCCTTTTATATGAAAAATTTGGTTATAACGTGTGAAAACATTAAAATACCACTATATCAGAGGATACCATCAACTACTGACAGTCATTGTGATTTGTGCCAACAATTAATACAACTAGTAAATGTTATAGTCCTTCTGCCATTCAGGCTTGGTCTTAGTACGCTGTGGACGGTTAGGAACAATGGCTGGGGCAGCATCGACAGTTTCGGTAACAGTCTCGGTATCGACGGTTACGGTCTGGGCGTCGTTTTCGGTTCTCAGTGCGATTTTGTGTTGAATAATTTCAGCTATCTTATCACGCTGGCATTGGATGTTGTCGTCCGGTACAACTTTGAACTCAGACATGTTCCGAGTAACGTATCTGTCATTCCCACATGCGGTTATCATGGTCCCTTTAACACTTTCCACAACAAATGGATTTGGGAAGTATGGCGATGAGAACTTGTCGACGAACCCATGCTTTCTGAGTAATACCGACTGTCCTGGATGAAACTCAGATTTACCACTAAAATTCAGTTTAGCCTCTGCGTTCTGTTTCATAGTGTCCTTGCGCGCACTATCTCGTTCTCGAATGGCTCTGTCATTCGGTTCAGCTGTAATCTCAGGAAGGCGCACACGCATGTTACGGCCGAATAAGGCGGTGGCTGGCGGAATGTTCGTTGTGGAGTGTGGCGTTGCACGATAGTTACGAAGGAATCGATACAGTTCTTGTTTCCACACTTTACCATCGGTAATTGCAGTGCGTATGGCTTTCTTCAATGTTCGCATAAAACGCTCAACTTCACTGTTGGCCCGGGGCCAGTATGGTGTGATTTTCCTGTGCTTGAACCCTGAGTATGCTGCAAACTCTTTAAAGTCAAAACTGTTGAATGGAGGTCCATTGTCTGACTTCAGTACGCACGGTTGTCCAAACGTTGCGAAAATTTTGTCCAGTTTGGGAATTACGGTTTTAGCGGCAGTTGACGAAACAATTTCCACCTCTGGGAATCGTGAATAATCGTCCATTACGACAAGGAGATATTCACCATTTGGAAGTTCTGCAAAGTCTACGCTAACTTCAGTCCATGGAGATTTTGGAAGTTCTGACATTTGCAATGGTTCTTTGGTACCATCGACGATGTTTGCGGCACACGTTATGCACGATTTAACTTTTTGTTCCACCATTGAGTCCATCTTTGGGAACCAGACTTTTTCTCGCAGAAGTTGTTTTGTCTTCGTCATTCCCTGGTGGCCTTCATGCGCAATGTCAATAACGTGTTGTTGGTAGAGTTCGGGAATTACGATCTTGCTGTCTTTCAGTACAATACCGTTTTCAGTCGCACTGAGTTCATCGCGTATTTGATATAGCGATTGGAGAAAACTATCTGGTTTCATTTTCGAAATTGTGTCCCATTGTCCAGTTTGCATGGCGGTTATACACCAACTCAAACTATCGTCACTCCGAGTAGCAGCTTGCAATTGTTCTAGTGTCAATGATTTTGGAGTTGCATTGTTTGCAAGAAAGTTAATGTAAGCGTCTGCCATTGACTGTTCCTTGCGTGTTGGCACAACAGGACCAACTGGATGACGCGACATGAAATCGGCTGGATTGTCCTTACCGGGTCGATATTCTACGGCAATGTCGTATTCTTGTAACTGGAGGATCCATCGGCGGATTCTCGGTGTAGCATTCGACGTCACGTTATTGAAAAACGGCAGCAGCGGCTTGTGGTCACTGAATATGGTACAATGACTTCCATACACGTACAAATGGAAATGCATCACAGCCCAACATATCGCCAGACTTTCACATTCGATTTGTGAGTAGCGTTGTTCAACTGGAGAAAGTGCACGTGACGCGTACGCGATTACTTTCACACTTGCATCGAACGGATCCCTTTGTGTCAGAATTCCAGCTACGCCGACTGGGGATGCATCAACTAAAAGCTCGGTTGTTTTGTTGATATCGAAATATGACACAGTTGCATCCGAACACAATGCATCTTGTATGGCCCGAAATGCATTCTCATGCTCAGAATGCCACTGCCATTCTGCAGATTGGTGAGTGAGCTTTCTCAGTGGCTCACTGATCGTAGAGAACTTCGGAATGAATCGCGCACAATATGTGGACATGCCAAGAAAAGATTTCACTTCATTGGCATTCACAGGCTTCGCGAAGTTCTTTATTGCAGCAACCTTGCTTGGATGAACGGACATACCTTCGTCGCTGAAGATATACCCGTAAAACTCGATGCGCGTTTTGCCAATCACACATTTGTCGCGATGAAGGGTTAAACCCTTCTCTCTTAACCGATCGAGCACTAACCGAACACTTTCATCGTGTGCGGCTCTGGTAGGAGCATGCACTAGAATATCATCGCACACATGAATGACACCGGGAATATTTTTGAGCACGTCGCTCAGCACATTTTGGAAGATTTCCGAACTGCTTGATAGACCCATCGTGAGACGCTTGAATCGGAATAGGCCTATATGACTGGAGAATGTGGTAATGTAGCGACTATCTGGATGGAGAACACACTGATTGAATGCAGAATTCAAATCTAGAAGAGAGTAGAACTTCGAACCGTTGACTTCTGTGATGATGTCGTCGAGGGTTGGTGAAATATGCCGTTCCCGTTGAATACATTTGTTTACTGCTCGCATGTCAACAGTAAGTCGTACCTCGTTAGGTTGTTTCGGCTTAGGAACAGGATGTAGCGCGGAAACCCATGGTGTGGAACCGCTTTCTACTCGTTCGATGATGTCGTTCTTCAAATGTTTGTCTAATTCACGTTCGACTACCCTTCTTGTATGAAATGGAATTCGTCGATGAGGCTGTATCAAACCTGGAACGGTTTCATCGATGTGAAGTTTTATTTCTCTGTCGTTCAGTTTCCCGATCTTCTCCTTTGCAGAGAAAACATCTGAGAATTCAGTTATAATGTCTTGTGATTTATCACTGATTTGCTTTACTGTTGCACTTTGGTGTAATTTTATCACTTCTAAGTCAGTGGCAGTTTTGTAACTGAGCAAATTGACAGACTGACCATGAACGACAAAAATGTCCACTTTGACGGAATGTTCATTTACTGTCATATTAGCCTTGAATTTGCCGGTAACTGGTAATGTCTCATTGCTGCCATATGGAAACAGCTTGACGTTTGTAGTATGTAGTTTAGGTGGATCAGTCCATTGTTGCAGTGTCGTATCACTCATCAAATTAACAGTCGTGCCTGTGTCAATGAGGAATGTCTCGGAATGTACACCATTAACAAGCACTTCAATCTGTGGTTGCCCCGAATCTGGACTGATAGAGAATGTGTACTCTTCTTCTTCATCAAAACATGACGCAGCATTCCGGTGTACCTCAGTTTCATCTGTAATTTCAGCAATCTCTGTATTGACTTGAGGTGTGCTAGTGGGATCTGTTTGTAACCAGAATGAATACTCTTCTTCTTCATCAGATGCAACATCTGATTTTTGGGACACCTCAATTGAGTGAACATTTCTGTTGGACTGCGACTGCCGGCACACTCGTTGAAAATGATTTAGCTGATGGCACGCCGTACACTTTTGGCCGATAGCTGGACACGGTTTACCTTTATGTGGAAAAGGTCCTCCACACCGATAGCATGACTGGTGACCTCGATGATCTGGTTTTGTGAATGGTCGAGAGAACTGCTTCGGTTTCGCACCTTTGTTTAGATTGTATACACTTGCTTCTGCATGACGATCATTCAAAGAGGCGTGTTCGATGGCAGCAGCTGCTGAATCCACTGCTTCGTGTGTTCGTGCCATCTCCTGGGCTTGGTTGAGTGTGAGATCTGACCCCTTTTCGAGCAGTCGTTTTCTTAGTGACTTTGAGATGCATTTATCGATTATTTGATCGCGTATATTGTCTTGTAATGCATCACCGAAATTGCACATTGCTGCTTTCTGCCGCAATCTCATGGAAAACTTATCGATGGTTTCTTGAGCTTCTTGACACATTTGTCTGAACTGATGTCTTTGAAAAGGTTCATTGTTCCCATATTGATTGAAATGGTCCGTTAATTTTGTCAAAGCTTTGTCGTATGCCCCATATTGATTGAAATGGTCCGTTAATTTTGTCAAAGCTTTGTCGTATGCTTCCGCATTTCCAGTATTCTGTAGTGTTTCAAAGATATCTTGGACGTCTGGACCTGCGATGTGTAGGAGGAGCGCACGCTTCCGTGCATTCTCTGTGACGCCTTTCGCGGCGATGAAAATTTCGAAGCTTCGCTTCCATTTTGTCCATCTTGCACAGACGGTTGAATTATCGTTCACATCAAATTGTGAGAGTCCGAGCACGTCTATTTGTTGTGCCATCTCCGTCGCCAATGTGATACCTTGCTGTATCAATATTCAGTAAAGTACGGAGTAGTAATGAACATGTGAGATTAGTACTTGGGCGCTGACATCTTTATTAATGACACATCCGGAATTACTTCCCTTACAATAGTACACATCTGCAGCAGCTATCACAGGATATTACAGCACACAACGTGACATTTTACGTCTTTACTCAGTACGGACATATAGCAGTTACTAGTATAGTAAAAGGTCATCCTTGTAGCATTTGTGAAAATTGTATGTCCCAAACGAAGCTGGTTGATTTTTCATTATTCTCATCTACCCAGAGAAAGGCTTGCTGGTATTTTACTGAAGTACTGTAGTCACAGGGTAACAGCTCAGTGTGCTCACAGATGCAGTGTAAAGTAATATTGATATAATAAAATGAAGAAAAAAACCCGCTAAAATGCTGCTTTTACTCAAGAATATTGATATACTTACTAAAGAGTTATTAATATACAGTGATAGTGAATCATTTCATGGGATTGGGGTTGCTCTATGAGACATACATGTATTTAACTTCCAAATAGTGAAAGGTTTCACTCCCATGTTACAGGTTTGCTATATATATATGATGCGTATGGGACACATATCCTATGATGACTCCCCTTTGTCAGAACATCAGAGTGTCATATGCATAAGTCGCTCTATATCTTTCATCTGTGTGTTGTAGTTTAGCTGAAGGAGGCAGGTCACAAGAATTTACATCATCACTGCATATACAGTCATGGTACAGAGGAGAGAAAACCAGAGCATATCTCAAGTAATTTATAAATATTTCCTACATTCTATATTATTAATTACAGCAAATTCATTATGCCTAAACAAAAAAGTTCTTTGTTTCCGCTAAACTGACTGACCCTATTTTGAACCACCGAGTCAGAACACATTTTATTGTGAATTTTAAGTCTAGTAAAACCATCTTTTGAGGCGTTAAAAGACTGTTGTGCATCCTATATAAACTCTTAAAATGGGAAAATGTAGTTTAATTAATATAGTCCATGGTAATTGAAGTTAAACTTGGAAGATGGAACTTATTGTTTTGTCTTTACATGTAGCATTATATAACTTTTAAGAGAATTAAATGATGTTGGTCATGTTTGAAAATTTAATCTGATTTGTTGGAAAGGGAATGACAAGTCATAAGCAAAAATAACATTTTTTTTCAGACATTTGGACAATAGTGCCTTGACTATACAGAAAATGTGGAGGGCTCATCTTGGGAGAAGGTACTTCAGGTACTTAGTGAAGGTAATTATCAATTCCTTTTCACCCAAACTTCACTGAAAATTACATATATTGACACTCCTACATTACAGTTGTTCTGTGGAGCTTGAATGTAGGATGTCGGTTGATTGAAATCACGCCATGTAACGTCACATGCCCCAACTTGTTTTCATAATGTATAGATGCAACTTACGTGATACCAGAATATCGTCCAAAACCATCGCTAATTCCTCTTTTAATCTGCATGTTGAGTGTAAATATAAGAAATGGATGGTGATTTTGTTGTGTTCCATGAAGTATGGATGCAAGTTGGTCTGACAATTTTATGTGTGGAATATTTTAGCTTCCCACACAAAATGTCAGACCAACTTACACCCATACTCCAAGGAATGCCACAACACCAACATCCATTTCTTAAATAATCTTCAAGGCTGAAATGAGACTTATTAATTGTTCACCTTTGTTACATTCTGGGGATCAAAATAGGTTGATAAATACATGATATACTTAAATACAGACTTTATATGCCTGATTGTTTATAATCAGATTCACCATATTGCATCATTTCCTTATTTAGATTCGCACGCATTATACGTCGGTTGTAGAACCCTTAATTTGGTGCATCTATAACTTACGTCTCACAATACTACCCATAGTAAATTCCTTCTTTGGTATGTATTACCATATATGTTAGGAGAAAATACTACAGCGCAACGGAACATTTTCATTGGATAATCTGGTAGTCCCAAGTGTTTGTCTATAAACAAACGGTTCCATAATGTTTTTGATGTTTGTTTACATAACAAAGTGCACAAACATGACAATAGCATGTAATGTACACAATATTTATGATTGGTACTAAGCACAATATATGTCCATTATATAATATTCTTTCCGTTTATGGCGGTTTTAGCGGATTTGACTATTTTAACAGCTCTACCCATATGAAGGCTGCCCGTATCTTTAATGATATGTATTGTTTGTCATTTTGCAGTCGACATCAATGAAACAAAATATATTTTAACGGAAGGGGATATCGGTTCACAGTATTGACAATTTATAAGAAAGCTATTAAATTGGTTTGTAATGTGCCAACTGTTTTGAAGAATAAGTGTGTTAATATTTTACCTCTGCCATTTCAGAATTGCTTGTTCATAATGAAGCTGAATTACTATAACGAAGCTGCATCAAAGGTTGGTACAATGTTTTAAAACTCTTTGAAGCAATATTTACTTGCATATATACAGGTAGGGGTGCCAGTGGCTCAGTCGTTATGGCCCATGGCTCATTAGGGTGCCAAAACAGTTCAGTGATCATGTAGCTGGTTTGATTCAGGATATGCATAGATGGTGTAACCTGATGCATGTATCTGGGTAAGTTTCTCAGTTGCTTGTCTGGAGTTGGTGGTTTTTATATTGGCAATAGAGTGATTTCTATGTGCAATTTGGTTCACGCTGTCAAAGGCCAAACTGGCCATTGGCCAATTTTTTTCTTCTAAAATGGCAAAACAAAATTAAATTGGCCAAAGTATTTTTAAGCCCAAAATCGAAAATCTTATTCAAAAACACAAATTGATTTAATTACAGGAGCGACATGAAAATAAAACTTATAGTATGATCATCTGCTAATTGATTAGGTGATGCAGCTTAATGGGTAACACAAGGCACTCATCGCATTGCACTACCAAACAATGGGTCACCAAATGCAATAAACAGTAATGAGGATTAACATTAATGAATCCTTTGTCTGTCATAAGGCTGAATGGTATATGGTGGGTAGTGGTATATTGCCAGGTAACAATGGTGAGATTAAAGAAGTCTAGACACAGTATTTGCAGGTATATAAGTATATAGAATTTTAGATGTTAAATAAAACAAAAAATATTCATTAATTGTGAGACCAGAAAATGAGGATTTAATTTGGCCAAAAAAAGTTAGGATTGGCAAAACAATTGGCCAAAAGATTTTTTCGGCCGAGTGTAAACACTGGTGCAAGCCTTGTGTGTCTGTCACTTGCAGAATGAGGTCCCCAGAGAGTGAATTTAGTGACGCTACCCCACCTAATATCACTAAATTCACACTCTGGGGACCTCATTGTGCTTACGTCTCATCTTCTGGGAAGTATCTATAGTCTCAAATTAATGTTGTTTTTAGTTACCTTTTCCCTTCTGTTCAATTTATATATCCCCTAACTTGCAAAAGATAACATGTATAATCAAGGTAACTAATGGGTGAACATCACCAACTTCAACTGGGGTACTTCAATCTGAATTTAGATCTCTCATAGCAGTTTTGAGGCCCGAGCAGAATGAGGTCCCCAGAGGGTGAATTTGGTGAAGCTAGCCCACCATGCGGGATAGCTCACCAAATTCCCCCTCTGGGGACCTCATTCTGCAAATGACAGAGTCAGACAGACACACTATTTCAAGGCTTGTCTATGGGAACTCTCTGCGAGGTATTTCCTCCACCAATAAAACTAACATCATAATGTGATCTAGCACCACTGAAACCATAAACACCAATAATCCAAAACCGATATACATGTATGCCCTCGTTCATTTTCTGGACAGGTGATACTTGTAGGCTGAAACTAAGAGCAGAATCTTCGTTCCTAAAATTTGTTTCAGTTCTGTATAAGAGTGAATCTTAGAAAAAAAAATTCAGCTATTTGTTGTAATATAAAGATGTTATATTGAATTGCATTTCAATATGTTTAGTATGACTATAGCGAACGGAAGTAGCGTCAAATTTCAATTAATCAAATTACATTTTTAGAATGATAATTGTGTTTTGTGTACATTTTTACGAAAACAGAACTATATATTATTCTGATTTATATGGAACCACATTTTATTTGTTTCTTTCTTGAACAGGTGCAGAAAGTTTGGAGGGGGTACTATGTGAGGAAATATGTGTTTGATTACTTCAGTAGAAAGCGGTACCTGGAGGCTCTACAAATCAAGAATGAAATTGTAAGGTATGAGCATTTTCTACAAGTAGAAGTACACAGTAACCATCAATTTTGGCCAACTTGGGAAGGATACTTTACTTGGATCTATGCTTATTGGTAGCTATTTTACTCCACATTGCCACATAAATCATTTCTTATTTGGTTTCAGAAAATAAGTGTCTGTACTTTCTTTAGTTTGTTTGTACCATTAGTCTCTGAGTTATATTACATGCTTTCAATACACAATACACCTGAACCATTTTTTGACTAAATTTTACCAATCCAGCCCAAAGTGGACCATGACAGAACGAATAATTATTTTATTATTTTATTCTGATTGAGCTATAATAAAACAGATAATATACAAAATAGAACAAATTATATTGTACATGTAGCAATTTCCATCAATGTATCACATTATTATAATCAATAAATTTGAAAAATGATCAAGGAGATATGGGTTGATACAAAAATCGGACTTGGCACTGAAAGGGTTAATAAATCATTGAACAGCAATGCAAACATGCACTCAAAATGGGTTTCATAGAAATTATGATGTTGGAAGTGTGCCAGGAAGCGAAAGTGCATATTTTTCAACTGAGTTACCATGCTTATAGTTTGAAGTCATAAAAACAAACCATCTGTTGCTACTCAGCTCCACTTGATCCAAAACATCCATAAAACAATCTTAAATCTATTAATAGGAGTGTCTTCTTTAAGGCCTGCAAAGATGATTCAAGTAACTATGTGGTTTGCCCGCGTAAAGAAATAGTCCCAGATAAATAAGACATAGTTAATGGCGTAAATTTAATGAAATAAATTTTCAAACCATATCAATATTATAGTCACAGACGCCGATTCTTCTTCATTCCTCCTCCCCCGATTCCGAATCACTTTTGGGCAACAAATATGCATCTGGGTACAAATGGCACTATTTCCTGTTATGCAATGACTGTTGCATATTATTATTATAGAATGGGTTTAATGAATGGAATAAGGGTCGGATCATGTGATAGTGTTATAGCGCCGTCAACATAGTGATTTGAGTTCGCTGCCCCCGGTGGACTAGCTATTGAGTTTTCCTGTAACAGTAACTTGGTCGTATTAAGCAAGGTGTCACTGTCGAGTCAAACTCTGTTCAAATTTTGCACAAAGATGTGACCCTTAAATAAGGTCACTCTTACTGTGCTCGCTTCGTTGTAAATAAACGTGAAATAGGAGCCTGGGTGAACATATTAACCCTTTGAAGCCTGACGTCCTGAACATTAAATGGCCCCAACCCGAGGTGCCTGACATTATATATAACGTTCCAATGACGTAACTCATAATGCTCTTTAACTGGGACGTATATAAATGTATACACGCTCAACTATACGCAATCAACTATGCTAACTGAACTAGTTTGCGGTGAAATATGTCACAAGGTATTTCAACGAGACAGTTTATTCCCCGTTCAATATACATGTAGATTATATTGCGGCTTCCTTTGGTCGCGCTATATATTTATAATGAAATTCTTATCCTTTGCCTACGATAAAAGACATTTCACAAAATGCACCTGTGTGCATGCGCAAAGAAATAGACCCCCGTTTCCAATTTGGCTGCTAAAGTCAGAGGTATATATGAACATGAATGTAACTCATTCGTGCAAAGCAGAAGCACAATTCTAGTTAATTTGGGCTTTGATCGCGAAATTTCTAGCGAAATACTTCCCCTTTTTAAACGCCCGTTTGAAAAAACGGCCGTATTATAGTATTGGTCGTGCCGTCCGGGCGTCCGTTAACCTGGTTTCCGGATGATAACTTTAGTTAGAGTGAAAAATTTGGTATGTGGGTTTATTAGCCGAAAAGTAAGTTCAAGTTCGAATTTGGGTTCCGCCCGCCAATTTTCACCGGAGTTATGCCCCTTATTTGACATTTTTTGACTTAGAAAATCCTTGAAATTTGTTGTCCGGATGATAACTTTAGTATAGTTTATCGGAATGAATCCAAATTTGGTATATTACTTTCTCCCACCAAAACACAGGTCTAGTTCGAACTTGGGTTCTGTCCGACCATTTTTGGCAGAGTTATGCCCCCTTTTCGACTCAGAAAATTCAGTTTTTCTTATGTTTTTTGGTTTCCGGATGATAACTCGATTTTGGAATGTTTATACGCAAAACCCGGATTTTGTGGATTACATATATCGAAATACAGCTCAAGTCCGAATTTCGTTTTAATCCGATAATTTTTGCGAGAGTTATGGCCCCTTTTTTTTACGTAAAAATCCCGGAAATTTGTTGTCCGGATGATAAGTTTAGTTAGAGTGAACCGATTTCAATCAAATTTGGTATGTGGGTTTATTAGGAGAAAAGACAGCTCAAGTTCGAATTTGGGTTCCGTCCGCCAATTTTCACCGGAGTTATGCCCCTTATTTGATGTAATTCCGGATGATAACTTTAGTTAGAGTGAGTGAACCGATTTCAATCAAATTTGGTATGTGGGTTTATTAGGAGAAAAGACAGCTCAAGTTCAAATTTGGGTTCCGTCCGCCAATTTTCCCCAGAGAGGGCGTATTTTGCACGCCCAGCGTAGCTCTTGTTCGACAATAAAACGCGAAGAAACAGACCCTCTGTCATCAGTTTGTCTATCAAATTCATGTGGGTAAATATGTGAAGCATGTGTGCAAAGTAGAAGTACAACTCTATAGTTGATATGTGCGTTTATTGAGCTGTAATTTTGTGTGAAATATCATCTGATTTCCGGACCGGAATAGACCGGTCTCCCGGGATATAGGAATATAAGGATTGGACCGGTATTGCAGTCTCTCGGATTCAAAGGGTTAAAGTTAGGGTGAAGGTATGTGCATGTCTCAGTGAAGAACCAGAAAATGTCAGTGCACATTATACTTGGCATGGTTCGATAACTGGCGTAGTAATGTAACTGTTCCAGCTCTTAGATATTCATGTGATATCCATGTATAAGTACTGAATAAAAACTATCCATCGTAATTTCAGAGGAGAATTGGCTGATTATTCTGAGCAGCAAACTCAAGCATTGCGGCGGATTTCTGAACACAAGGAACGCAGGCAGCTAGAACTTGATGCTAAGAAGAAGCATCACCTCATCAGTACTGAGGTCATACCCGGAATTTTCAACTCACCATTCCTCCCGTAAGTATAAATTGTTATAGATGGTGAGCATTGATCGTTAAGCTTAGGTGCATCAAAATGTCTGACAAATAGTGATGCAACAATTTAGATTTTCTATGCATCGCACCATGAGTGTCTTATGTGATGCATCACAGTTTAAGAAATCAATACTTTTTCTCTCAAGACTCATCATAAGGTATCTATAATGTTGTTTTAGGCTTCGTATCATTGGTTCAGTCATTGGGTGATCAAATACTAAATAAGTTGGATTATATTTTTTTGGGGATTTATAAAATAAACACTTTAAAACAATTTTATACTAACTAAGCGATGCATTAACGACTATCAACAATGGATTTCCGTGGTGTTTTTTCTGATTCATAGTTGATTTTTTCATGCAGTTTTAGAATATATATTTACCAAATATATGACCACTAACCATATTGAGCTAATTTCAAGGCATCAAAATGGAACTTCCTCAGCTCTAACCCGGCCCAAAATGTCGGAATTTTGTAACGACATTTGTCCTCATTTAGGCTTACTTTTAATATTTTGGTACTAAACAAACATGCACCCCATTGACATATTGTGGAATTATTTCATTTAATAAAACCCATCAGTTAGTACCCAAATACTATCCCCAATGGAAGAATGTAGCAATGAACTAAGATTGTAAAAAATTCCAACCGCATTGACTATAACCATTGACATATAACACAAAGGTTGAACTACGCACACTTGTAAATATTTACTACCTTATCCTATAATAGTCACTGCATGTAATTCGTTTATAACATTGACACTGTTTTCTGACTGTTTGGATATCAAATTTATGAAAATAACTTAATTTGGAATGGTTATTTGTTATTCCATTTGAAAACCTCAGCGGAGTGTTTCACATCACTTTAAACATGGCTCTTTATGGTCCCATGTAGTATTCAGTTTCTAAACATAAATTTCACACAGAGACACATCAATTTCATTATTGAGAGCAATACACTACATTCATTCAGCTAGCCTAATTGCAAGAGTCAGGTTGATGCGACCAATGTGGGTAGCAATTCTGCATAACAATGCACATTGTCACAAAGAGTTTGCTATGCTTATGAAGTTCTGATGCTTATCATGAAGTTCTGATGCTTATCATGAAGTTCTGATGCTTATCATGAAGTTCTGATGCTTATCATGAAGTTCTTATGCTTATCATGAAGTTCCGCATTGTTGCAGCCCTAATGGCAAATGCAGACAGCAAAATTTGTACCTTTAACCTTTTCTATGGATTCTCCCATTCAGTTAAGAGGGAAAATTGGCCAAGGTGGGCCAAACAGAGACCCTCTAGCCACGTCCCTGTACCCCGTGACTGGGTTTGTCATTAACCCTTTCTTTAGTAAATGCATGAAGTTGTAGTAGGGTGCGAAGCGCCCAGGATGGTCGAAAATATGGAGAGATCCTCTCCTTCACCCCCAATTTGTTGTTTTGATGATATCTTGCATATCAAAAGCCCATCAAAAGTCCACATGTCTGACCATGGCAAAGTTTGATTGGATAGAGCCCACAAGCTTTAATGCGGGGTAAGGATGTGCCCGAGATGTCCCTTATGAGGTTGATGATGATGCTGAGCTAGCCATGAGTAGTGCGCTGAAATGGAGAACGGGGCCTGTGTTAAAAATATATATATACGATATATATACGCATGTAGCTAAACAATTGCTATGCATTTAGGGCCCAGCAGTTGCGCTAAGAGAGCTTGCCTTAGCTGTAACATGTTGTTGCATTTTTCTCTCCCGCCCAACCTCCCCTGGACACGGGCATAGATGAAAGCATGTATTGACAAGGTTTATATGCAATGTTATTTAGTCTTTATTAGCTGAAAGAAATATGAACGATATTTAACAAGAGAGGATATATATACAATATACAGTCAATATATTTTATTTAGTAAATGGATTTCTTCAATCAATTATTAAAGTATACATTGGAATGGTCTATTATTGATCTGGATGGGTGTTCAGGAAAAATAAGCATACGATAGATAATAAAAGAGCAGAATGAGTCCTATTTATTAGAGGGAAATGTTCAGATAATAAGTTCAACAAATGACCTGGTTGTTTGTTGAACTTATTATCTGAACATTTCCTATGGGATAACTAATCATCAATCAGTATTTAGTATAGACAGGGTTAGGAGGTGATATAAAAATGGTTGGGATGTCTGAATACATCTTTAATCACTGAGTTATTATTAACTCTTCCATGAATGGAGCTCCTGAAATTTTGCAAAATCCCTGTGCCAATTTAATGCATTCTCTAAATTTTATATGCAAGTCTCCCATAGGGAGCCTCGCATATATAAGAGAATACATTGGCCTAACAATATTTATCTTGACCTTGTAAGCCAGTGCATTCTCTTATATATGCAAGGCTCCTGTGGGAGACTCACATATACAAGAGAATGCATTGGCACAGAATCTTTAATGCTGCACCAGTGAAGCTCCTGTAATGAAAGGGTTAAACTTCATATGTGACCCGCCATATCAAATCCAGTCGGAAGTCGGGATATTTTTACCCTGTGCCAATGCATTCTCTTATATATGCGAGTCGACCATAGGTCGCCTCGCATATATAAGAGAATGCATTGGCTTAACAATTTTTTATCATGTTTTTTAAATAAATGTTTCTTACAATTTTTAGGACATAAAATAAAAAAACATCCATTACCCTGCAGGGAGCCCCACACATATATAGAAGCACATAGAAGAGTGTCGTCTGCTGATGTTTGTCTGGGGCTCTGTATGGGTGAAATTATAAAATTGTTAAAGAATACAAGAACAAATTATTAAAATTGTAAAAAATTGTTAGGCCAATGCATTCTCTTATATATGCGAGGCGACCTATGGTCGACTCGCATATATAAGAGAATGCATTGGCACAGGGTAAAAAAAAATCCCACTGCTTTGATAGGGCGGGTCACATATGTTATAATCATACCATGGTTCTCTTCTATTAGATATCCAAAAGAAGAAGAATTGTTGTTACGAAAAGTGAAACCATCTCCACTGAAAAAGAAAGTGGAACCAGAAGACTTCCCATTTGATCCGGCCTGGAGGAGCTACAATCTACCAATGCCCAAAGAATTACCTCCCCTCCCACGCAGGCCACAGGTTTGTCATCACACCAACTCTTTATCTACAGTTATCACAGGTTATCAGAGAATATACAGCACTGCTCAAATTAAGCGACCTGTTTTAACGAGGTGTACATGCGTTAATACCGCGGTGCAATACCGCGACATACCGCCGATTTGCGGTTGCACTACCACGCGCGTACCGCGGTACCACCGCGACGCGACGTTCACGGTACCACCGCACTACCAGCGGTAACGAATGTTGGTAGCGCGGTGGCACGCGGTAATGCACCGCACAAACGCGGTGACATTACCGCTACGCGGTAGCATTTTTGTAACGAGGTTAATGACGGGATTAGATGGCTGACCGTCAATCTTCCAAAATAGGACGGCCGTTCTCACGATCTCCGTCCATGTTTGTGTACCGTGAAGTGTATTATTAAAATATTGAAATAGATGGAAGCCGAGTATCGGGAAATATGCCCATTATAACGGGCTTCCAGATTAAGTAAAGGTAAGTATAAGTTACTTTGAGAAAGTCATTTTTCAATTAATGTGAATATTAAAATATTACAATAACATTTCTAGTCTCGTTTTATTGCCTAAAATTCCCATAAATGACACTATTTGTAATCAGTGTTGGTTATCGGGAAGGGAACAAATGATTTCGGCCATTTTAGACAGCTCGATAAATCCCGTATCTATACATTTTATATCAATGTTCAGATGTACGTGATCCCTAAATTGAATGATAACGACCACTATTTAATTAGTCCCCAGACTAAATATCGTTATTAACTTTATTGACATTTCATTAACAGTTACTGCAAATCACAAACACCATTTGTTCGTATAACGGGAATTATTGTCTTAGCAATAAAAGACACAACGTGGAACTCCCGTATATCCAGGAAAAAAACCCACATTCTGGCAAAAGCACGTGTCACTGATTACGTCATACTGCAGCAGGCAGACTTTGTTAATATAGGTCACGGGGCACTTAAATTAAGATGTCGTCATGTCTTTTTATAACTGGCCTCAATGGGTGAAATAAATATTTGTGTTTTGTTGATGGTGCTATTATATAGTAAAACTACACACGTGACGCACGCGCGAATGGCTGTTTTGTGTTTTGGACACTTGTATTTCCATTACTTCAATGCGTCCGTTTTGGCTTACATAATGCTCGCAGAAGGTAGTTCAGATATTTATCGATCTATTTTGGTATTGCGAATAATATTATGTGCGAACCGCTACGTGGCTTTAAACAGACAAGTCTCATTCGATCTTTAAAATGTTGTGCACGTAATAGCTATTTATAAATATTTGTCGCACAAAAGTGAGAAAAACGCTCTTTATTGCTACCGTATCGGGAATAAACTAACAAGGACTAAAACACACCGAATTCGATCACTTGAAATAATTATGTTACAATGTTAACCTCTGTATATAACCAAACAAACATATTTTATCTTTCCAACACCATGCATGTTTTTTTCCGAATAACGATTAGATAGGAATACCGGTATGTGATATAATTTATACTGCGACCCACCGAGAACTACAAGTGCACGCCCTCGCCAAAAGTTGCAATTTCACATCAAACGATGCCGCCCGACACGCACTCGTGAGCACAATGAATGTTCACGTAACAAAATCAAAGACTGATTTGACAACGTTGTGTCTTTCAATGTTTGGTGTTTTGCGTGTGTCTTTTGTCGCGCACATTGGTGATGATAACAACTTTACTTTGCTGCATGACATGTGCCACGCTTTCTTAGTTATACATTTTATTCCCACCGACAAGAAATCTTCAGGCGCAAATGTTTGTAAATTGCTTTACTATTTCACGAATGCGTACAATCATACGTCTTGGCGATAATATACTATTTACGCGCCGATTATGTTTGGCATATGAACACAACTATAGATTTGAACGAATATGAATATTTCTGCAACGATCGCCGCCCTGGCCTCCAAGACTGAACTCGGACTCAGTGTTACTAATGCACCGTCCCCGCTGGTTTCGACCAAATTCAGATAAATGGAGGATTTACTTTTCCCATTTTTATAAGAAATTTAGATTTCGGAAACACAAAAAAAAAAAAAAAAAAATCCGCATGAGTGGAAACCGATATAGGAATCGGGTGCGTAAATCATTTGACGATATGTAAGATAGATGCTAACAACAAAACTATTACTCCACGGTGTTTTGCGTAATCCAGTCGCCGTAAGCAATTATGGCCGAGTTCAAAAACAGCCGACGTGATTAAACGTGATGTACGTGTACATTTGTAATATGTTACATGTAAACCAATCCGATTGCATTATTATTCATTTATATTCATTACGTATACATAATTACGTGCAGCTTACAGGTATTCATTCAATACAAAAGTTATTCATAATCATTTACCTACCGTGTGACGCCTTGTTTCAGTCGTGTTCTCTCCGCGGTGGAGGGCCGTTAGCGGTAATTTGAACGCGGTTACGAAAAAAATACCGCGGTGTACAGCGGTAACGAACACCAATAACGCGGTGACCTGCGGTAACCAACGGTAAAAATACCGTACCAGTACCGCGGGTCAACCGCCCTCCGTCGCGGTACAGAATGATAACCGCGGTATTTTGGTGGTAACACCGCGGTAAGTACCGGCCCATAACCTCGTTAAATAGGTCGCTTACTGAGAGCATAGCTGTATATGGGTAGCTAAAATGAACATTGTTTGTGATTTGTTTTTTATTTCAGTGGATCATTTGAAGATATTATTTGTTCTTTTGGTTCTCTTTCTATTTGCAATTAAAATTAACCCTCTGTGTTGTCATTCCTACACCAACAAAACTGACAAATTTGAGAAATGGTTTAAAATAGCAGCTGAAAGGACAATTAGCCCCCAAAAGTTATTTTGGTTCTCTTGGTTATAAGCTCTGATAACACATGTTAGTGGAGGTTTCCACACTATATTAGTGGGAGGAGCTTTCATGTTGCTAGGAGACAAGGCATCATCAGAAATAGTTTTAATTAGTACACCCAAAAACATATCTTTTTTTTTGTCTTTAAAGGCACGGGTGGCCTTCGCAGTGAGTATGCTGTTAACATACTGGTAGTGACATTTGTTAAACTGCCAGAAACAGAAAGAATATTAAAATATTGACAGACTTTGTTCTTATACTAATCATAAATAATGGATAAATTGTATGTTATGGTCAAGTTCATATGCTTTGTTTTGAAAAAAAAAGTCAAAAATGTTACACAACCTGGCTTTTGTTCACATAACACAGCATACAAACTTGACAATAACATACTATCTACACGATAATTAAGATTGGTGTAGGAAAAAAATTTGTCTATATTTTAATATTCTTTCTGTTTATGGCAGTTTTAACAGGTGTGTCTATTTTAACAGCATACCCACTGCGAAGGCGATCCATGCCTTAATTGTGAAAAATATTCGGAGTGTCACACAAAAGTATTACAGTGTTATAATCATGGATGAATTTCCAACATCAGTGCACAAATCAATATTTTAGTACATTATGATTTGACATTGATAATATGCGTGGATATCAAAAGAATTTTCAATGCAGAAAGCGACTGGCTCAGTCGCTAATTGGTAGAACATATCTGCTAATTATACTAAGTATACTGGAATCAGCTTGTCCGTCCGTCTGTCGCGCCGTCTGTCCGTCCATACATTGTACCGTCCGTCGGTGGACACAATTTTG
Organism: Siphonodentalium dalli; assembly: GCA_032622095.1. Taxonomy (NCBI): domain Eukaryota; kingdom Metazoa; phylum Mollusca; class Scaphopoda; order Gadilida; family Siphonodentaliidae; genus Siphonodentalium; species Siphonodentalium dalli. Next base: position 210,846,700 of record CP136064.1, on the reverse strand, counting down.
TCCGAGCTTTTATTCCTACATTTTCTTGTCAATATTTTTGAAACTTGGCACAGATATTTAGTACCTTGGGAACCTGTGCACCTGCGATTATGAGGTCTGTCCGATTTTTTTGGGTGGAGTTAGCCCCCTTTTTCAACTTACAATATCTTCTCAAAATGCATAATTTTGTCCGAGCTTTTATTCCTACATTTTCTGGTCAATTGTTTTGAAACTTGGCACAGATAATTAGTACCATGGGAAACTCTGCACCTGCGATTATGAGGTCTGTCCGAATTTTTGTTGTGGAGTTAGCCCCATTTTTCAACTTAGAAAATGTTCTCAAAATGCATAATTTTGTCCGAGCTTTTATTCCTACATTTTTCTGTCAATAGGTTTTAGGATTAGGATTAAGGGTTAAAGGTACGGTTGGCCTTGGCGGTGGGTATCCTGTGAAAATATTTCCACCCGTCAAAAACAGCCACAAACAGAAGGAACAACAAAATGTAGACAGACTTTGTCCGTATACAAATAAGAAATATCGCATAAACAGTATGTTATTGTCATATCTTTGACCGTTGTTATGTAAACAAAGGCATAAAAAGTTACTTTTCTGGTGTTTGTTTATATTATGATGGTAAACATAAAGAGCGTTCTTTGTGGGTGAATTCCTGATATGGAACGAATAAAGAGCGTTTATGCCATTTGTGTGTGATTAGCCATCAGCATTGTTTTGTCTTCTGTAATACAATCAAGCTCTTGCTTAGGTAAAATATAGTAAATCTTTATGATAACATGCTGTTTACGCGATGGTCATGGTATATATGAACGAAACTATATGCGTTTTAATGTTTTTCTGTTTACGGTGATTGGAACAAATATGAATATTTTCGACAATTAAGGCCACACGTGCCTTTAAGAGGTTCAAGATTAGTGTTAGGGCTTAGGGGATTTAGGGTTACCTGTTCACATAATTTCAGTGCCCAATATACAGTAATGGCTACTACATTCAAATACCATGTTGAATACGGGGTATACCTCAGTCCCATCTGGGACAGGCCCATATCTAGTTATTATTTGATTCATAGCCAGTTGTGGTGTCATTTCCCAACAATTCATTGCAGCATAAGAATTTCCAAACATAAAACTGATTAATTAAAAGACTGCTATGATCTAACATTAATATATTCCTTCAGAAGATTTTAATTTCCGCATTTTTTCCTGTCATTAAACCGGCTGATGTTCTTTGAAGAGAACTCTGAATCTTCCAGATTTTATATCCTTTCTGCAATACAATCATGGGTCCCTCATTCATATCTGTGAGTTGGATTTGACAATCTGTAATATGTGTACATTTTCTTCTAGGGACCATTCAGGGATCCTCAAGAAGTACAAAAGCAGCGTTATAAGCCCTTCCAGCCATCACTTCGTGTTGCGACAGGCTTTAGATCATTGCACGAAGCCAGGCAGGCAATGAAGATCAAAGAATGGGTTACAAGACTCAACGATGACAGGTTTGTACATGCAAAATTCCAGATAGGGCTCTCACTCTAGTTATAAAATATTGGATCTACAGTAATGCCCTAAATAATCGACTCCTTAACCACAGCAGAATTATGGGTAACTTTTCAGGATTTAGTCGGAAATATGGCTTGTTGCCATTCATCGGAAAGCTCTCACTTCTACAATGACACCACAGTATACCTTAGTCAGATTATTTCCACAAATATTCTGTAATAACATCCAACTTCACGGAAAACAAATGGTCGACCAGGTCTATAGTCATACTAAAAAAAAAGATAGGCCTATAATGTAATTTGGATTTAGATTTCAGTTGTCGAAAAACAATGGTATTTGCAATGTATACAAATTCCCAATGTATCTAACTGAAGTGTTTGGGAATCATTCTAGCCTCTGGGATACAATTGCCATAATCAGGGATTAATCATGCATGAAGGAAACACAGATTTTGACATTGCTATAAATGCCACTCCAAATGGGTCAATCAATTGATTGCAGTATATAGAGCGTGCAACTATTAAATATCCGACACTATAATATCAACGGGACTATTATTTTTAAGTTAAATTTGATGGAAGATACAAGATGTGCATGTTCTTGATATTAAATTCATAGTATTTATCTGAACCCTTTCATGATGGGAGCTTCGCTGGTGCAGCATTAATAGTCCTGTGCCAGTGCATTATCATATATATGCGAGTCTCCTGGTGTTGAAACAATTTGTCAATTAGTTGAAATCGACAAATTGTTCAACAAAAGCCTTGCTTTCTCCATCACTTCCGCTTTCTGTGATATACTTATTTTTAGCATATTGGGCGGGGCTTGTGTGAATAATTAATGGTTTAAAATGAACATAAAACTAACTGGATGTTCACCATCTCAAGCGCTTTCGATGAAGTGTAATAATCAAGTTTTCCCTTTTAGAGTTATTCTCCATTGTTTATTGTTTTATATGAAATTTTGGTTCCATCCTGCTCATAATTCAATTTGTCACTGTGGAGGTATGCCAGCACCAGTGGACACCCCATGGTGCGACCTGTTGTTGTGTTAACCCTTTCATGATGGGAGCTGCACTGGTGCAACATTAAAGATCATGTAACAGTGAATTCTCTTATATTTGTGAGTCTCTCATATGGAGCCTCGCATATATAAGAGAATGTACTGGCTTACAAGGTCAATGTAAATATTGTTAGGCCAATGTATTCTCTTATATATGCGAGGCTCCTAATGGGAGACTCGCATATATAGGAAAATGCATTGGCACAGGGTGTTTTCGCAAAATTTCAAGAAGCTCCAGTTAGGGGTTAAGGTTTAAGGACTATGGATACTTAACCCTTTCAGTCCCAAGTCAGATTTTTGTATCAACCCATATACCCTGTGCCAATGCATTCTCTTATATATGCGAGTCGACCATAGGTCGCCTCGCATATATAAGAGAATGCATTGGCCTAACAATTTTTTTTACAATTTTTTACAATTTTAATAATTTATTCTTATATTCTTTAACAGACTTATTTTGTAGGTTTAGGGCCGATGAGATCGGCCCCTGGCATTCAAAGGGTTAAACTACTGAGCAGAAAATAGAAACATGCCTTTAAACTTACAATGCAAAAATATTCATAAAGTCACACACAAAAATTAAAAGTAAATTTGTTTTTCCCAGAATCATGGATTGCCATCTGGTGCTCTTTTTACCAACTATGCCTGATGTAGAGATTCTTATGATTTTTCAGATTCAAGCCATGTACACAGTTCTTGGCTGGGAAAGCATATGAGCCATTGCTATACACAAAGTCCCAGTATGGTCATGAGCCATATGGAACAATGTATTTCCGTGAGGAATTTGTAGACAAGCATATTCAGCCTCAGGTGAGTTGTATCTCCACATTATCTGGGTTTATACCTTTCTTTACTAAATGAACTCCCCCATCAGTTATAAAAGTATATATTGGAATGGTCTATTATTCATTTGGAGGAATGTTCTGGAAATATAAGCAGACATAGCAAACGTCAAATAATACAAGTGCAGACAGTTTCCTATTCATTTGTGGGAAATGTTCAGACATTTCCTAAGACAACTACTCATCAATGAGTATTTAGCAAAGAAAGAGTTCAAATTGACAACCATTTATCGAATCTCCATATTCACCATATATAAATTTTTTCACCAATAATAACAATGTTATTGACCCTTTCTTTACTAAATGGATTATCCCACCCAGTTATAAAAGTATATACTGGAATGGTCCATTATTCATTTGGAGTGATGTGCAGGAAATATAAGCAGAATACAGGCAGGCGAAATGATAATACAAGCATAGAAGGATTCCTATTAATTGGTGGGAAATGTTCAGATAATATGTTTGCATTTATTATATGAACATTTCCTGAGGGAACTACTAACTGTCACTGAGTAATTAGTATAGAAGGGTTAAAGCTAACATCAAGTTCGGTGATTTGTAACTGATTTTCTCATCAATATTAATGTCTTCAGAGAGAATGCAATAGGGCAAGTGACATCAAACACTACATATGTGACCCGCCATATCATATCCAGTCGTAAGTCGGGATTTTTTTACCCTGTGCCAATGCATTCTCTTATATATGCGAGTCGACCATAGGTCGCCTCACATATATAAGAGAATGCATTGGCCTAACAATTTTTTATAATTTTTTTTAAATAAATGTTTCTTACAATTTTTAGGACATAAAATAAAAAACATCCATTACCCTGCAGGGAGCCCCACACATATATAGAAGCATATAGAAGAGTGTCGTCTGCTCATGTTTGTCTGGGGCTCTGTATGGGTGAAATTATAAAATTGTTAAAGAATACAAGAAAAAATTATTAAAATTGTAAAAAATTGTTAGGCCAATGCATTCTCTTATATATGCGAGGCGACCTATGGTCGACTCTCATATATAAGAGAATGCATTGGCACCAGGGGGGGGGGGGTCGGAAAAAATTTCCAGGCACGTATGATGGGGTGGGTGGGTGTCTCTTGGGTCCAAAAAGCAGTTTTTTTCATATGCCAAATTGTTTTTCCATTCCTGCTATTGAGTCTTATTTTGATGTGTTTTGAACAGAAACGGGTCATATATAGTTAATAGTAATGCTATACTACATATAGAGGTTATCAGAAGTTGGATCAGTTGCACAATGGCCAACAATAACCCAAATTCAACTTGATAGAACTAGAAACTGCGCCATTGGAAAAATAAAATTTAATCATGATTCCATCTACTGATTCAACAAAATAAGAATAACTATGCAGAACTCAGCTGAAAATAAGTAATAAAATGAAAGCACACTTGACCATATGTGACATGGAAATAAAGATATAATAAATAATGGAATAAAATAGACTTTTGACAACGTAAAACATAAAATCTTAACAAATAAATTGAAGGCCAGCCGGGCCAGCTTTAACAATTTCACATTGTTTTCCATGTTAATGTGGATCAGCTTGTAATGTTAATCACAGTAACGAAGATTTTATCGTCACTGATATCGTGAGCAAAAAAGAAGTGAAATTGGGCTATATCCACCGTATTATTCCCAATTATTACGAAGCCTATTACTTCAGGCAGTGGCTACCAGCCTGCCATTACACGCTATAACATGTTTCCTCAGTTCTGGTTTCTGAGACGCCCCAAGAAGAGTAGCGCGGGTATATCATGGTTATGTTTGGTATTAGCATTATTCTTCAAACTGGGATGAACTGGGATGAACAGTTGTATTTCCACATGTTTTTATAAACAATTTGATTCCAGCAATACAGTAATGCCCTAATTAAACGACTCCATAACCACAGCAGAATAATGAGTAATTTTTCAGGATTTAGTCGGAAATATGGCTTGTTGTCATTCATCGGAAAGCTCTCCCCAAGAGCTTTCCGATGAATGACAACAAGCCATATTTCCGACTAAATCCTGAAAAATTACCTATTATTCTGCTGTGGTTATGGAGTCGATTAATTAGGGCATTACTGTATATCACATAGCAAATATCAAAATATCAAATAATCTGAAATTTGTTGTACCGGTACCTGCCGGTACCATGTATTATGTAGAATACTCAAATGTGATTATGTGACTAGATCATGTGACTATATATTATGAAAATGAATGTTAATAAAAACTTTGGCACTCTGCCTATATATCCCTTGAAATGTGATTATGTTGTCACATTTCTTGATTAATGACACTTGTATGATAAATTCAAATAGTATCGTTATCTCATTATGCACTGTTCTATTCAAATATCGCTTAAAAATTGATAATTTTGATGGGTGTCCAAAACTGACCGGAAAAAACTTCCTGAAAAAAAGGGTGGGTGTCCCAAATTGCCTGGAAAAAAAAGGCCGGAAATGGAAGAAATTGGCCGGAAAAAATTAAAATGATCATACGTGCCTGGAATTTTTTTTCGACCCCCCCCCCCCCCTGTTGGCACAGGGTAAAAAAAATCCCGACTTACGACTGGATTTGAAATGGCAGGTCACATATTAGAACAATGTCACAACTGGGCTAAACTTCTAATTCAAAGGTCACCCAGTACCCTCCCATGATTGTGTGATCTTCAAATGCTTTGAAATTTGAATTTCACTATTGTATTTACAGTGCGTTTTCATATTTATTTTATCACATTTCAGGCTTTCAAGACTGTGGTGCCACCTATACCTTTGTTTGATAAGATGCATGACACTTTCTCTCAAGGTCAAGTGTGACATCAGTTCATTTAGAAGAAAGAAAATTAAAGAAAAGTATGAAGTGAAGTTCAGTTTATCAAAGAAAATCCATTGATATGAAGATAACTGCACACAGTGTGATGTCTTCAATAATTTATTTACATTTAATATAAGTGCCTACATATGTCTACAGATGGTTTAACTCTGTGAGATATCTGTTACAAACGATATATTTTAACTCTTTAACACCTAGTGATGGGTCTGTTGATTACCTGTGAGATTGCCCAGGTGAACAACTACAGATCATATTTAAATGCCAGATTAATGAACATTTATAAAAGTTTCTATAATCTGTATAACTGATCAAAATTTGAGTAAATATCATGTTGTTATCACCAAAATAGCCTAATTATCATGACATAAGTATTAAAGTAGGGAAAATTCATGTATAAAAGTAAATATGCACATGTTCAGAGCTATAAAGTTGAATAATGAATTGTCCCACTATGCACTTCACAACAACTTCTTCCCAAACGAGTTTGTTTGTGCAAAACCTGGTTGCAGGTTACCGATTTAAGAATTTTATATGATATTTTTTATTTAAGCATTTGGGAATTTATATTCACATCAAAAAACATCACCAGAGAGTAGGGTGGAAACATGCAATCATGTCACCAGGTGTTCCGCGGCATTAGGTATCAAGTGTTGAAGAGTTAAAGTACCTACATCTGCCCTGCATAGCGTTAGACTGAGACATTTAGGTTGCATTTTCATTTTCAAGAAAACTCTTTGATAAGTATGCTCGCTTATCACAAGAGATGTTCGTTTTCATTTTCAGTTGATGACATATATTTCAATAATTAATCTGAGTTTGTTTTTTATTTTGCTTTTCAAATCCAAAGATATGAATGGAATGTTGGATATTTTATATATTTGTTGCTTGAATGTTTTCATTATGTACTTCTGTATCAGGCCTGAGAATAAGATGCCCGTCATTTTCAGAATGAGGTCCCCAGAGGGTGAATTTAGTGACGCTATCCCCTATATTGGGCTAGCATCACTAAATTCTCCCTCTGGGGACCTCATTCTGCTTAGGCCTTGTCTTCTCTGGAAAGTTTCTTCATTACAAAATTTCTATAGAAACTTCTTCACATAGATTCTATTTCTTTTTAGTTTAGTTTCTCTATATCCCCAAATTGGCAGATGACACATTGCATAATCAAGGTTCCCAATAGGTGTACATAACAATATTCATCATTTTGGAACTTTAATCTGAGTCTATGTCTCCCATAGCAGATGAGGCCATGCAGAATGAGGTCCCCACAGGGTGAATTTGGAAATGCTAGCATGCTGTGTGGGATAGCGTCACTAAATTCACCCTCTGGGGACCTCATTTTGCAAATGACAGGCACACTAAACTCCGGCTCATCTCATCTGACAGTTGTGTCTCATATCCATTGTTTATATACATCTTCATGCATACATGTTTATTTGTTTTTTATTTAATATACAACATTCAGCTGTGATAAATTCTTTATTCTTTTGTCAATTGGTGATTCAATACATGGGAATAAGTATATTTTTCTAAAAACTTTATTACAAATCAGATTCTCTTGTTTTGATTATAAAGGAAAAAATGGGAATTGTATTATAATTGTTAATTACAAGATTAGATTCTATGAAGATTCATCCATTTATCTAACTTACATGTTTAAATAAAATATTTCACATACAGTCCTGATTTTGCTGGTTCTGATATTATGAAATATATGGAGGGAATATAAGGAGTACATATGGGTTGATCCCCGTTTGAATTTGAGAACATCCGATAGAATTTTGACAGATATGGCACAGTTGAACATCCAAATTATGTATACTAAATATTATTTTGAAAACACCATGTAAACTGTTAAATTTGGAATGTATTTTGTTGACATATAATATGGACTATCCAGTTTTTAAAATTTGGAAGAAATCTAAATTTTTGACTTGTGCAAATAATATACATTTCAAATAATTCCAATTAGAAAATGTAACAGTTACTGGTCAATACATTTTTCAAGTACATGGCATACTTCACATTTCAAACATCACAGCATCAGTTTGTTATGAGAACATTTGACTGCATTGGTATCACTCACCTTGATCGACACATGATCTTTTGGCTGAATGATCAGGACATTCAGGAGTACATGATTAGCCAAATAGATGGTATGTTTGTCATCTAGTAAGAAAAAGTCTTAAAGGTACTCAATACAATCAGATGGTTCCCATACCATTAAGGTACAACAACAACAACATTTCTTCAAAATACACTTTAGTTATCAGAATCAATTTATTGCAACAAAATAATGCTAACCACTGTCAACTATGGTATCAAATTTCCCCCAACTTGTTATTTATCAACATTTTGTTCAACAAGATATGGCCGTATTATCACCAAAGTATCACAAAGTTTTACCTCTTGATTTTAGAGTTATCCATCTTCATCCGCAATTTTGTCTGGGCCACGTATTATAGAAATAACAAACTTCAAAAATTGATATCTGATCACTGAGCTTTGATGGATGGGTTCCTCGACTCGAATCAAATATTTTTTACCCTGAAGCCAAATTCAACAAACGACCATAGATTATCTGAACATTTCCCACCCAATGAATCTGAATGAATCAGGGGGGGGGGGGGTCGGAAAAAATTTCCAGGCACGTATGATGGGGTGGGTGGGTGTCTCTCGGGTCCGAAAAGCAGTTTTTTCCATGTTCAAATTTTTTTTTCCATTTCTGCTATTGGGTCTTATTTTTATGTGTTTTGAACAGAAACAGGTCATATATAGATAATAGCAATGCTATACTATATATAGAGGTTATCAGAAGTTGGATCAGTTGCACAATGGCCAACAATAACCCAAATTCAACTTGATAGAACAAGAAACTGCGCTATTGATAAAAAATAAAATTTAATCAGGATTCCATCTACTGATACAACAAAATAAGAATAACTATTCAAAACTCAGCTGAAAATAAGCAATAAAATGAAAGGACACTTGACCATATGTGACATGGAAATAAAGATATAATAAATAATGGAATAAAATAGACTTTTGAAAACGTAAAACATAAAATCTTAACATATAAATTGAAGGCCAGCCGGGCCAGCTTGAACAATTTCAAATTGTTTTCCAAGTTAATGTGGATCAGCTTTTAATGTTAATCACAGTAACAAAGATTTTATCGTCACTGATATCGTGAGCAAAAAAGAAGTGAGATTGGGCTATATATCCATATGTTATTCCCAATTATTACGAAGCCTAATACTTCAGGCAGTGGCTACCAGCATGCCATTACACGCTATAACATGTTTCCTCAGTTCTGGTTTCTGAGATGCCCCGAGAAGAGTCATACGGGTATATCATGGCTATAATGTTTGGAATAAGCATTATTCTTTGAACTGGGATGAACAGTTGTATTTCCACATGTGTTGATAAACAATTTGGTTCAAGCAATAAATCACATAGCAAATATCAAAATATAAAATAATCTGAAATGTGTTGTACCATGTAGTCTGTAGAATACTCAAATCTGATTATGTGACTAGATCATATGACTATATATTATAAAAATGAATGTTAATAAAAACTTTGGCATTCTGCCTATCGCTAGAATTGTGATTATGTTGAAACATTTCTTGATTAATGACACTTATATGATAAATTCAAATAGTATCGTTATCTTCATTATGCACTGTTCTATTAAAATATCGCGCAATAAACTATGACAGACGGTTCTCAGACAGTTGCCGCAAACTCAGTCAAACTCCTGTATTTTGAATTGTTCTTATACAATATTGCATTTTTATTTCATGGTTCATATATCTTCATGGTTAAAGCCTAATAATGCTGGATAATGCAGGATAATCAGGGATAATGGATAATCAGCTATTTGGTTGCTCAATTGATAATTTTCTCAAATTTAGGGGGGGTGGGTGTCCAAAACTGACCGGAAAAAAATTCCTGAAATGGAAAAAAAAGGGTGGGTGTCCAAAATTGCCTGGAAAAAAAGGCCGGAAACTGAAGAAAAAGGCCGGAAAAAAAAAAAATCATCATACGTGCCTGGAAATTTTTTTCGACCCCCCTTGAATGAATAGGAACATTCTGCATTGTATTATTTTTTTTCGACTAAATGAATAATATACCATTCCAATCTATACTTTAATAACTGAATGGAAGAATCCATTTAGTATGGAGGCTTAATCCTTTCATGACTTGAGCTTCCTGAAATTTTGTGAAAACCCTGTGCCAATGCATTCTCTTATATATGATGACCAATTCAGCTATGTTGATGGTTCCACAAAAATTTGCGAAATATTTTTGGAAATAGTGAAGAATATTTTAAACGATTATTTTCTGAGCAAATGAACCAAAAAAAAATGTTGGTATCGCATTATAATACATCTCCCACTATAAATTTCTACAGCGAAGATTATATCACTAATAAATGACCCACATTGTGGGCAATATGTATTCTTGTTCATCTGTAATTTACTAATACACAAAACATCAAGAAGATGAGATAATCCAAATTAGGTACAAACTGCATGGATGTCGTTAATTAACCACATAACTTATAATTGCACATGAGAATCAACTTCCTGCATTACATATTTTTTGTGCATTTGAGAATACTACTCAGATGGGAATGCTTGTGCTTAGGACTATTGGCTCTTTAGAATAATTAATACCAAGATATAGGCCAGTCTAATGGCATGGCCAGGATTCTAGGCATGGGGGAAGGGGTGTTGAAAATTAGGGGGTGGGGGCCAGGCTATACAGAAGGCAGGAGGCCTAGTTTTATCAAATTTTGTGGTTCCATGCCCGTTGAGATAGTATTCAGGTTCACGTGTGTTACTATGGTATTGCTATGGATATACACTTGGTGGCAAAAGTCATGTGATTTTACGGGCAGCAAACCCACACATTTATAGATATCGACCAATGTCCAGTGAACCTCATAGATAATAGTCAGATATAGAGAATGTGAGACAACCCTATTGTTTTATTAGTCATCTCTGCCTGCACAGTGCTGACTGGTCATTCGATTGGATTATTCTTCTTTGCCACACATTTCGTAAAGCTAGACGTTTGACATAAAACTTCTGAAAGGTTTGTACTTGTACAGTAATGCTCTAATTAATCGACTCCTTAACCACAGCAGAATTATGGGTAACTTTTCAGGATTTAGTCGGAAATATGGCTTGTTGCCATTCATCGGAAAGCTCTCAGTGATGGTTAAGGAGTTGATTAATTAGAGCATTACTGTAGGTGTCATGGTCACGCGAGTCAGGTGACTTTCGTTGGCAATGGCTACACACATAGCAAGTTACACGCACGTGTGTCTGATCCTGGCTAATATACCACTTGCTCATGGGAAATTTTTATATGTTGACCTGTTCTGACGGGGACCTTTATAACATTGGACAAACAATGCAGGGCTTATATTTCTTTGTTAATACTTGTTCCTTAGTAATATTTCACAGTAGTGGGTGGTCCCAGCTCGAAATTGCATGGTTTATGGGACTTATGAGTCAATATAGCAATAAACATTTAATTATTTCCCGGGACAAATTCCATGATTGCAAGCGATGCAAATCAAAATTGGCTCAACAAAGTTACCTAAGTTATGCAATCTAAAAGTGTGGAATATATTATTAAGGAACAGGTATAAACTAACAAATATATTAGCTGCACTGTATTTTTGCGTGTTATAAACTTCCCTGTCATAACATCAAAACGTTCTGAGGTTTCGAACTGGTGGAGTATGATCTCTTTAATAGTACGGACGTAGCCAGAGTAGAGATTAATGGCATGATCAAGCTAGAACTTACAGTAATGCCCTAAATAATCGACTCCTTAACCAAAGCAGAATTATCGGTAACTTTTCAGGATTTAGTTGCAAATATGGCTTGTTGCCATTCATTGGAAAGCTCTCAGTGAGCTTTCCGATTAATGGCAACAAGCCATATTTCCGACTAAATCCTGAAAAATTACCCATAATTCTGCTGTGGTTAAGGAGTCAATTATTTAGGGCATTACTGTAGCCAGAGCAGAGATTAATGACATTATTGCTCCAGAATTTACTGGAAGCTTTTCCCCTTACCCTTGATTGTCTGGCACCCCTGGTACAATATCTAGAATCTTTATTGCATCCTACCTTAAATTATTACATGGGCACTAATCAGTTTACCCTGTTAAATTCAGACCACCTGTGGTCCTTGCCACATTTAATCATGCAGAATTATCTTCTTTTTGTCCCAATAAACATCAAGGCCCTTTAAATGCAACAACTATGTAATCTCCAAGCATTTGTACATCAAAATTCCTGATGCACTTAATGATGTTTGGCTCAACATCTGAAGATAACAGTTTAGGCCAGGTAGAAAAAATAAGCTCAGCATGCAGGCTAAAAAAATCCATTAACTCGAAGTATAAATTGGGTGATTGATGGAAGAAAACAAACAGATAGAGCTCCCTTTGACACCAGAGAGATTTTTCTCTACATCATGTATGTGGCCATGGAGTTTATTTCTTGAAAGGTTGTTTATATAGACTTGACTTCAAAGAACACAGTCTATACATATAGTTAAGAATGAGCTAGCCTGAAGGCGAAAAAGAAAAAAACACTTAAAGGCATATTTAACATTGATTTCTGTCTCATAAACCTAATTTCCAGAACTTTTGGGATGCGCTTGTTTAATAACAAATGCTAAAGAAAAAATCATGATAATATTCTACAATGAAATTTACTAGAAGTTGAAAACATTGAATAAACAGTTAGCAGAAAGATACATATTTACAACTCCCATTATAAAAAAAAATAAAATTGGTGGGCTCAGCCATGAAGGTGGATAGCGTATTACGACTTCAAGTATAAATTGGATGATTGACACTAGAGAGGTTTTTCTCTACATCGATGTATGTGGCTGTGGAGTTTACATACATAACTAAAAAGGTGATAGTCAGAGGGCATAAATAATACTCTTAAAGGCATATTTCACACTTTACTAAGTCTTTAGTTTTAAAAACATAAATTTCCAGTTTAATTGGTTGTCCGACTTGTTTTCTGGGACTCGTGTGGTCCAGTACATAATAGTCAATTGCCCTTAGGCATTAACCTGCAAATTTTACCTAACTATAGCAGAAATAAATATTTACTACTTTTTTTTTTATTTACCTTCCTTACTGGATTAAAACAGGGTAGAGAGCAGAGAAGGATTTCAATTAATTTTATATATACGATGTGCTTACATGTCAATAATATGAATCAAATTTCATAGAAATGTTTCCTGATTTATTCTTTTTCATTGCATATCCAATACCAAGGTCAGTGTTTAATAGCGCTTTAACCCTTTGAACACTGAGAGATGTATCTAAAACACCCCCACCCTGGGATATAGAGCAATTTACACCTACTTCATACATTGGACTTTACAAGAATTTGGTGGTATATTCGTTCATATTTGGTCTCAAAATGTTGACAGGACATTTATAAAGTTGAACTATATTTAGTTAACAATATAATATGTGGATGGACATATGCCCTACTTCCAGGTAATCATACTCAAAAATATGCCATAATCGACTCTAATATCTTGAATCATTGTAGAGGCAAATTTGGCTGAATATTGAGCCCACATATTTGAATTTCATAAACGGTAAGAAGCAAGCGTGTATTTCTTTGAGGGTACTATTAGATTCTGCTCATAAATGTTTGGTCACATGACATGGAAATACAAAATAGCTACCTGGGAATCCAAGATGGCTGCCAAATTGACGAAAATTCTAAAATTGTGCTTCGATTTCACAAGTGGTGCCACATTGAAAATTATATATTGATTATATAGGACAATATATAATAGCTTGTGTTCCTGTTATATTGGTCATGTGGTATGGAAAACCAAGATGGCCCCCTGAAAATCCAAGATGGCTGCCAAATTGACCAAAATATCCTTAAATGAAAGTGTCAATGACACTGTAGCTCAACTTAGGTAGGGGAATAATTTAATGGTTGACAGTAAATGGAGAAATAGGAAAGGTGCTAATTGAAATGTCTAACCTGCGCCAAAGAGTGATGCAAAGAGTAAAATACAAGATGGCTGCTGGCGGCCATGTTTTTTGGCCAATTGACCCCAAAAGGACTCGTTCCCATCTACGTGTCATTGTTAACACCCATGACAAATTTTATGAAGATCTGACCAAAGCTACGACCTACAAACTTCATGATGATCAGACGAACAGTACGACCTGTAGACTGCGCCAATGGATTGAATTTTGAAATCCAAAATGGCCCGCGCGAAAGGATTTAGTCATGCAAAGAGTAAAATCCAAGATGGCTGCTGGCGGCCATGTTTTTGGACAGAATGACCCCAAAACGACTCGTTCCCATCTACATGTCATTGTTATCATCCATGACAAATTTCATGACCATCTGACGACCTGTAGCCCGCACCAAAGGATTTAGTCATGCAAAGAGTAAAATCCAAGATAGCTGCTGGCGGCCATGTTTTTTGGCCGAACGACCCCAAAATCACTCGTTCCCATCTACATGTCATTATTAACATCCATGACAAATTTCATGATGATCAGACGAACAGTACGACCTGTAGCCTGCGCCAATGGATTGAATCTTGAAATCCAAGATGGCTGCCAGCGGCCATGTTTTTTGGCCGAATTACCCCAAAATGACTCATTACAATCTACATGTCAATGTCAACATTCCTGACAAATTTCATAAAGATTAGACCAAGGTACAACCTGTAGCCCGCGCAAAAAGATTTAGTCATGCAAAGAGTAAAATCCAAGATGGCTGCTGGCGGCCATGTTTTTTGGCCGAACGACTCCAAAATGACTCGTTCCCATCTACATGTCATTGTTAACATCCATGACAAATTTCATGATCTTCCGATCAAATCTACGACCTGTAGCCCATGCCAAAGGATTTAGTCATGCAAAGAATCAAATCGAAGATGGCTGCTGGCGGCCATGTTTTTTGGGCGAACGACTCCAAAATTACTCGTTCCCATCTACATGTCAGTGTTAACATCCATGACAAATTTCATATACTTCCGACCAACGCAACGACCTGTAGCCTGTGCCAAAGGATTTAGTAATGCAAAGAGTAAAATCCAAGATGGCTGCTGGCAGCCATGTTTTTTGGCCGAACGACCCCAAAATCACTCGTTCCCATCTACATATCATTATTAACATCCATGACAAATTTCATGATGATCAGACGAACAGTACGACCTGCAGCCAGCGCCAATGGATTGAATTTTGAAATCCAAGATGGCCGCCAGCAGCCATGTTTTTTGGCCGAATGACCCCACAATGATTCGTTCCCATCTACATGTCAATGTCAACATTCATGACAAATTTCATAAAGATTAGACCAAATGTACGACCTGTAGCCCGCACCAAAGGAAATTGTTGACGGACACATGCACACACGGACACACGCACACACGGACGACGGACGCCAAACCATGGCAATAGCTCAAACGTACAAAGTAAGTTGAGCTAAAAATGTTCTTAGAGCTCATAAAAAGGTGCAACATTGGTTCCAATGTATTCTCTTACATATGCAATGCTTCCTATATAAGAGAATACATTGGCACATGGTTTTAAGCAAAATTTCAAGAAGCTCCAGTCATGGAAGGGTTAAAGACATATAAACTCATAGTGGGTATTTATGAATCATAAAAGTATGTAAAGTCATCATCACCAAGAAAAACATTGAAATATAGATTGACTTTGTTCTTATATTAATCAGTATGAATAATTTTGGATAATTTGATTCCACATGTTGAAACAATTGTAAATAAACATTGCTGTTACAGTGTACGTCATTTTATCCACTAATAGTTTGTTGAAGTTATATCAAATCTTGAAGGTATATATTAGAAAAAGTTTCACAAAAACAGATTATCACAATCAATTTGTTGATCAAATGGCTGGCACACCCCTGGTTATATAGTGCTGCTAATATACTATGATGTTGGTGGGTCCTGCTGAATTGCTATGATGCTTGTGGGGCAAACTTATAAAAAAGTACAATAATTTTTCTAAAGTTTTTTTTATTCGTAGTGCTTGGCTAATCCGAGCGATTTGAGAAAAAGGCCAATGTCTGTAAGAAACATTCAAGAACATGTCTATTTTAAAATATTATAATAATGGTTGTGCTGGTGCTTGCAAAATGACAGAAATAGATTTATCACATAATTTGGCCATAAAAGCAGTTTCATAATTATCGGTAATAGACACGTTTAATATCAGCGCGTGCGATGACGCCACGGCGTTCTTCAAATAACTTGCGATCGCTGTAGTTTATGATTGTTGTTTCCGATGAATATTGCGCATTGCTTCGGGTTTATTTGATCATGTGATAAAAGGTATCTCACACTCGTCCTATTTTATACGTAATTTATCAACCTCGTCCTCTAAATTCTATTTGAGCCTCGGTAAACCTCGGCTCAAATCGAATTTAGTGAACTCGGTTGATAAATTCCGTATAAAATAGAAACTCATGTGAGATCCTCTATATATCAATTATGGTCGGTTTGCAACAACTAACACAGCCGTTATTAAAATATTTTACAATATACATGTTTTTGAATGTTTTATACATATAACAGACTTTCCTCGATTCGTTCAGATTTATTAGACAAAAAACACGAACATGACAACTTTAGAAAACAAAATGGCACCTTTTCTTAACAGCATCATTTTGACCTGCCAGCATCATAGCAATTCAGCAGGACCCACCAGCATAATAACGATCATAGCAAATTAGCAGGACCACTTATCCAGGGGTTAACAGTAATTGTTTACATAACAATGTCTTTACAATCGTCTCAATACACGAGATTTCATTATTGAAGAGTGATCAATAATAGATAAAAGATCAAAATCAATCTTTCTGTCCATTCTTCTTGGTGATGTTTTACAGACTTTAAAAAATTTACCACATGTATATTATTATTTTTTTTAATTAATGCTTTATTTCAGACAATTATGTCCATATTAATTCACAAATACACAGTACAGTACACCATACATGCACACTAAGCACATATACATTCACAAAATATGGGAGGTTCCAACTAAATCATTACATGTAATTAATCCTGAATCAATCTCACTAGCACAGTAAAATATTCCAATTCTTAAACAATCTGGATAAGTATTGAATATCCAATTTGCACACTGCACGTATAATAGTGTTTTGGTGACAATTAAGACACTCTTTCCGGAAATCCATGCATACACACGCTTATGCCAGCACATACTAAAGGAAGACATTCGATCATTCACAAACATACCACTCGCACTACATTTCCGTTCATAGCCCAGTGTAATTCTATAAGCATTATTATAACAGACAGTAAGTTTATTAATAGACTTTTTCTTATAATTTGACCGCAAATGAGCACAATATAATGGAGAAATATAGAACTAAAATAAATATTGTTTCACATCCTTAGATACCGGTATTATAAAAAAATTCTTGAAATTACATTTGCTCTAACACAGATGCTTCGAATAATTATTGTCTTTGAATGTCCTTATAGACCCTGCAAGGCCTATGTCCCTTTAAGAATTTTACAGATACAGTAATGCCCTAAGCTATCGATCCTTAACCACATCAAAATTATGGTTAATTGTTCAGGATATAGTCGGAAATATGGCTTGTTGCCATTCATAGGAAAGCTCTAAATCCTGAAAAGTTACACATAATTCTGCTGTGGTTAAGGAGTCGATTATTTAGAGCATTACTGTAACAGTGTTTGTTCACTATATTAAAGAACTTTTGCACAGTCGTCTGTTCAATCACCTGACGCCTGGTGTTTTATACATTGCCTCAGTCATTGAGATAATGGCTTTATAATTGTGAGAATGGACATGCAGTGTTAATAGTAGTACACATGATATTAAAGAGCCATTAGTGGTGACTACACTTCCTCTCTTAATAGTATAATCTCACCCATACATTAATGCTCTAAATAAGCGACTCCTTAACCACACAAGAATTATGGGTAACTTTTCAGGATTTAGTCGGATATATGGCTTGTTGCCATTCTTCGGAAAGCTCTCACTGAGAGCTTTCCGATGAATGGCAACAAGCCATATTTCTGACTAAATCCTGAAAAGTTACCCATAATTCTTATGTGGTTAAGGAGTCGATTACTTAGGGCATGACTGTAGGTACATATGTAGCCACTTGATTATAAAAGCCTGTATAAGCCTCAGTGTTTCTCTTCATTAATGAAACCAATATGTAAACATGGTATAGAGCCAGCACCACTGAGAAACCAAGATACGTGAGCAAATATACTGTTTATAGCGAGGAGTATTACGAGTCACTGTGTACATGATTGTAACTGATGTAACTTCATATTAGGGACACAGTCTGGTTGTGTTTGACCCAGACATTTATCATTACAATAGCTGGAGATAAATTGCTACCTGGAATAGTTCACACTGCTGTTGTGGTATATTATATTGTGCAACAGTTGTCAGGAGGAGGATAGACCAGCTAGGTAAGTCAATGAGTAAGTCTGGGTGTTTCAGGATAGATATTGTAATCAATGGAAGTAGGGGAACTCCAGTAAAAGTTAAAGTGGCAGTCTGTTTTTTGCAGCAAATAGAATGGCTAGATGTCACTTGATACTGAAAGTATATATATCTGTATCTGTAGATATTTCAGTGCAGGAACCAATTCTTGTTATAGACCCACTGGTTCAGGTGCTACAACGGCCGAGTACCTTTATAACCCTGTGATGACTCTAGTAGCATTCTTTAACTGCACACACCAAGGATTGTACACGGGTCAGCCATTAATGTCCATGCCCGATCGGACAGCATACTGCACCCATGATAACATACCTGGACAAATTTTGTAATGGTGGGGGGGGAGTTGGCATTTTTCATTCAGATCTTTATTCAGTGATCTCGATTGAGACTTTTCAGCCTGACAAACTTAACGGTATCTGACTTGAGTTCTGATTTTTGTCAGAATACCCTGACGCATGTTACGATCCCAGGTCCGCTAGCAAGAGACCAGTACGCTACCTTGCGGCTAGTGACTTCCCCTTTAGTATAGTATGTAATTTAGACAGCAATTTGTAGCGGTCGCATGCTTCTTTGGTCCAGTGGTTAAGACGCCTTGTCTCGTCACCGAAGTTAAGCAACGTTGAGCCCGGTTAGTACTTGGATGGGTGACCGGTGGCCTGAGATTTTGGGTGCTGCTAACTTTCGGTGCGACTCCCGCATTCCACCCTTCTCCCGTTACACTGGGGGCTCGTCCGGTCCTCAGAGTCTGTGTCATGGTGCGACCGCTCTGAGAGAGGAACTTGGGTGAGGATCACTTGGTGGTGAACCTCAAAACGAGGAAGGGAGGAATGTAGCGGTCGCGTTGTAAATATAGAAGGCCGATTAATCAACAGCTCCAACAGAGCATGCTTCTTTGGTCCAGTGGTTAAGACGCCTTGTCTCATCACCGAAGTTAAGCAACGTCGAGCCCGGTTAGTACTTGGATGGGTGACCGGTGGCCTGAGATTTCGGGTGCTGCTAACTTTCGGTACGACTCCCGCATTCCACCCTTCTCCCGTTACAAATTGATCCAATTGAGTGAAAAAAAAAATCCCTATTCTGATGAGTGCTGTTGGAGATACCCTCCTATTATATTGTAAGTCACTGGTATAAAGTTGGGGATTTCACAACTTTCTCCAAAGTTTACCTAAAAGAAATATTTTCTTTTCAACATTTTAATTGTACATGTAATATGTGATATGCATGATGTGGTCTTCATATAGAATAGATTCCTTCAGGTGGTGTACTAGCTTAACAATTAAGTAGTTTTCTGTATAGGTCCAACTAAACTTTATACATTCGGAGATATATAGACTATGCATGGAAACCCTTTAATTGGAATTTGATTGGTAATGCTACTGTAACAGTTTCGATATGCAAAATTTCGTTATTGGAGAGCTATTAAAAAAATGAAAATAAAAACAAAGATATCATTTTACATGTACTTGCTAACGACAGTTGTTTTACAAACTTTTTTTTATAAAATTCATGTTTTATTACACATGAACCTAGATTTTGCCATGAATCACTACTCTGGCTAATGCCCATAGAGATCATATTCCACCAGTTCAAAACCTGGTAACTTTTTGAAGTCTTGACAGGGAAGGTAAAAAAATAATGTGGGGAATATATTTCTTTGTTAATATCTGTTGCTTAATAGTTTATTCATCAGTAGGTGATTTTAAGGTCCCAGCTCGAGATTACATTATTTAAGGGACTTTGTGGGCGATTTTGCATTGCGCCACTTACTATCATGCAATTTCTCCAGGGTAATTAAGTCAATGTTTTTTTCCGATGTCGGCTCACTAAAGTCACTAGAAAGCATGCAATTTCACACTGTAACCACCCCATACCTTGAAATAGATTAATGAGAAACAAATATAAACAAAGAAGTATATTCCGTGCCTTGTTTGTTCAATGCTACAAAGTTCCCTGTCAAAAGGGATCAGTGCAACAAAAAGTGCACAGGTCTTGCACTCTACGGGTGTTAACCAGTGTAATAATTCATGGCAGGATCTAATGTGAACCCACTTTGCATTCAAAGACCTTGTTTCCCTTTAATGCAAGCATGTCTCGGCATGATCTATATCAGTACAAATATGTTCAAAAAGCTTGCTCAAATATACTCAAACAGATAACTGTATCTACAGTACACAAAAGTTGACACTCACAGAGAAATATGTACTCAATAAGCCCCTGAGCATTCTGCATAGAAACTGGTCTTGTATAGCAAATGAGTAACAGCATGTAAGTGTTTTATTTGTAATTTTTTTTCTCCTCACTGGACTTAAAAACCCTTTCAGTGCCAAGTCCAATTTTTTGTATCAACCCATATTTCCTTGATCACATTATTATAATCAATAAATTTGAAAAATTATCAAGGAAATATGGGTTGGTACAAAAATCGGACTTGGCACTGAAAGGGTTAATAATTTGTTTTGGCATGTTTTCATAATAATTGCCATCTTTTATTTAGACAGGACTGACACGTTTTACCTGTGAAATAACAAGTGTGTTATGTTTATCCATTGTTAACCCTTCCATGACTGGAGCATCCTGAAATTTGGGGAAAACCCTGTGCCAATGCATTCTCTTATATATGTGAGTCTCCCATAGGGAGCCCAGCATATATAAAAGATTTCATTGGTCTGACAAGATTTACCTTGACCTTGTAAGCCAGTACATTCTCTTATATATGAGAGAATGCACTGGCACAGGATATTTAATGCTGCACAGGCACACCTCCCGCCATGAAAACCCTTTCTTTACTAAATACTCATTGGCGAGTAGTTCCCTCAGCAAATGTTGAGATAAGAAGTTCAGCAAAATAGGCCATTTGTTGAACTTATCAAGCCTTGAAATAGGGTGTCTGTCATTTGCAGAATGAGGTTCCCAGAGGGTGAATTTAGTGATGCTACCCTGCATAGCGGGCTAGCATCACCAAATTCACCCTCTGGGAACCTCATTCTGCCGAGGTGTAAGCAGAATGAGGTCCCCAGAGGGTGAATTTGGTGATGCTAGCCCACTATGCGGGGTAGCATCACTAAATTCACCCTCTGGGGACCTCATTCTGCAAATGACAGACACCCTATTTCAAGGCTTGGAACTTATTATCCTTATTAACTCAACATCTGCCACCAAAGAATATACTTCTGCACTTGTATTCAATTTTTATCTGTCTGTCATCTACTCTTTTTTTTCTGAAAACACCCTTCCAAATGAACAATAGACCATTCCAATATATACTGTTATAACTGGGTGGGAGAATCCGTTTAGTAAAGGATGGGTTAAACATATCTATTTAAAATTTAATATATAGACTTGATGCCACGGAACTGTATTAAACTGTCATTTCTTATGTACTATAAATAAGGCTGTAATTGTCTTATGTAATATAGGTAATGCTGTCATTATCTTATGTACAATAGGTAAGGCTGAGACCTGAATATAACGGTATTTATTATCTATATATCTATCTTATATCTATATCTTTTGGGGGGCGGTCGAAGGATGAACGTTCCTTATAAGGGGTCATCATTGTTATTTGTGTTGTGCTGACAAATAGGACATGCAGGCCATGTTTAACCATTGGTCCAAACTAAGGTGTCTTTGAAGTCAAACATAATACCAAATGTTGGAAATTAGTCAACTATTGGGCTAAATATCAAATACTTTTCACAAAATGTTGTACTGGATTTAAAGACATATTTCTCTTATCAAATGTTACATGATATTGAGAATAGATAGATGAATATCTATACAAAAGATATGTACAACAAAATCTCAAGAATTGCACAGCTGAATGGTATGGGTGGCCATTTGGTGTGGGTGGTCGTTTGGGGATTCAAATAGGGCCAGAGGGTGAAATGGGAGTCAGGAGAATTAATTATATTTTGGAAACATTAACTTTCAATAATTTATGGCTATGGTACTAAAACAGGCACCCTTTTTAATCTTACCATTTCAAACATTTTGGTTCCCTGTGTATAAGCTAAACAAAGCCCTGATATAAGAACGCTTATTTCAGTTATTTTCAACTCTGATAATGAAAATGTTGCCAAATTTTTTTCCATTGATATGTACACCTTTAACATACATTTTGTATAAAAATGCATGGTTATTCATGGGATCGTATATTAAAATACCCCAATAGTATTTGACAGACAATTTCATGATAATGGAAATATATTGTCAAAAAATTGTCCAAACAATATGCATGCCTTTAACATACATTAATTAACTATAAAAATGGTTATTTATATGGATATGTATTTTTTAAAATGACGTGCAATTTCCATGAGATACAAGAGTTTATCAAAATCAATAAAATGTGACACATTCATAGATCCAACCCTAACAGCAGTTAAAAATTCACTTAATAAAGCCCCACTTAAAAAAACCCAATCCTAACTCTGATTAAAAGTAAAATAGGATAAAGTTTTCCACATGACGAACTGTGTACAATATGAAGTGTTTTCATGGGTTGACGATTATCCCGACATTCATCGGAGTTAATTGGTTATATTCTCCATTTATCCTGCGAGCAGGGATGCTATCTAATGCTATTATCGGCTTTGGTGTTTGTAATGGAAATTACTAATACAGCGAGTAAGGTAATTTCCACAGACTCTGATCCGACCATACACAGACACAAAAGGGAATTGCTATTTCGTCTCTGTGGGCTTGTCTATAGGACATATATCAATTGGGAATAATAAGAGATGGATACTGTGGGAATATTCGGATAAATTCATCTGTGGTTGCGATAGATTTTTTCCTAGAGTATTTAAGGGTGAGTTTATTTCCTCTCTTGTTTCTGTAGCCAGTTTTATGATTACAAAGACTTTTACATCTAATTCATGCTGTTGTCAAGCCACAGGAGTGGCGTCAGGATTTCCCCGATGCACAGGCTATGATCCATGACAGGGAGAGGGCTATAGGATGCCGGAAGCTTCCGGGCTGACCATTGCAAGATGGGCTAACCCTCCCCTCCCTCCCGCAGGGATGTGACAAGTGTGGGGGGATTGGGATCAGTGACCAGTCCACTTCGGTCAAAATTCCTACTTTCGGTCAAAATTTTGGACTGATATGGCCCTCAGTTGGAAATTTTCTAACATTATGTAGTAGGGATGGTGTCAAGTTTGGCAATTTTCAACAATTGGAAAGCTTGAGGCCAGTCCAAATGCCAGGATTTTGCAATTTTCATGTTCAGATTTCAAAATTTTCAGACACTGGGACGAACCATGGTCGGCCCAGAGTGTCCTGGTCACTCCCCAGTGGCCAGTCAAAAACTGCTAATTAATTGAAGAAAAATAAATCGGGGTGTGAATTTGCCAGATGTTTTTAGCAGATGTTAGGATTTTACAAATTTTCATATCCAGATCTCAAAATTTTCTCATACCCCAGTGAATTGTGTTTCTTCCCCTGGCTTGTGGCCACAAGACTTCTGATCCATTTAAAAACAGGCTACCTACCATCCAGGCCTGTGAGGGAACAGTTATGATTAGGAAAATAAAAAAAGCCCCAGGGGGGGGGGGGGGGGCAAATGGATTTATGAAAACTTGTGAGTTTGGTTCAAGGTTGGAACGCCCCTGTCACTGGGGTTGTAATTAGCCCTTTATTTGTACATTGGAATTATTTGTTGAACTTATTATCTGAAGATTTCCTCAGGGAACTATACTCATCACTGAGTATTTAGTAAAGAAAGCGATAATACACATGATGAAATATGTATGTGCAGAGACTGTCGAAGATGTACATAAAGGGGTGTCAGTCGCAAAGGGCAGAAAAAGCCATTCCAGAAACCCCAGATGGCCAAAATGTCGTCTTCTCTTAGTTTGTGCATGGCATATCTTTACCGGGCGTGGGGATAGTTTAAATTCCTGGAATCATACAGTAATGCCCTAAATAATCGACTCCTTAACCACAGCAGAATTATGGGTTTTTCAGGATTTAGTCGGAAATATGGCTTGTTGCCATTCATCGGAAAGCTCTCACTGAGAGCTTTCCGATGCTCTCAGTGAGAGCTTTCCAATGAATGGTAACAAGCCATATTTCCGACTAAATCCTGAAAAGTTACCCATAATTCTGCTTTGGTTAAGGAGTCGATTATTTAGGGCATTATTGATTTCATAAAACCTGAAGTACAGTAAACTAGTTTGCACCACTAGGGAGCTGTTTTCCCAGAAGTTCGTAGTCATTTTATTTTATTAACATTTTATGTCTGTCAATAGCTTCATTCAGCAGTGTATAGCTATTAACCCTTTCATGATGGGAACTGTGCTGCAATAAAGATACTGTACTGGCACATTCATTTATAGTAAAGAAAGGGATAATACACATGATGAAATATGTATGTGCAGAGACTGTCGAAGATGTGCATACAGGGTGTTAGGGAGTATAGTGGGGGGGGGGGGGGGTAGGGGTTGATATATATATATATATATATATATATATAAGAGAATGCGCTGGCTTACTAGTTGCAGCTTGTAAACCAGTGTATTCTCTTATATATGCGAGGATCCCCATAAACTTAGTCAAGGTAAATTTTGTTATGCCAAATTATTCTCTCATATATGCCAGGCTCCCTATGGGAGACTCCCATATATAAGAGAATGCATTGGCACAGGGTTTTTGCTAAATTTCAGGAAACTCCAGTCAAATGAGAAATATTGCCTGATTGAATTTCCAGCAAAAAACTGAAGTCCGTTAAGCCTTTTTTTACTAAATACTCATTGACGAGTAGTTCCCCCAGGAAATTTTCCGATAATAAGTTCAGCATAGACCATTTTGTTGAATTCATTATCTGAACATTTCCCACCAATGGATATGAATCATTCCGCACAAGTATTATCAGTTCGGCTATCTGACGTCAGCTTTTATTCCCCGGACATCCCTCTAAATAAATAATAGACCATTCCAATATCTTTTTTAGCTGAATGGGAGAATCCATCCAGTATAGAAAGGGATAAAGCAGCCCGTAATCTTCAGTTTTCAGATCAAACCCAGAAATTTATTGCCATTGGCAAATGTTTAGCTTGATAAATGGAAAAAATAAAGAGTGATAGTATTGTGACCAAGTAGATGTCATCATGCATGGCACTTGAACGCACTGTTTGGGCATGTTGTTAATTAGTTAGCTATTATTGCACCTATTAATTAATGTTCCATTTGTTAAGTTTTATTATATCACCGCAAGTTGACAATCAAATTATTTATCCAATAGCCTTAAGCCAATTAATTACTTAGATTTCTGTTCATTCATTGTCATTCTATAACAATCAAGTTTACATTGCTACAATCAAGAAACTCTGCTAATCTAATTTATGTTTTAAATGCTGAAATACTTTGAAGTCCAACTTCAACACAAAATAATTGTTATCATCTCTACAAGTCGTCTTCGATCACTACAGCACTAGATAACAACTTATTCTCTATTTATTTTGGTAACAATATCACTTACAAGTGGAAAGTTGAAAAAATTTATTTTCAATGACTTTGGTAAGTCTTTTCAGAGAATATGAAGCGTGTATATTAATTAGTATTTATTGAATTACATGTATATTGGTCGTCAAAATGACAAAAGTTAGAAATTGCTATCTCAATTTTGATGCCTCAAGATCAGGGTTAGGGCGGGCGGGCATGCACTTGCCAAATGCAAAAATAATTTACGTTTGGCGAAAAGGTTTTTGAAAATATTGGTTACTCAATATGATTCAGACCAGGGAAGTATGACAATTACTGTGTAATTATAAGGTTAGGAAACGTTAACACCTCTATCAAGATGTAGTTAATATGATTGAATTAGTATTGAGTGGTAGATGGTTTAATCCCCCTTTGTTTCAGGGTGCCCTCTTGATGAAACAGCCCTTCTACAATATTATTGTTCAGTGATTCATTCGTGGAGGATCTCTAATGAATCGCAATTCTAAAGAAATTTATTAAATTTATTGGATGAGGTTAATAAATTTTGTATAGAATTGCAACGAATCTGAGATCAATTTTATCACATAATCACATTTTAGCAAGGAAAAAAGATCCAAAATGGCTGGGGTTAAACAAATTAATATTGATTTCCTTATCACAAACAAAGAGGAAGTTAAGACACCTTAAAGAAAAAATATAGTTCCAGTTTAAATGTCATTTCTTGTTGACAACCTTGTTCAACCACCCTTATCACCCTCTGGGAACCTCATTCTGCTGAGGTGTAAGCAGAATGAGGTCCCCAGAGGGTGAATTTGCTGATGTTAGCCCACTATGCGGGGTAGCATCACTAAATTCACCCTCTGGGGACCTCATTCTGCAAATGACAGCCACACTATTTCAAGGCAGGCTTGTGGAGTTACCAGACAAGGAGTTAATGATAGATATTGATTTTAATTTATTCTGTTAGTCATCAAGGGTTTTAGGTTTGTAAAAAAAATATTAAAGGCTTTTGAATTCTGTCATCCTACAAACATGGTTTCTTTCCAATAGCATTTTCGTTCATCAAAGCCAAATAACATCTGATGGGGACATTGTGCAAAATCTCAAGACAACATATGGGCATTTTAGTTGACGATCCCATGTCCCACACAGAAACTTAATTGTCTTGTTTTTAGGCACCCCGATCTAAATTCAAGGTTGTAAAGTAGTTTTTATACGCCCGTATTAAACGGTCGTATTATGTAAATGGGTTGTCCGTCCATCCGTCCGTCTGTCCGCTTTTGGTTTCCTGATGATAACTTTAGATTGAATCGAGTGAACTGAACCAAATTTGGTATGTTAGTTTACCATACCAAAATACATATCAAGTTCGAATATGGGTTTCGTCCACATTATTTTGACTTAGATTTTACCTGATATGCGGTTTCCAGATTAATGTGTTTTATTTTTGTTTCGTCTTAAGTCAAAGTTATGCCCCTTTTTCGACTTAGATTTTACCTGATTTGCGGTTTTCAGATGATAACTTTAGATTGAATCAAGTGAACTGAACCAAATTTGGTATATTAGTTTACCACCCCAAAATACAGATCAAGTTCGAATACGAGTTTCGTCCTCATTATTTTGACTTAAATTTTACCTGATATGCGTTTCCAGATTATTGTGTTTTATTTTTGTTTTTATTTCGTCTTAAGTCAAAGGTTTCATACAAATGAAGTAAACCTTGCCCAACTCTACTCCAGAAACGGGCATATTATGCCATGTCCCGACGGCGTGCTCTTGTTAATCAAATTTTGCTGAAATTTAAACCTGCCATGACTGGAGCTTCCTGAAATTTTGTGAAAATTACCCGTATATATGCTAGTCTCCCATACGGAGTCTCACATATTTAAGAGAATACATTGGCCTAACAATATCTAATTTGACCTTTTAAGCCAGTGCATTCTCTTATATATGCAAGGCTCCCTATGGGAGACTCACATATATAAGAGAATGCACTGGCACAGGATCTTTAATGCTGCACCAATGCAGCTCCCGTCATGAAAGGGTTAAAAGGTAATATCCCCATTTCAGAGCTAATATTTTTACACACAAAGCCGAAGAAATAGTAATTAGCATTGTTAAATTGGATGTCACTTCAACATAAAACCTTTATAGTTCTACTGTGGTTAAGAAGTCGATTAATTAGAGCATTACTGTCATCTATCTCTGCAGCTGCACAGCTTGATTTACGATATGGAATTAATCATCTGGTTATCGATTTTAATTTATTCTGTTAGTCATCAAGGGCTTCACACTAAAGGCTGATGGACATTTTAAGGCATGTTGTTTATTCAAAATTTTATATTGATATTTGGGAATTACTTTAACCCTTTCATGATGGGAGCTGCACTGGTGCAGCATTAAAGATCCTGTGCCAATGCATTCTCTTATATATATGCGAGCCTCACATATATAAGAGAACACATTGGCTGTCAAGGTAAATATTGTTAGGCCAATGTATTCTCTTATATATGCGAGGCACCCTATGGGCAACTCGCATATATAAGAGAATGCATTGGCAGACTGTTTTCGAAAAATTTCAGGAAGCTCCAGTCATGGAAGGGTTAAGGCATGTTTATTCATAATTTTATATTGATATTTGGGAATTACTTTAAGTGGCAACTATCTTGATTCATAGCTAATATTTTTACACCTGAAGTCGAAGAAATAAAAATTAAGGTCTGTCAAATCGGAAGGAGCATTTTAACATGAGTCTGTTATACAATAATTATACCTCTCCAAACACCCTTCGGACTGACCTTTTTTCAGTTTAGATAGGTGTTTGGTTTATAGATAATCATGCCATTAACATGAAACTGCCATTACAAGAGTGATAGTGATGCAAAATTTAGCAAATACTCCATTATTAACCTCAGGTTCAATCATTCTGGATGAAAATGTTTTGGTGACAATTTAAATGTAATACTGGAGATTTATAGGGATCTTGTTTTTATATTGACAGCACTTGTGAAATCTCCATCCGATTATAGTGTATCCATTGTTATATTATAATCATTGGGAGATTACAGAGATAATTCTTAGTGACATTGCACATGGGTGAATTCAGGACCGGGCAGTTCATTCGGTATGGAGAGCGATCAAGACTAAATTTAGTGTGTCTGACATTTTCAGAATGAGGTCCCCAGAGGGTGAATTTAGTTATGCTATCCTGCAAAGTGGACTAGCATCACCAAATTCACCCTCTGGGGACCTCATTCTGCTTAGGCCTCAACTGCTATGGGAGACCTAGGATCAGATTGAAGTTACCCAGTTGAAGTTGGTGATGTTCACCCATTTGTTACCTCAATTAAGCATTTTATCTTCTGCAAATTAGGGGGTATAGAAACTCAACATAAGGAAAAGAGTAACTAAAAGCAATGTTAATTTGAGAATACAGATACTTCCCAGAAGATGAGGTGGAAGCAGAATGAGGTCGCCAGAGGGTGAATTTGGTGACAATAGCGGGATACCATGCGGGATTTACAGTAATGCCCTAAATAATCGACTCCTTAACCACAACATAATTATGGGTAATTTTGCAGGATTTAGTCGGAAATATGGCTTGTTGCCATTCATCGGAAAGCTCTCAGTGAGCCATATTTCCGACTAAATCCTGAAAAATTACCCATAATTCTGCTGTGGTTAATTAAGGAGTCGATTATTTAGGGCATTACTGTAGTTTACAGATTGTCCAGTTTGAAGTGTTTTTTACTGAACTAGTACTTTATTACCTCATTTTTATGTAATGTGTGTTATTTTTATGTAATGTGTGTTATTTTTATGTAATGTGTGTTATTTTTTTTTCAGAAATCTTCTAGAAAGTTCATGATGGAAACTGAAAAAAGTGAGAAATTAAAGATATGATGAAGGAAGGAATTATCAAACCCAGACTTTTTGGAAAATGGAAAATTCTAGCTGCAATTGTTTTGATTCTGACTGTGTGTTTGGTATATACATGTTTGAGAACCAATGATACAAAACTAAACCAATTTGAAAATTTATCCAGAATTAAAAAAATTGGAAAAATCACAAAGAGGACAAATGTTTCCAATCAATATGGAAAGAACCAAAATAAAATCAAACCCCTATGGACTGCTCAACAAAATATATCATCGAAAAGTGGAGAATTTCTTAAACATTATGTGATAAGTGATATTATTACTGCTGCCAGGACTATATCAACAGAAGCATGGCCTGTGTTGGTGACCATAATAAATGATGCTTATCTCCCTTTTGCAAAGAGCTGGCTATGCAACACGGCCAAAATGGATGTTCATAAACATGTTCTCCTTATAACGACAGATAACAGAACTAAGATGTATGTGGAATCAACATGGAAAGGACTCAAGGTGTTTTCGTTGGATATAGGAAATGAATTGGTTGGTAACCAAGAGTTCAGTCATGTTGGGTATGTGATGCTTATGACACTGAGGACTAGTATAATTCTCTCAGTTCTGAGGGCAAAAATTCCAGTATTATTATTTGAGGTTGACTGTACATGGATGGCCAACCCACTCAATGATCTTGCGAGGAGCATTTCAAGCAATGAAATGATTGTGACTGAAAGTTCCGAGACCAGTAAGATAGCTGGTGGATTTATTCTGATGCGACCAACAAAGAATGTGATATCATTGTGGACTGACTTGGCTAATAAAATGATGGATCTTTACAAAGCAATCAAGGTATTACCAAAAGACTCATCAGTTTCACACTCGGAAAATGATCAAGCATATTTAGATAAACTTCTCAAAAAAGGGTCTTACAGTGTTAAGTATGTAATATTGTCTAAAAAGTTCTTTCCTGATGGCAAATGGTATAAGAAAAAGCGACGACGGAAAGTGAAGACAGTTCCATATATCATAAACAATAACTGGATTACGGGAAACAGCAAGAAAATTAAAAGAGCAAAAAAGTATGGACACTGGTTTGTTACCAGTGAAGGTGACTGTGATTATGAACAAGTGGAGAAAATAACAGAAAAATGGAGATAAAAATAAAATATTGTTAAAAACTAAACTTTAAGTTATTATTAACATAGCAAGAGGCATTGTACCCTAATATTGAGAACCAATAATATTAGAGCATTTCTGTCCATTGTAACATTCAAGTCTGAGTTTAGTGTGCTTGTCATTTGCAGATTGAGGTCCCCAGAAGGTGAATTTGGTGATGCTATCCCACACAGCAGGCTAGCATCACCAAATTCACCCTCTGGGGACCTCATTCTGCATGGCCTCATCTGCTATGGGATACATAGACTCAGATTGAAGTTCACAAATGGTGAATATTGTGATGTACACCCATTGGGAACCTCGATTATGCAATGTGTCGTCTGACAATTTGGGGATATAGAGAAACTAAACTAAATAAGAAATAGAATCTTTGTGAAGAAGTTTCTATAGAAATTTAATAAGGATTCTTTCAGAAAAGATGAGGCCTGAGCAGAATGAGGCACCCAGAGGCTGAATTTAGTGATGCTAGCCTGCTATGCGTGATAGCGTCACTAAATTCACCCTCTGGGGATCTCATTCTGCAAATGACAGGCACCTTATTCTCAGGCCTGGTAACATACTGTTTTATTTATTATTTTTTTATGATTATTTATTTATGTTATCTAATTTAACCCCCCATTCCGAATGTCATTCAGATCCGATAACCCATGGCTGAGATATCTGCATGGATGACCAAAAAACCCACATTTCAGATAATTAAAGGATAACTCTAGAAATGAAAATGTGAAAAACTTCATTTGCCCCTCTTTTGAAAGCTGTCATTTTGGAGAACCTCCACCAGATTTCATTCAGATCTGATAACCCGTGGCTGAGATATCTGTGCAGATGGAAAAAAAATTCCACATTTCCAGATAAACAAAGAAGGATAACTCTAGAACGCAAAATGCAAACAAAGTCCCTAATAATAATAATGGCGAATATCCATACTAAATTTCATCCAGATACAATAACCCAAGGCTGAGATAAATGCCCGGATGGACGTCAAACAGACTGGCACATTCATTCCAGTATACCCTAATTTTCTTCGAACGTTGGGGTATAATTACACAGTTTAAAGGCAACAAACTCTGACAACCTCTTTATAAATTGTGAACTATAAATTGTAATCATATTAGAAAACTGACATTATTACTAATAATTACACTGCAGAGAAAAATATCAACATGAAAAAGCGTTTTGAATTGGAATTAACTTGGAATTTTGGGAACTTAATAGTGATGTCGAGATGTTGTCATGACGAAATTCCTACACTCAATGATCACCTCCACCTATTAAATGAAGTTATCCTTTTTAAATACATTAGCATTTTTTTTAAACCGAGCCACTTTGTTTTACCTCGCCCTTCTATCTTACTAATGTGCACTTTATACTTTCTACCACTAGTCCCAATTTATGCACAATTAGCTCCCACATAACAGAGAAATGTTCACTTCTACACCTGCCCGCAAAAACAAACATCTGCGCAGTGCTTATGAAGCCCACATTTCCTAGTCGGTAGAGGCATGCTGCTCATTTGCATACCAGGGGGCATCGATGACATTGAAGCATGCGAAACTACAGTAATAGAGTAACTGAATGCATTGTTCGACTAAAATTATCCTCAAATGCATACATGCCCATAATGGAGATAATTGTGTCGACAGCATATATTACATATATATACTATCCAATGTACAGTGCAAAACCAATATCTGATTATATGTTTGCAACTTTGCATACATCGATGTTTGGATTCAAAAAGAGTTTTAACACTATATATTTGTACAATTGTGTTCATGGCAAAGTCCACATGCAACCAACATAAACATGAACCATGTCAAGGGCGTGTTGTTGTCAGCCAAGATCTATTTTTAAACCGAAAATTTTTGTATATGTCTCATTTATAGAGATTCATCAGAATTTTTCATCTGTATAAATGTAATTTCTCCTTGTATATTATAAAACTGTGTTTTAACACGTTGAGTGCCGGAAATCAATTAGTAATCTCGCCAGTTTGCCAAATCGTGGCAAGATAGATAACCTTAGTAGACCATAATTTGGCTTCAATGAAGCAAAAATTGGATGACGTCGTGACTTTAGATGACAGAAACGGCGATTGATAGTACTACGAGATAACTTGTAGGCGGCATTGGCGGAAGGAATTTGAGTATTCCCACCACCAGTGCCAACTACGAGTTATCTCGTAGACACAATTGGACATGTTTGATCAACAAATATGAAGTAGAATGTAACCAATACAAGTTATTTTGGTGGTAAGCATATTTATGGAGGTGTGGGAGTCCTTGTGGTGGTTATAGGTTGTTATTTAGTTATATTATGGCTGATGCACGGTGGAGCAAATTACTTATATATATGAGCATGCATGGCTACAGACGGCGAATCCGACGTGGAATCGGGTGAACTTGTTTCCTGTGAGGATGAGTTTATTTCGTCCATGCAGTAATGACTACGAGTATGCATCTTCTGTTGTTTCGGGCATTGTAAGTTATCTCCCATTTAGCTTGATTTAGGCATATGCTAGGGTTCCAATGTACAGCCCAAAATAATAGTGTTGGAAGAATTGTCAGCACAAAATTAAAACAACCTGCAGCAGTAGCCAAATAGATTCCTGTATATTCAGAAGTGTGCTACATGTAACGATTCCATATAATCCATCTGTCTGGAAATAAGTCACCCTTTACTGTAAACCTCTATGCTACACAACACCATTTATCTGTACCTACATGTAGAATAGTTCGATGAACTGCATGACGTCTAAAGTACGGCAATTGTTACGCTTTCCATTGTCCAACACGTGCGGAAGAATGTAACTTTGGGGAATAGTTGTTCTGCTTTACTTGTATTATAAATAATAAAATACCTAGCCCCCAAATGGAGCTGCACAGTGTATTCCAAAAACAACTGCTGTGTTCCCTAATAATGAGATAATGGTAGCATCAACGCGCGTAATGTCATGGATTATCCGTTTCTCTTGTGTTGGATGCGTCCACTCGCACATGAGTTAGAGGGAACGTATTTGGCAGGCATGTGTGACGTGTGTGGGTGGTTGTGCGAAGTTTCAATGTGTTGAAACACAACGATGTAACCATTCCTCCTTCGCATGTTTGTACATTGTGAATATCTACCCCCAGACTGTGTTTGCATGCGTGCACATTGTTAGTCTATTGAATAGCAAAACCCCAGTCTAATTGCCCAGACACGACTGCCTCTGGTGGTCACTCAGTGAGACAGTGTCAGCTGTATTCACTCACAACTGGACCATTTTGAGTAGAATATATGTGCTGATGGTGCTCACCTCAGTTGAACGATGTAAGGGGAGCCACACTATTTATTTGATAAAATCACTGTTCTGATGTTCCGAGGCGGGTTTTCGTGATGTATCGACCTATTCCACTGCTTCCGTTTGTCAGTTAAACGACATGGAAACCACTACGAGATAACTCGTAGTGGCAACCTGCGTAGGTTGCGTACTACGAGATAACTCGTAGTGGCACTCAACGTGTTAAGTCGGTTAATGGACTTGTGACTTGACATTAGAAAACTAAATAATCTTGTTTCCGAATGTCCAGTAACTCATCCATTAATCCAGACAGAAACCAATGTCAAAATACTATAAGAAATGATGTGGATGTAATTATTGACTAATAAAATGGGCTATAATTGACAGTGATTTCAACTGAATCAACATTACATTGGTATTAGGCCACAATAAGGTGGCTTTATTTGACTGGTGGCTTTTTTTAGAAATGAGAAATTTGATTCTGGGAACATGTTTTTTAACAAATTCGGTCGAAATATGAGGCTCCCATCTAGAGGTCGCCCCAAACATCCATATGAAAATTGGTGATGATCAGATGAGGGATGTGGTCTGTAGTGTGTGCCAAATGATTTAGTCATACAAGGAGTAAATTACAAGATGGCCAGTGACAGCCATGTTTTTCTACAAATTTCAGTCAAAGTAGGAGGCTTCCATCTAGAGGTCACCCCGAAGATTCATATGAAGTTTGGTGATGATCGGATGAGGGATGTGGTCTGTAGGGTGTGCCAAAGGATTTAGTCATGCAAAGAGTAAAATCCAAGATGGCTGCCGGTGGCCATGTTTTTAAAAACATTTTTGTCAAAATAGGAGGCTCCCATCTAGAGGTCACCCCGAAGATTCTTATGAAGTTTCGTGATGATCGGATGAGTGATATGGTGTGTAGGGTGTGCCAAATGATTTAGTCATGCAGATAGTAAACTCCCAAGATTGCTGCCGATGGCCATGTTTTTTGCCTGAATGATCCTAAAATGACTCTTTCCCATCTACATGTCAATGTTAACATCCAGGACAAATGCAAATGGATTGAATTGTGACATCCGAGATGGCTGCTGAATCCAAAATTGAACTTGACCTCTATTTTGTGGTAGTGAAACTACATGCCAAATATAAATCCACTAAGTTCAAAAGAACTAAAGTTATCATCTGGAAACACAATATGAACGGCTTGACGGATGGATAGACCAGAAATATAATATGCCCGATTTTAAAAATTGGCGCACAAAATAGACAATAATAAATTAGATTTCAATGCAACTTCTGTTAAAGATGACTCTTTATTGGTATCACAATAAATAGGTGATTCATGAATATCTTCCCTTTGAGACATATAAATAACATGATCAATACAACATAATGTACAAAACAGAAATGATGGACGGATAGTATAACACAAACTTCGTCTCAAAACCCCGAACAGTATGAATCATTGACAGTGCAGATCCAGAGTTGAGTTGTTAGGAATGTATGATCGACTGACTTCAGGTCTCGAAGTATCACCGTCCTGGAAAACAAAAGATTTCATTCAAAGTACGCCACACAATCCAGCTGTACAATTCAAATCACAAGTAAAGTACCCTCACCTGCCAATATATATTAAGTGACACATGTCACGATTATTCATTTTCATAGAAAATTTCAAACAATTACAATTAACTGGCATAAAGTAGAAAAAGGCACAAGAACTTCTCTTTCCTGACAAGCCTGGTCCACCTATTATTATGTTTAGCCAAAATTCCTATTTTTGCACTGTTATCACCATCATCAGACAGGTGAGAATAATACAAGGATTACAAAAGTGTTTATAATGTGATTAGAAAATAATTTCATCAATAAATGATTTTAAATGGATCTCTACAGCCGTAAGGTATACCTCAGAATGGTTTATTCTTCATTTGTAGGGATGTTCAGATAATAAGTTCAATAAGGCTGTTTGTTAAATCTATGAGCTGAACATCCCTATAAACGAGTGAAAATGCTGGAATTTTAGAATCATTATTTACAAAGAATGCCATTTGTAATTATAATGGTTTTATTTTATTCAGCCTAAAATCTTTATAGATTCTCATGAGGCAAAAAATTACTGTTATGTTTAATGGACAATCGTTGAATCCCCCACTGATTATTAAATTAAATTACCGGTATGTGCTTATTTTACTACAACAAGCTAATATTTCTCTGTTCAGTATCTACATGCATTTAAAGAATGTAAGATTCAACTTATCTTGCCAAAAAGTTCAACAACATCAGTCGTACCTTTTTGGAAAAAAATTATAACTAAACTATGTATATAAAAGACCTAAACAGACCTAAATCTTGTGTTGGTGATGAGTTCTCACGTGGCTCTGATGACTCAGGATCTGTTGTTAGCTCAGACGTCACTTCAGTAAACAATCTGTCCCAGTCCCATTGTACATCAGGCTGAAAGTAAAAATAGAAAGATGTTGCAATGGTTCCTGACATTTTATAGATTAAAATAATAAATTTAAGTTCAAGAATTATCTCTCAAACAGTCAGCTTTTCCCTGCCCAAATAAGTAGACACGGGAGGCCAAATTCACATTTAGTAGCTAATTACACTTCAGCGTAATGCAATTATGCTCAAGCATAATTGCCTCACTCACAACTCCATTACTAGTATGCTTAAGCGTAATACCATTACGCTTAAGCATAATTGGTTTTCATTGCCTTTTACCTTACATATAATGGCATCATCGGAGGTAAATAAATGTCAAAAGTTACTAGCATGACTTAATGAGAATTAGCGGGGGTGGATGTGAGGCTTTGAAATTTGATTTTGATAGAGCATTGATTCTGTGGAAATCTGAGAAAACAAGGAAAGTGTTTCACATGTGAATTATAAATTTCAGACATATATTTCACATGAAATTTATGAGATACATGTGCATCATTATCTGAGTCTTCTACTCACCTGGAATAAATGCTGGATATGGGGTGGGGTGGGTTGCTAAATATATTTATATAAATAAATCAATCGATATCAGATTTAAAGCCAAACCTTCACTGATCTAGTCTCTATAGTTATGTTTGTATATTCATATGTTTTATTTGTTTGTTTTACCTATACATATTAAATAAAGAGCTTATCAGATGAAATTATTCTCCAGTCTCTCACTTCTCCCTATTTTGCTCTCACTTCTCCCTATTTCTGCCAGAGGGAGAAGTCACTTCTCCCTATTCTCAACATGCAAGCTGAGGCCTGCTAGCATCAGTGATTGGTTGCATTCATTTCAGCTTCAGGGGAGTTTTGAGAAATGGAATTTGAATTACGCTTAAGCTTATGCTTAAGTGTAATAGCATTATGCTTAAGCATAATGGCATTATGCTTAAGCATAATGTACTTCTGAATTCTGCTTAAGCATAATTTGCTATTAAATGTGAATTTGGCCTCCCATAGACATTCTGTGCCATGAACATTTTCCCACCAAACCAGCAAACCATCTGAAAACTAAAATGGTTTCAATCCTCTATCAATCTAATTTTTCTATGAATGAATCTGTCTATTGACCTGACCATATTTCATGACTATAGAAGTTAAAGATGGATTATCTCTTTAAATAACAAATTTGAAATAGTTGTGTGGGTATAAAATAATAAATATGAACTGAAGAGCCCTGTCCGGAAAAGCTTCTATCAATTAATATTGATTTTATTTCGAATATTTTATTGGGACCGTTTATTTGTCTATTTTTAGAACAGACTATTCAGGTGATACCATGTAGTGATAGAGAGCATTAGGCTGTTCCTATGGCTATGTACCGAACGTCAAATGTCCCATATTGATTGGTTGTGTTGTTTTATTCCATAGTTATAAGCGATAATGAGTATAATTAATGTTTATTTGTGACAAAATTACACCATAAAATTTCTGGTCTCTGTTAACCACACCTATTTAGACCAGAAAATATTCAAAATAAAACTAGAGGTGTGACTGTCCCAATGGGACTACGGATACCCCCCTGTTTTTAAAATACTAAGATGTTTCACATGTCAGTAAACATTTAGTTAAAATAATAAATTAACAGTTCCCATTGCAGGTGTACAACCATAACCCTAATCTTAAACCTATTGACCGAAAAATGTAGGAATAAAAGCTTGGACAAAATTATGTATGTTGCGAAAAAAAATCTAAGTTGAAAAAGGGGAATAACTCCACACAAAAAATGTCGGACAGACGTCATAATCGCAGGTGCACAGGTTCCCATGGTACTAAATAACAGTGCCAAGATTAAAAAACATTGACCGAAAAATGTAGGAATAAAAGCTCGGACAAAAGTATACATGTTGCGAACATTTTCTAAGTCGAAAAAGGGGGGATAACTCCACCAAAAAAGTCGGACAGACGTCATAATCGCAGGTGCACAGGTTCCCATGGTGGTTGATGTCTATGCCAAGTTTTAAAAAAATTGACCAAAAAATGTAGGAATAAAAGCTCGGACAAAAGTATACATGTTGCGAAAAATTTCTAAGTCGAAAAAGGGGGGATAACTCCACCAAAAAAAGTCGGACAGACGTCATAATCGCAGGTGCACAGGTTCCCATGGTGGTTGATGTCTATGCCAAGTTTTAAAAAAATTGACCAAAAAATGTAGGAATAAAAGCTCGGACAAAAGTATACATGTTGCGAAAATTTTCTAAGTCGAAAAAGGGGGGATAACTCCACCAAAAAAAGTCCGACAGACGTCATAATCGCAGGTGCACAGGTTCCCATGGTACTAAATATCAGTGCCAAGATTAAAATACATTGACCTAAAAATGTAGGAATTAAAGCTCGGACAAAATTATGCATGTTACAAAAAAAGTTTCTAAGTCGAAAAAGGGGGATAACTCCACCAAAAAATGTCGGATAATCGCAGGTGCACAAGTTCCCATGGTACCAAATATCTGTGCCACGTTTTAAAAAAATTGACCGAAAAATGTAGGAATAAAAGGTCGGACAAAAGTATACATGTTGCGAAAAATTTCGGACAAAAGTATACATGTTGCGAAAAATTTCTAAGTCGAAAAAGGGGGGATAACTCCACCAAAAAAAGTCCGCGACAGACGTCATAATCGCAGGAGCACAGGTTCCCATGGTGGTTGATGTCTATGCCAAGAAACGACTGAGAAAAACGACTGAGAAAAACTCCGGACAAATTTGTGCCCACGGACGGACGACGGACGGACAAGCTGACTCCAGTATACCCCCCTAACTTCGTTGCGGGGGGTATAATGAATAGTAATCAATAGAAGCATTTCCGGACAGGGGTCTTCGATTCAGATCTAATATTTTATACCCCGGTAACGATATAATACATGTTTACAAAGAGATAATCCACCTTTAACAGAAGGCACCCACTTCGATGAAATTATCTTCTTCAAAGCACTGGTCATAACAATATGATAGAGTTCACTAGAATGTCAGCAGCAGAGAAAGGATTTGCATGCCCGCACGAGGACGGTGTGGGCTCACCCGGAGGTCGCCCTTACGCCCTGTCTTGAATTTTCTTGGATATGTAGGTAATATGTCTAGGTCGTGGCTCAGGAGGATCAGGTGAAGTGGGGTTCTAGCTGTTAAGAGATTTTTTCTTTTTCTTTTTCTTTTTGGATTCCTTTCGTTTCTTTTTTGGTGGTGATGACTCATAGGATGATGATTCTGATTCTGATGGTGGTAGATTTGCGAAAATTTCTTCAATTGTGCTATTAAAACGCCTGATAGGCTCGTCTTCGTCTTCTTCCCAGTCTGGGTCGCTATCTCTCAGGGATGCGGCGGCTTCTGCTTTTGGTGAGTGCGAAGTCTCCGGCTCGGGGTATTCCGGAGTCTTCGGGACGAAGTCAGAGGGGTCCTCGTCTTCGTTTGTAATAACCTCGTCTGGCCGTGATGGTGGTGGTGATGGTGATTCCATCTCCTGGACGACAGACTGGGACGGGTTTTCGGCTGGATGGGCGAGGTCGACTGGTGAAGTTTCGGTCGATTTCTTCGCTTTCCATGCAGCGAGTCTTTCGGCATCTCTCTTTTTCATCGATGGTGTTTTCTTTTTCTTCTTTCTCATCTTCTGACGAGGCTTCCGTGCTGATTCGGTAATATCCGAGCCCTTCCCGGTAGGGAGCCCTGAAAAGAGCTTTGCCGGGTCGGACTGGAAGTCCAGAATCAGCTGGTATCCGCCTTTGTGAGCGTGGAATGACCAGCTCAGACAAGGCGTGACATGCACGGCTTCCAGCATGCTGGTGACACTATTGGTATTAGCGGTGGCGAGTTCATCCTGAGAGGTGGCGATCCAAGCTCTCTGGAGGTCCGACTGCGAATGATGATGATGATGATTATGATGATTCCAATTAATCCTTTTTATACTAAATCAGTTATAAAAGTCTACATTGGAATAGTCTATCATTCATTTGGAGGGGTTTTCCGGAGAAAACAAAAATAAGCAGACAGATAACAGAAGTGCAGAAGTGGTTCTATTGATTGGAGGGAAATGTTCAGATAATAAGTTCAACAAATGACTATGGGTCTGAACATTACCTAATGAAACTATTTGTCAATGAGCAAGCCTTGAAATAGGGTGTCTGTCATTTGCAGAATGAGGTCCCCAGAGGGTGAATTTAGTGATGCTACCCCGCATAGTGGGCTAGCATCACCAAATTCACCCTCTGGGGACCTCATTCTGCTTACACCTCAGCAGAATGAGATCCCCAGAGGGTGAATTTGGTGATGCTAGCCCGCTATGCGGGGTAGCATCACTAAATTCACCCTCTGGGGACCTCATTCTGCAAATGACACCCTATTTCAAGGCTTGTTAATGAGTATTTAGTAAAGAAATGGTTAAGCAGAAAATTCTCAGTCTAGGTAGAATCATGGATATCACGAAAGAAGGGGGGGGGGTAGTCCCAGTCTGCTGGTATGTAAACCAGCTAAGATATTGGGATAGACAGATCTATATGCTGTGTTTATGTCCCAGACCATGCCCATTGGCATCCTATATAGGACTTTATACCCACACTTGGTGGGCGGATTGGTCAGCTCTTTTATTCGACGTTACCCAACAAATCATTACATGATGCTATATATTTCGGAAAGAGTGACATCTTATTGTCATAATGATGTCTAATAATCTAAGTTTCATCTTAAATTACACATAGAATATTCTGGTTTATAGGACAAACATCAATTTGTTTACGTTTTAACTGAGAGCCGAAGTGTTCCGAAGTTTAATGGGCAATGTTCGGCTTCTATGCCAACAATCCAGTACACCCAAAATCACCCAGAAACAAATCGAGTATGCTCATACACAAAGGATGCCGACAACATGCGCTGTTATTTTATTCCAAAATCCCATCACTATTTTGTGTTTATTTTAATTGTAAGTGGTCCTATATTGCTTATTAGTTAAAGACTTCTTACACGGAACGTCTAGCGATATATATTTTAATTTACAATTTACAAATTAGCGGGTATTCGTGATAAAATTAATAAAATTCTATTTATGACCATGTGAGGTTGTTGATGTTTAACTTACAAGTGCCGGATTCCGGAATATACCGATGTCACTTCGAGAGGTCAATTGACATCGCATACTTTTAAAAATATATAAACACTGAGATAATATTATTTTTTCACATTAAATTACTTCTTTCAATGAGAATTGATGTGATGTTCAGAACAAATATCATGTCTTCCACGGAATAACCCCGTTTATTGTCGCAATTGTGATATTTGAATCCATTTATTTGTGGTTTTATGTGAGCTGGTGACTACTGCGTAAAGTCCGCTATAGGATGCCAATGGGGGCATTCTGGAACGTAAACACAGCATCTGTCTCTCCCAATATCTTAGATGGTTTATGTACCAGCAGACTGGGACTAGGGGGGGGGTTGTAAGATACAAATTTCCCTCACCAATTATGGACATAATTTTCATCAGTTTACCTGCGTCTTCTCAAATGTGAACCACATACCAAATATCAATGTTGAACATTGCCGAAATTATCATTCGGACAACAAAAAAGATGAGATTTCTATGTAAATAAAAGG
This sequence comes from Siphonodentalium dalli, assembly GCA_032622095.1. NCBI lineage: Eukaryota > Metazoa > Mollusca > Scaphopoda > Gadilida > Siphonodentaliidae > Siphonodentalium > Siphonodentalium dalli. The sequence continues at coordinate 210,804,056 of CP136064.1, read as the reverse complement.
TTGCAGACTCCAAGTCCCCAGAATAGAGGTGACTTTTACAGTGATTTCTAAGTCGAATAAAAGGCCGTCCGGCCACAATGTCCCCCGAAAAAGTGGCTTCGTTGGGGGCATCAGCTTTTCTGGAAAAAATAACAAGGACCCTAAATCCGAAGCAACCAGACAAAAATGGGTGGATCGTACCCATATTCGAACTTGATCTGTATTTCGAGCTGATAAACTCATATACCAAATTTGAATCAGATATGATCACACAAACTAAAGTTGTCATCTGGAAACAAGAAATTGACAGGATTCTAAGTCGTAAAAGGGCCATAACTCTAACAAAAATGGACAGAGCAAACCCATATTCGAACCTGACCTGTATTTTGGGCTGATAAACTATCATACTAAATTTGATTCAGATATGATCACACAAACTAAGGTTATCATCCAGAAACCAGAAAATTACAAGATTCTAAGTAAAAAAAAGGGCCATAACTCTCGCAAAAATGGACGGAGCAAACCCATATTCGAACTTGACCTGTATTTTGGTCTGATAAACTCACCTATGAAATTTGCTTTTGATCTAATAACCGAAACTAAAGTTATCATCCGGAAACCATTTCCGGACGCACGGAACGACGGCTCGACGGACGGACGGACGGACACCGTCTATTTAAATAGCCCCCCAAAGAAAAAAATTTCGGGGACAAAAACGGGAATAACTTCATCACAGATCATCGGACCATGTCCAATTTCAAACTTTGCCTCCGTTTTCTCAAAAGTGAACCATGTAACAAATATCAAGAAATTCTGTTGAATATTGCTCAAGTCACCATCCAAATAACCCAAAACAGATATTTCTAAGTCAAAAAAGGGGTATAACCCTGTCAAAAATCATTGGACCAAATTTGAACTTGGCTTGCGTCTTCTCAAATGTGAACCAGTACTAAATATCAAGAAATTATGTTCAATATTGTTCAAGTTACATGCCATGCATACGGACAACCGAAAACAGTAATTTAAGTCGAATAAGAGGCATATGTCAAAACGGATCGGACAGTGACCATATTCGAACTTGGCCCGCATCTTCTCAAATGTGAACCACGTACCCCATATCAACAATGACTTAGATACTAAGTTATTTTTGGTCCGATCTGTTTGGCCCAGGTTCTAAAAGAATGCAGAAGCTTGCCAAATGGCTAGACTCAGTCAGGGTGAAATTTGATTGGGCACTTTGTGGATCTACGTACGTCATGCACTATTGTTGGATTGCCAAGCTGTCACCCGATACCATGTAAACATATGTCATCTAACACCAAAGGAGTTTAGGGTTACATAAAAACTACTGATTTGGAACATGTCAATGATTTCCTGGTATAATTCTAAAGTCTAGTTTACAACTCATTACAATTTGGTTTTAGCACGGATGGGATAGGATTTAATATAGACTTCCTCTGACTACCTCAAGAAAAGTCAAGAGATACAGTAATGCTCTAAGTAATCGACTTCTTAACCACAGCAGAATTATGGGTAACTTTTCAGGATTTAGTCGGAAATATGGCTTGTTGCCATTCATCGGAAAGCTCTCCCCGAGAGCTTTCCAATGAATGGCAACAAGCCATATTTCCGACTAAATCCTGAAAAGTTACCCATAATTCTGCTGTGGTTAAGAAGTTGATTACTTAGAGCATTACTGTAGTTGATGTCCTGCAATAGCCTCATGGGATAATCAAGCCAATGTGAGTCAACAAGTGAAACAGAAGGAAGGTTTAATGCAGAAACTTGACAGTTCAAGAGAGAGCTGATCCAGTTCTAGCCTCACAAGAAAGTTTGGCAACTGGGAGTCGACAGGTGAAAAGACAGTTGATGCTGTGTGTTATAAGCCTGATGAGAAAGTGAGAAGCAAAGTGAGTCGAGACGTAAAAGGACAGTTCATCTTGTTGTAACCTTCAAGAGAATCAAAGTGAAGCAATGGATGAGGCACACTGTGCAATTCTGCGTCACCATGGCGATAAGATTTCCAAAGGGATCCTGGTAACCACGGACCTACTGATGAAAATGTACACACAAGAATTATTCGAGTGGGAGTGGATTGAAATGATTCAGGTAATTATTTTGTTATCTGGACCTTGTTTTGGGTTTAAAGGAAGACTGCACTTAAATGTTTTTTTCTGGTTTCGATGTTCTCTGCTTCGTAGAATAAGGTCACCAGATTTCAATTATTTGAGTACGAAGTACCCGGCGAGAATAAAAACTATGTTACAGATGGCAGGTAAGCCAGAATGCAAAAATAGAAGCTCGACATAGAGATATTTTTGCACAGTTTTCAGGTTAATATAAATGTTATATTATATGTATAATTTTCCTAGATACTCATTAATTTTATTGTATAGTCAGCGAGTGGCTTGAGTTCACGCCCCATATCAACATATTTTTTTACACGATGTGCGCCAAATGTTGTTCAATCCATTATCCATGCAATTAATTTGATTACGTCATTACATGGAAATTCGTAACATAGTTTATGTCTTCAGTCATAAACTAAACTTATATAGAGGATGAGGTTAATAAATTTTGTATAGAATTGTGATGAATTTGAGATTTTTTTTTATCACATAATGACATTTTAGCAAGGAAAAACAAACTCAAAATGGCTGGGGTTAAAACAAATGAATATTGATTTCATTATCACAACCAAAGAGGAAGTAAAGACACCTTCAAGAAAAAATATAGTTCCATTTTGAATGTGTCTTTTCATGTTAACAAAATTGTTCAACCACCCTTATCACCCCGCGAAATTAGCGTAAAGATGCAGGTAGACGTGTTCGAGAAAGCTAAAATTTAAAACTAACACATTGGAGCGGTGCAAAAAGAAATTGACGACTGTTATAGACTCTTACGCAACATAAGGGTATTCTTGTGAAGTCAGAGGAATGTATAGCCGAAAGGAAATTGTCAATTTATAAACAGTAAAGAGTGGCTATTTGATCATTAGAGCTTAGTACAGAAAAGTATTTGTAACGTGTGTACATCGTGTGCGCAATTGTCTGCAGTAAATACCAACTGCATAATAAGGTTTATATAATCGTTCCACGGTATTCATTATTGATATAAAAAGGTCCAATAGGAACATTACACCTTATAAAGGATTTATGTCCATGATAACACCATTTATACATAGCATGCTTTAATTGTGAATTAGCAAACACCACAGTTCACTGGTGTTACGAAACAGTGGGATTTATAAGATAAGAGTTTTAGGAATTGTTAGAGAGCTGTGAAGGAATCTCTGCACATTGAGTTCTTCGTAGATCTATGTTTACTGGTAATTGCTGAGCGGTCAAGTTCAACAACTTTCGAAATGTTACCATGATTTGCGGCCCGCCATGTAACACACCCTCAGCCAATCAGAAGAGAGGAGAATGGGATGAAGGATAACAATTTCCTTTAGCACATGCTACTGACCACATCCCTCATCTGATCATCACCAAACTTCATATGGATCTTCAGGGTGACCTCTAGATGGGAGCCATTGATTTTTTCTGAATTTATTGGAGAAATATTTTGAAAAGTTACAGGCATGTTTAGGATCTGACACCTCTGGATAGGAGCTATCGAATTTGAGCGATAATCAATGAAAAACATGGCCACCGGCAGCAATCTTATATTTTACTCTTTGCGTGACTAAGTCCTTTGGCGCACCCTACAGTCTGCATCCTCATCTGATCATCACCAAACTTTATATGGATCATTAGAGTGACTTTTAGATGGGAGCCAAATATTATTTCTGAAATTTTTGACAAACATGGCACAGTCACCATCTTGGATTTTACTCTTTGTATGACCAAATCCTTCGGCACACCCTGCAGGCTACATCCCTAATCCTATCATTGCCAAACTTCATATCTATCTTCATGGTGAACTCTAGATAGGAGCCAACAATTATTTCCGAAATTCATTGAAAACATGGCTGCCAGTGGCCATCTTGGATTTTACTCTTTGAAAGACTAAATTTTTCCGCACACCCTACAGGCCACATCATTCATCCAATCGTCACCAAACTTTATATGATTTTCTTCAGGGTGACCTCTACATAGGAGCCAATGATTATTTCCTAAATTCATTTAAAAAACAAGACTGTCCGCAGCCATATTGGGAGTTAAAATTTGGATCCATCGGCACACCCTGCAGCCCACATTTATTGATGAAATATTTGAAATGAAAATGATTTCAGCTACAAAATACAAGCCCTTTCCTTCTTCTTCATCATTCTAATCATTGCTCAGCAAAAAATAAACTCCTCCCCAATTTGAATGTCATTGACACTTTCATTTGTTGTTATTTACTAATTAAAAAGCACCATTTTCACTGGCACTGGGGTGACATAAGGATTTCCCCAACGCAGGGGGTTACGATCTCCAACAGGGGGGGGGGGGGGGGGTTACATGATCCCGGAAGCTACTGTGCAGATTTCCCCTGACCCCCCCCCCACCCTTTGGTGCCTTGCCACCCCTGTGTTTTAGTCTTGTAGTGTGTTGCACTGGAATAGAATTGACAAATGTTTTTTAAACCTTTCTTTATAAATGGATTCTCCCATCCAGTTATAAACGTATAGAATGGAATGATCTACTATTCATCTGGAGGGATGTTCAGATAATAAAAGCAGATGACTGACAGACAAGCAGATGATAAAGTGCAGAAGGATTCCTATTCATTGATTGGAAATATTTAGCTATGGCCATTTGTTGAACTTTTTACCTGAACATTTCCTAAGGGAATGCACTACTCATCAATGATTATTTATTAAAGAGGGTGGTAAATATCAGACACAATATGTGAAGAGCTCAGTCTGAGTAAACCCACACTATTAACCCTTTCATGACAGGAGCCGCACTGGTGCAGCATTAAAGATCTTGTGCCAGTGCATTCACTTATATCTGTGAGTCTCCCATAGGAAGCATCGCCTATATAAGAGAATGCATTGGCTTACAAGGCCAAGGTAATTATTATTAGACCAATGCATTCTCTTATATATGCAAGGCTCCCTATGGGAGACTGGCATATATGAGAGAATGCATTAGCACAGGGTCTTTGTAAAATTTCAAGAAGCTCCAGTCATGAAAATGTTAAACAGCTACACAATTGATAGTCTGAAACATTCTGATATCTTTCATATTACCACTGCTACATGTATATACGGCTTTCTCCACTTTATTACAAATTTGTTCCTAGAAGTACAGTGTTATTTCTGTTCCATATTTACAAATCTGTATGGTACGTTCCATACCATCTCGTTGAAGTCAAATGACGTTCGCCTCAACCATGAAACCGGAACAATAACATAAAAGCATCACCTTGTAAGCCTGTATTTTTTTAATGCATGTATTCAAGGACGAGTGACATGTAAGAAACACAAAACTACACTTGTGCCATCGTGGAAGAATAGAACTCGAGGCTAACTCTCTTGCCATATCAACAAACATATTAACACACTTGTGTCATTCTGTATATGTATGACATCGTTACTCATGTTTTGAATTAAAAATTCCATATTTGTGGTTGGCCGAATTTAACGTAATACTTTTTGAAAGTAATGGGATACCCTGCTAATTGTTTCAAAAATTGTTTTTAAAAAACATACCCATTTATTTATTATATATTTTGAAAGATCTGTGTGTGTGTGTGTGTATCTGTCTGTGTGTAATGGATGGACTCGAAAATGGCCCAGCCGATTTCGATGAAACATGGTATGTGGGGGTATTTTCGGGTCAGGAGTAATATAGGCCTATTGATTTTCAGATCCGAGGTCAACTTTTCACGTGCCGAGGTCAAATCTGTTTTTACGCCGTTTTGCGCTAATATATTTCAGTTCGGTGCTCACAAATTGATTCGATATAGCGCGAATAATAAATTGCCAGTCATATAATTTGCACGGTTAGAATCTGTGGCGCTTCATCTTTCCAATGATGCATCACACGCCTGTGTACTTTTAAAGTTTATACCTTAATTATCGGGAAGAACGCAGGACCATGCTTCGCTCATCGAAAATCATTGCGTAAATATATTACGCCATCAACATATCGTGACGTGATCGCGTTAACTCTTATCCGGCCGATGTCGCGTTAACTCATCACTGGCCGAGGTATCCGCAAATGACATTGGGCTATATATCTCGGAAACGGGTGGAGCTATCGACTTGAAATTTGGTATGTGAATGTATCTTGCCCCGGATACGAATTTTATCGGGTCGCCGAGCCCGTGCGACGCCAGCTTCGCGCATGCGCAGACCAGATCTCGGAATCGGGTGGAGCAATCGACTTGAAATTTGGTTTTTGAATAGCCCGGACGAAGTCGGGTCACCTTCTAGATTTATATATTTCTTATAGTCATCTAGGTCAACAAGATTGATGTCAGTTCATGTTGTGGTGTGTTTTATAGGGATATTAAATGCATGACTCAATTGGCAGTTGAGCAATCATGGAACAGGATTACACGAGCTATGTAAATGTAAGATATTGACTTGAGACGTTTTATTTTAAATATTGGCAACAATATAGAAAGTTTGGGGGAGACCTGCTGAATATATCCCTAATTGGGTTCATTTTCAGACAGAGAAGTTGAACAGTGATAAAGTTCATAAGATTTTGGAGCTGCTTCCTAAGAGAGGACCAGAAGCATTCAATAAATTTGTAGATGTTATTGAACCAATGTATCCCTGGCTGGCAATGCTACTCGACAATGCGGGTACAGATCAGACCAATGTTAAAGAGCCTATGGGTAGGTGTCAACTTTACAAATATTCTCTTCTCTGAGCCATGGTATCACTGGCTAGGATCTCCACTCAACTCTGAGGCTGGTACCTTCCAGACCAGCTTTAAAGAGTCAGTAGGTAGGTGTCGACATTACAAATATATATTCTCCCATAGACAGTTCCAGCAATAGAGGCACACAGTTAGGGCCCTGCAAAGATTCCAGATAATTTAATCTGATTAAGATGTACATGTAGGCATTACTGAATTGTGTCTGTTGACTTGCATTGTTCAGAAATCACAAACTCTACAGTCTATTAGAATTATTTGAAGTATGAAGTTCAAAGGTCACCAATCTTAACATCGCAATTAACTAATTAACATGGAACACTCTATACTTTTACAAACTAATTGGTCAACTGTGTTCTTTTAAAGCTTATTAGTTGCAAATGAATTGTTAACCCTTTACCCAACAGAACGGCCCTGTGCCAATGCATTTTCTTATATATGCGAGTCGACCATAGGTCGCCTCGCATATATAAGAGAATGCATTGGCTTAACACATATTAAAAATGATAAAATTGTCAAAGAATGTAGAAAAATATTATAAAAATTGTTTAAAAATGTAAGAAAAAATGGTAAAAAGTGTTAAAAAAAGATTTTCTTTAGGCCAATGCATTCTCTTATATATGCGAGGCGACCTATGGTCGACTCGCATATATAAGAGAATGCATTGGCACAGGGTATAACTGTAATCATCACAATGTGGTCAATGAACCGGTTCCAATGATATCCATATTTGTATGGTGTTATTGAGACAGACCGAAGATATTTTAGGCTGTTGAAGCTTTATTTGGGCGTTCGTGGCCGGTTTGTTGGGTAAAGGGTTAACCCTTTCTTAGATACTCATTATCGAGTCATTCCCTTAGGAAATGTTCAGATAATAAGTTCAACAAACAGCCTTTGTTGAACTTATTATCTGAACATTTTCCACGAATCCTTTTGTACTTGTATTATCTACTCATACATGTATGTCTGTCGTCTTATATATTCTGATCACTCCTTCAAATGAATAATATTCCAATGTAAACTATCATAACTGAATGGAAGAATCCAGTTGGTAAAGAAAGGGATTAGCAGGGTATAAATCACTGCTACCAATCTATGATTTCAGATACACAAGAGGATAGGGAGACAGACTTCGATCCAGATGTAGACATCAGAGAATCTGTGAGTAAATTCATTCATGAAGAATTCGGACAAAGCAAGCGGATTAGTGAGCAAGACAAGGAACAGATGCAGAATTTTTTAACCAAGCAAATAACAGCATTTGCTGAATCTCTTAAGGAACATATAACAAAGAAGGAATATATAAGTCTACATGAAAGGTCAAAGGGCGAGTCATGTGATCGAGGCATACAGACATCAGAAAGAAGCAATAAACTGATGGATACGTTCAGCGAGATAAAGCGCTATCTGAGCGGCGATAGTCGGTCGCCGACGTATGTCCAGCCAATCGATATCACCGATGAGGAGATGGAATCAGGGTTGTACAGAATTTTGCTCCATGCTAGGAAACAAGATGGCAAAATAAAGAAATGCCTGACATTTTTTCTCGAAGAACTTGACGCAAAACACGAGAACAAACCTCTGGATAAGCTGATTCTAGAGATGGCACACCAGATCAGGGTAAGATTAGACAAATCAAGCCACCCCACGTGGTTCAGCTGATAAGGTTCATGGCAAAGCTGGTTCAAATGCCAATTACCATGCATATTATTTTGGCATCTCCCAGTGGTAAAATCAGCAGTCTGCCCAATACTGTCTCCATGGTTTTATGTTGATAAAATACCAACGTTCGCCAGTAAAATAGGCAGGTTATCTATCAGTGAACATAGCGGTCGTCCATTTGACCTACAAGAGTAGCAGTAATTTGACTGCACTTGTAATTGTCAATTTTGTAATACTGTGTGTGTATTTACTAAGATTTGTGCATTGTTTACATCATCACATGTTTTACAGCATTCTTAGAAACACACAGTGACAATTCGACTGAGGATTAAACACATGCACTCTGGAATTACTACATCATCGAATGTACATTGTCTCTTTTCATTTCAATATGAATGATTGGCGGCTACTTCAAAGTCTGGAGTCAAATGATCGTTAATCATTTGAAACACATTTTGTGTAAATTAGGCTTCGTGCAGGAATATATAAAATATTATAATACCACTTGTTTGTTTGTTGCAGAAAACAAAGATCAAATGGGCTTGAACTATTATTATTTATTACTGTTTTATCAAACCATTTCCGGCAAATGCATATAATTCATGTTGAATCGATTCGTGACCACAATTGAAGTATATATCAATCTTGGAATGGTGGTTCCATTGAAAACATCATTTTACTGAGGACATTATAGGCCTATATGTGAGAACACGGATTATTAAACTGCTGTCTTAATTAACTCAATTTCACTAGGAGAACAAGCTTTCTCATTCATAATTCTACCGACATTTTTCTAATGCTATCCCGGGATGTGTGATATTTGACCTCAGACATTTCCCCAAAATTTAATAGTAGTTCAGAGAATGAATATGTTGACAAATGATGGGTCAAAGACCTATGACGTCATGCATTTTTATACTAAATTAGTTGAGTCAGGGTTTCTCTGTTAGGTTTTTATTTGTGATCAATGGAGTGAAATAATGTTCATGCTTGAATTTTATATGCACAAATCATCTTAGGTATACGTGATGTAGCTGGCGTAGTCGCCCAGTCTTAATAAATTCACTGACCGTATTTTAGATTAAGTTAGGCCTACTTCCAGAGCCAAGCTAGTAATTTATCCAAATTGATACAGATAATTACGTAATAAACCGATCAACATTACACTTTGAGGTGAGTGATAGTTTCTTTGAGTTAAAGTGATGTGAAACACTCTGGTACGGTGATCAAATAGAAGTGGAGAATAATCTTGTTAAAAGTAGTAATGTTTACAAATAGTATATCCAAATTGACAACACACACCGTCATTCTTATATATTAATTAAATGCAGTGACTCTCGATGTCGAAACATTTTCGTTAGTTTATCGCCGATAGACACATCCCGAATCGAGTAGTAATTATTTACAAATGAGCGTAGTTCTGATGCTGTTTTCAATGGAGTGGTACCGTCGATTTGCTTCAAATTTTCAGCGATGTTAGCAGAATGTTATATTCCTCCAATTGGCATAGTGCCTGAATAATAACTTATCAGTTTCACCCACCCGAACAAGTACATAATGTGTCTTTAAGTATTACTGTACGATATAATAAACTGGGACATATAATGCACTACCAATGCGTTAACCTATTTTTGGGCTAGATACTATCGGATTTCGTAAGCAATTTTGAGCATATATTAAGCAAAACCTCAATAAACTAGAGAGAATTTAAAAATATCACTGTTACAGTAATCCCTTAAATAATTGACTCCTTAATCACACCAGAATTATGGGTGACTTTTCAGGATTTAGTAGGAAATATGGCTTATTGCCATTCATCGGAAAGCTCTCACTGAGAGCTTTCAGATTAATGGCAACAAGCCATATTTCCCACTAAATTCTGAAAAGTTACCCATAATTCTGCTGTGGGTAAGGAGTTGATTATTTAGGGCATTACTGTAGTTTTATGGTATCAAATCTGATGGAGTATTGTTAAAGATATATTGTGTATATAATTCAGTGAACCAAGCTGATAAGTGAGTACTCAGGCACCTTTCCTGCTGAAAGAATGTAGCATCCAACTAATATTTCTGAAATTTCTAGCCATGCCAACTGTAACATTTCAGAAAATACAACATATAAACTATGACAATTGTTAACATTTGCACCTTAATTCTGGACAAATTTTCCAGGTAAACAAATGGCAATGATTCTGCCATTTAGAGTCCTTGCATATAATTGATAATATGTGCTGTTAAACTAAATATCCGATCAGACGGTCCCTATATCATCAAGTTACAACAACAACAACGAAACAAAATAAGGTTTTGTTATCAAAATCGATTAATTACAACAAAATAATACTAACTGCTGTCAACTATGGTAGAAAATTTTCCAAAATGTGTTATTTGTTCAATGAAATATGGCCGTATTATCACCTGAGTATCACAAAATTAGGCCGTTTTACCACTTGATTTTAGAGTTATCCATCCGCAATTTTGTCCGAGACGGTCAATTTAACGACTCTTTTCTGGGCCACAAATAATTACACATTTCGAGAAATAACAAATTTCAAAAATCAATATCTTATCACTCTGAGCTTTGATGGGTGGGTTCCTCAACTCGAATCAAATATTTATTACCCCCGAAGCCAAAGAAATAGTAATTTGGGAGCGTTATTTCAGATTATGCATCTTTAATTTAGAAATAAAATTTATGAAAATATCTCCTTTATTCTGTGTTCCCATTCCCTTTAACCCCAGCAGAGTGTTCAGTATCACTTAAAACATTATCATCATTATATTCCAGTTCACAGATCACAAATTAAAGTTAGAGAAAAAGACAACAATAAATTTGTTGGATGAAATTTATCGATATTCGGAGCAAGTTAACAGGCTGGAGAATGAAAAAAACAGACAGCAGAACCAGGTGATGGCGCATCAGAGAGAGGTGGAACGACTGCGTAATGTGAATCATCTTCTTGAGGCATGTCATTTGTTTATTTATTTTAATGTTGTCAAGCGCCTTGAAACCTCGTGATATGTGCGCTATACAAGAAATGTGTGATGTGATATGATATGACTGTTGTCCGGTGCATACCCCCTTGTGGCATACCGCCTAGTGTGGGCATACCTATAACCTATGACTGATATACTCAAGACAGATGGACCCAAAAATCAGCATTTTAAGATGAATAACTATAGAACGAAACACCTAAACAAAATGATTGAACACTCCATTGAATGTCCTCATAGTGGTGAACATCCGTACCAAATTTCATTGAGATCCGAGCACTACTGAAAGTTGTGGCCTATACAGACATTGGAAGGATAAAAAATCAAACATTTCCAGATAAATAAAGATGAATAACTCTAGAATGGAAAACCCCAACAAACCGATTGAACTCCCTATTGTAGTGAACATCCATGCTAAATTTCATTCAGATCCGAGCACTACTGTTCAAAGTTATGACCTGAACAGACATCGGACAGACCAAAAAGCAAACATTTCCAGATATACAAAGATGAATAACTCTAAAATGGAAAACCCAAACAAAACGATTGAACCCTCTATTGAATGTTTAATAGTAGTGAACATTCATACCAAATTTTATTGAGATCTAAACATTACTGTTCAAGTTATGACATGAACAGACATTGGACAGACATACAGATGCATGGACGCACGGCTAGATGCACACCCGATGAACGCACGGATGGACAGGTGCAGTATACCACACTCTTTTAAAAAGGGAGTATAATAATAGATATGAATTGAGGACAACAGTCCGGAAAAGCTTCTATCAATTAATATCAATTTTATTTAGAACTTCTTAAATCACCATGTCCCCCATCACCCTTGACAGCGGGGCATACCGGTAAGAGAACATGTGCAAAACATTGGGGGTATATGAGCATGTGAAGCATCAGGGGTATATGAATGACCCTTGATCTATCAGTTTCCACCAATCGTGACGTTGCTCTCGCATGCCAATTTTTTTGGACGTCACCAGACACAGTAACCTTAAGTTGGCTACTGAATTATTCTTATTGGTGTGAATTAATTGGTGAACCTATGAAAAACACACTTAAATTAAGGAGACATGGCTTATGTTGTGGGGACAAAATCATTAGCTCTGGCAACATCGTGGGGTACATGGATATTTAATACCTGGATGCAGTGTTCACGCTGTCGGTAGCCAAATTAGCCAATGGCTAATCTTTTTTGAATTTGGCTAATAAAAATTTCATTTGGCTAAACTTTTGGCTAAACTTTTTTTGACCCAAAATGGAGACGGAAATCATGGAGTCAGAAAGCTAATTAATAAAAGCGCTCAATAGATCGACATTCAAGACCAAGTTAGGTGACGAAAGTACCGGTATTTCGTTATTTTCGTACTTATGAAATATCGTTCCGTGTGGCGGCTGTACAAAGGGAACATTATACAACTGATTGACATCTGATCAGTATTTTTGTTTATATATATGCTTTGAAGAGAGTTGTCATCAGTGAGCACAATGAATAGGTGATTAACTAGTGATACCGCTGCTGTTTTAAGGTGTTTTTGTAATGTCCAATAAATAGGCGGATCGGAATAGTATCCATCATTCACAATTTCCATCATCATCTAATCATCAAAACGTATAAGCTGTATACTGGTTATGTAATTAATTAAGCCGTCTGCTTTGTTCGTGATAGAAGAGCAGTTCTTAACTCAGTGGTTACGCAATGTGTGTCATTAAATGTATCCCTGGCTTAACTTCATAAAAGATTTGAATACAATAGATATTCACCAGTTAACACCTTACTATAATAAGCCATTGTTAGCGGCCGTGGTACGTGCGCATGGTCCGACGTGAAATCCCGTCGTATTTTATATTAATGTTTTATAAATTGATCTGCCTGTGTGTTATGTGATATGTGATGATATGTTCGTATAATATTGATTTTAAAGTTGTTTTTGTGTTGTTTTAATTATGTTTTCATTCTGAGTATAACAAATAAAGTTTAAAACAAATATTTTAGTCATTATTTGTGAACCAACCAGAAAACGATGATTTAAATTGGCCAAATTGTTTTTAATTTGGCCAAAAAACATTTGGCTAAAGTTTTTTTCATTTGGCTAATAAAATTTTCATTTGGCTAAACTTTTGGCTAAAGTTTTTTTCGGTCCAGCGTGAACACTGCCTGGATGTCTCTTTTTGAACCTCTTGACATCCAGGTATTATATTTCCATGTAACCCCGATGTTGCCAAAGATAACTAATAATGGGAAGGTGTGTAATAAACACATAATTGCACATGTGTAATATCACTGATATTGAAAATTTGTGGCACTTTTGTGATCACATAAGACAAACTTCTAGTCAGAGATGCTGGAGTCCTCTCGTGCTATCATTGCGCCTTCACACTCGATCATACCATAAATTTAGTGCCAATTTCACACATGCTTTTATCTTTAGATACTCATAGGTACTGAGAACTACAGTAATGCCCTAAATAATCGACTCCTTAACCACAGCAGAATTATGGGTAATTTTTCAGGATTTAGTTGGAAATATGGCTTGTTGCCATTCATCGGAAAGCTCTCGCTGAGAGCTTTCCGATAAATGGCAACAAGCTATATTTCCGACAAATCCTGACAAATTACCCATAATTCTGCTGTGGTTAAGGAGTTGATTATTAGAGCATTACTGTACCACAATGTAGAGGGATACTGGAAATTTATATTCTTCTATTGCAGCAAAAACTTGAGAAAGAGCAGATACTTAATCAGCAACATATTGACAAAGAGCAGACGTTAGAAAATCAACGGAAGCTATTAACACAAGAGTTACAGAAGTTGAAAGAACAGCCCCCCAACAATGAAAATAAGGAGTCAAATCGAGGGAAGGAGTCAGCAGCAGAGAGAAACCGGAGAGTAAAAATTAATTCAGGAATAATCGACAAAGGATTAATATCGCTGCGAAAGAATAACAGAATCATAAACAACAAGACAACTGTATCACCGTCTAAGAAACCAAATAATAGAAGAGAGCTCAACATGTCATCAGCACGAATATAAGTTCTGTGACAATATGTGTGAATTCTACATGTAGTCAGGAAAAATATAACTTGTGTCACAATATGAGTGAATTCTACATGTAGTCAGGAGAAATATAACTCGTGTCACATTATGAGTAAATTCTACATGTAGTCAGGAGAAATATAACTCGTGTCACAATATGAGTGAACTCTACATGTAGTTCTGTGTGGTCAGCAAAAATATAACTTGCGTTGCAATATGAGTTAATTTTACATATACTCAGAGAAAATATAACTTGTGCGACAATATGAGTTAATTTTACATATAGTCAGCGAAAATATAACACATGTTGCAATATGAGTGAATTCTATATGTAGTCAGCAAAAATATAACTTGAGTCACATGAGTTAATTTTACATGTAGTCAACGAAAATATAACTTGGGTTGCAATATGAGTCAATTCTACTGCAATATGATTGAATTCTACATGTAGTCAGCAAAAATATAACTTGTTATGAAATATGAGTAAATTCTACATGTAGTCAGTGAAAGTATAACATGTGTTGCAATATGAATAAATTCTATATGTAGTCAGTGAAAGTATAACTTGGGTTGCAATATGAGTAAATTCTATATGTAGTCAGTGAAAGTATAACTTGGGTTGCAATGTGAGTAAATTCTACATGTAGTCAGTGAAAGTATAACTTGGGTTGCAAAATGAATGAATTATACATGTAGTCATCAAAAATATAACTTGTGTCACAATATGAACGAACTCTATATGTAGTCAGCGAAAGTATAACTTGTGTCACAATATAAGCGAATTATACATGTAGTCAGCAAAAATATAACTCCTGTGGCAATAAACAGAGAAGAGAATTGAACATGTATATATATATATATATATATATATATATATATATCTCATGTGGCACAGGAACCTACATCATCACTAAAGTAATCTCTAAACTGTTGCTTCAGACGTTCTGATAGCTGCTATCTGAAACTCATGAAGTGGATGAGCTAGATATGTTTTGCAGGAGTTATTGCACTTATGAGTGATAGGGATCATGTGCATTTTACAAACATATATTAAATGGTTGATGTGTGTTTGATGTTCAGAATCAGGTCACAAATGAATACCTATTTTCCTTTAAAATATCATTTATGAGTTTTTAACAATTAGCAATTTTTTAATGTGCATTGTGAATTTCCACAGCTCATGTACAAGTTTATATCCCATTAAACAAAAGTTTTCATAAGTTTAAATTTTTTTTAAATATTATGATGTACAGACGAGTTTACAATATGTGTTGAAAGGATAAGCTTATGAAGGTAATAAGGAAAGAGGGTATATTCACGAGGAATACGAGACAGAGAAAGGTAGAGCGATAGAGATAAAGAGTGTGTATGTGAAAGAAAAGTCCGTACCACTGTTGTGAAAATTTCGAAACTAACATATGAAACGAACTATTTTAAAATGAGTTGTTTTGAAACTAAATATGGGAACTCAATGTTGGAACTCTGTGGAATATCGGTGCTATGCCGTTGAATTGTTAGTGTATTGTTTGAAACGAACGCTTTTTTGAATAAAGTATTCTGTAGCTCTGAATATTTCATTATTTTTTCAGATGATAGCAATGGTATGCCTTTAAGATCTTGGTATTTAAGAAAGTCGGGTCAATATTTGATAATGAGTCAGACCTGAGTTGAATATATCTTGGACAGAATAATAGAAAGTGTTCTGCGCTTTCTACTTCCCCGCATACACATTTGTCACTATCGCGTAAGTGGTTTTCATGAAGGTCACGATTTAGATTACTACATTTGAGTCTTAAACGGGCATGCAATATTTTGTTTCTCCTAATATTATATCTCTGGGAAACCGGGGTATCAGTGTTAATCATGTTGTATAGATGATGATCTAACAAACATTTTATAAAACTGGTGATGTATTATAACAATAAAAAGGTTGTAAAAGTAAAGATTGTTATATGAAGAAATGGTTTGTGGTGCACATGATGGAGAGATATATATAATATTCTTTGGGGCTTTTTTATCCAGAGTGTCATAAGGCCCTGAATTTAAGTTGCCACTCACACAGACTGACACAGAATCTATGCGGCGTACAATTTGGCCCTTTTTTTATCCCTAAAATTAAAATGAAAGTGTCAATGACACTGTAGCTCAACTTTGTAAAGAAGGTAATTTTTTTGTGATGAGCAATGAATAGAGAGATTAAAAAGGAGTGTAAAAAATGAGCAGTAAAGGATTTAGTCATACACAGAGTAAAATCCAAGATGGCAGCTGGCGGCCATGTTTTTTGGCCGAATGACCCCAAAATGACTCATTCCCATCTTCATGTCATTATTAACATCCATGACAAATTCTAAGATTATCAAACTAAAGGTACAGCCTGTAGCTTAAAGGATTTAGTCATACAAAGAGTAAAATCCAAGATGGCTGCTGGCGGCGATGTTTTTTGTCCGAATGACCCCAAAATGACTCTTTCCCATCTACATTCCAATTTCAACAACCATGAAAAATTTCATGATGATCAGACTAAAGGTACGACCTGTAGCCCGTGCTAAAGGATTTCGTCATACAAAGAGTAAAATCCAAGATGGCTGCTGGTGGCCATGTTTTAATGGCCAAATGACCCCAAAATGACTCGTTCCCATCTACATGTCAATATTAACATCCCTGACAAATTTGATGATGATCACACTAAAGTACGACCTGTAGCCCGTGCTAAAGGATTTAGTCATACAAAGAGTAAAATCCAAGATGGCTGCTTGCTGCCATGTTTTTTGGCCGAATGACCCCAAAATTACTCGTTCCCATCTACATGTCATTGTTAACATCCATGACAAATTTTATGATGATCAGACTAAAAGTACGACCTGTAGCCCGTACTAAAAAATTTAGTCATACAAAGAGTAAAATCCAAGATGGCTGCTGGCAGCCATGTTTTTTGGCCGAATGACCCCAAAATTAATCGTTCCCATCTACATGTCAATATTAACATCCATGACAAATTTCATGATGATCAGACGAACAGTACGACCTGTAGCCCGTGCTAATGGATTGAATTTTTAAATCAAAGATGGCTGCTGGCGGCCATGTTTTTCAGCCGAATGACCCCAAAATGACTCACTCCCATCTACATGCCATTGTTAACATCCATGACAAATTTTATGATGATCAGACTAAAGGTACGACCTGTAGCCCGTGCTAAAGGATTTAGTCATACAAAGAGTAAAATCCAAGATGGCTGCTGGCGGCCATGTTTTTTTGCCCGAATGACCCAAAAATGACTCGTTCCCATCTACATGTCATTGTTAACATCCATGACTAATTTTATGATGATCCGACCAAAGGTACGACCTCTAGCCCGTGTCAAAGGATTTAGTCATGCAAAGAGTAAAATCTAAGATGGCAGCCAGCGGCCATGTTTTTTGGCCGAATGACCCCAAAATTACTCGTTCCCATCTACATGTCAATATTAACATCCATGACAAATTTCATGACAATAAGACAAAGAGTACGGCCTGTAGCCCGTGCTAATGGATTGAATTTTGAAATCCAAGATGGCCGATGGCGGCCATGTTTTTTTATTCCGAATGACCCCAAAATGACTCGTTCCCATCTACATGTCAATGTCAACATCCATGACAAATGTCATAATAATCGGACCAAAGGTATGAACTGTAGCCCGTGCTAAAGGAAATTGTTGACGAATCACACACGCACACACACACAGACGAAGGATACCAAGCCATGGCAATAGCTCAAACTTAGAAAGTTGAGCTAAAAAGGCATAAAAGGCATAACTCCATCAAAATTCATCGAACTTGACCTCAATAATGTGATGGTTATTCCTCATACCAAGTTTTGTTTCGAACGGATAATTTGAACTTGAGTTAACATCTGGACAAGGAATGGGATTGACACTCGGATGGATGCACACGAAAGCAGCTGATTAAAATAGTCCTTCGAAAATTTTGTTGGGGGACAATGATGTTGGCGAATGTCAGCATATAACGCATATGAAATAAATACTCTACCTCCAGAAGTTCTGATTCCCCAACTAAAAACTTTGTCAGAATCTTGAGATCAATTTCATTATCCTGCAAGCAAAGAGAGAGATTGATTTAAATTTATCTTAATTTAAAAAGAAAATTGAAGGTTTGAATATAACACAACCCTATATATATCTCCCCCTTGATGCAGCTGCCAATGAATATCGTGGTTACTGCAAAAGTAAATTTATTCGTTGCACGGTCTGCAAAAGTACATTTATTTGTCACATGGTCCTCCAATTTTTGTGGTTTTCTGGAACAAAAAACCCAACAAAATTGTCTTCGTCAACAAAAATATTACCAGCTTAAACTATAGCGGCCTCCATTTTGGAAAACATTTTTTAAGCGGGAGATAACTCAATTAACCAGGGGTACATTCAAGTGTAAGGAGGTAAGTCATTTGATTGGGGGTGTATTAATAAAAGAACAGCCACGATCTAAGTATAATATTAATTGAATCAAGCTTCATTAAATTAAAGCAAGATTGTTCAGCTGGATTGTTAGGGAAATCGATCGATCTGATCGATCGGAAATCCAGTTTGGTTATACAACTGTTGCTGGTGTTCATAATAAATTTTACAGTTTTAACCAACTTTTAAGAGGCAACTTTTGATTATGTCATTGGCGGATTGGGTGTTTGATTTATATGATGTATGTGTAGATCAATTAGATGATTGTGCTGACTTGGGTAAGTGAACCCCATCCTCACTGATTGTTTTGAGAAACAAGAGCTTTCACCTACATGTGTAGCTTATGTTGAAATAGGTAATAACAACCAGTCGTTAGACTTTTCGACAGCAGGCAACAAAAGGTCATTCACGAATGTGTAAATTATGCCTGCAGTAGGGATACGCAATTTCTGATGGCCTGCTGTTGGATACACTGCTGTTTCTTAAGCATGATTATTATTATTAGGACTTTGTAGGTAACAGTGGGTAGTGGCGGCCCAATAATTTACTAACCCATGAAAAAGTCATTAGCTGCTAAACCACAACAAAAGCATCGCTAGGGCGAAATACGCCCCATAGCGATTTGTACTACCGCAAAATAAAATAATAATTTGAACTTACAAAGAATATCTGATATACCCCTAATTTTAGTGCCAAAATTCAGTCAAATTCTATGTTGTAAAATGGCTGTAACTCATGTGAAAATAATTGGCCTGTAGTTTTAGCTGGAAAACACACATTCCAAATGGTTAAAATAAAATAATCCAAACAGGAGTTATCGGTTGGAAACCAAAATGTTATGAATCGGTCAAATTCTAAGTCGAAAAAGGGCCATAACTCATGTAAAAATAATTGGAAGGAAACCATATCGAACTTGGCCTGTAACTTTAGCTGGAAAATAACATACCAACTTTGGTTCAGACCAAATAATCCAAACTGAGTTATCGGTCAGAAACCAAAAATGTTAACAGACGATCAAATTCTAAGTCAAAAATGTAAAAAAAATTGGATGGATCCCATATTCAAATTTGACCTGTATTTTTAACTGGGAAATACACATACCAACTTTGGTTCAGATCAAATAATCCAAACATGAGTTATCGATCTGAAACGAAAGTTTTTAATTGATGTATGGATGGCTCGACGTCCGGAGATGGACAGCTAGATGGACGGACAGACTGATTACATAATACGACCTTTTTTCAAAAGGACGTATAAAAATTGATAGCGACAAAATTAAAGCTATTCACAGTATATTGATTTATCTGCATTAAAACATTTATTATCATTCTTATTAACCCTTGCTATAATAAATGGATTTTCCTACTCAGTTAAAAAAGTATATGTTGGAATGGTCTATTATTTATCTGGAGGGGTTTTTAGGAATAATAAGCAGACAGATAATTGAGTAGGTCTCCATCTGATTACTAGTAACAGATAGTTACAGGATCATCTAAACAGGAATATATATAGATATATATCAAATTGCTGCAATGGCATTTCATTTAAAATCTTACACGGGGCAGTTGTTATATGGTTATCCCTAAATAATATTTGATTTACCCATGTGAAGTGTGAATTCTAAATGGTAAATTATAAATCATATTTGATCTTACCCATGTGAAGTGTGAATTCTAAATGGTAAATTATAAATCATATTTGATCTTACCCATGAGAAGTGTGAATACTAAACGGTAAATAAAAGGCCAGCCGACCACAGTGTCCCCCGAAAACGTGGCAAGTCGACGCCGCTTTGTTAAAGAAATTAAAAAAAATGTTGAAATGTTCTAAGTCGAAAGGGTTAATAAAAGTTATCATCTGGAAACCGAAGAAAAATGGAATTTTCTAAGACGAAAAGCCCATAACTATGAGAAAAATCATCGGATCATACTCAAATTCGAACTTGACCTGTATTTTGATATCAATGACTCACAAAAAAACGGAATTTTCAATTGAACAGTCCAAACTTGAGTTATCATCGAAAAAAGTCCATAACTCTAGGAAAAATCATCAGATGAAACTCAAATTCGAACTCAACCTGTATGACTGATCCACATAAAAACGGTATTTGCAATTAAACGATCCAAACTTGAGATATCATCAGGAAACCGAAAAAGTGAGAAATTTTCTATGAAAACAAAAGTTGAAAAAAGGGAAATAACTCCATAAAAGAACATCGGATTAAACCTGTGTTCTTGGTTGAGACACCTACATACCAAGTTTCAATCAAATCGGATGATCATTACTGGAGTTATAACTCCGGATGGACAGATGGACACACGTCTCGACAGACGGACGGGGCTGATTACAATAGTCCCCCAAAAATAAAATTTTCGGGGGACAATTATAAATCATATTTGATCTTACCCATGAGAAGTGTGAATACTAAAAGGTAAATACTGTTCTTACCAGTGTGAGGAAAGCAGCTTGTCGAAGCAGGTCGTTATCTAATTCCCTGTAAGTCGCCACTCTATTCACAGCAACGCTGAAAATTTAAATCAGATATGTGAAAAAATAGCACCAGCCATAAAAAGAAATGTGCATGATACATAAACATACAAATGCAGAAGATTCATACAGATGGACCGAGAGACATGGCATGGAGGTTTCAACTATACACCTGAGACCTCTCCCGAACTCAGGATGGAGGTATAATAAATGAACATGTCATATTAAACCTACCATAGGTCAACAAAGTTTAATTAAAAGTTGTAAAGTAAGAAGGTGAATAAAATTCTCATAGCAAACAATACAAGTTGTAACAACAGCATCACTGGGATGTGGCTAAATTCGCCCATTAGTTCACTTTAATGTTAAGTTGAAAAAGGGCCACACCTTTGATAACTTATGTAAAAGTAATTAGACGCAACCCATATATTCAAACTTGGCCAGTATTTTTGGCTGCAACACAAACACACACCAACTTTGGTTCTAATCAATTAATCCAAACTGTAGTTATCAGCCGGAAACGAAAATATTATGAAATCGGCAAATTGTAAGTGGAAAAAGGGCTGTAACTCATGTAAAAATAATTGGACAGAATCCATATTCAAAATTAGTTTGGATTGTTGGCTGAGAAACACACATACCAACATTGGTTAAGATCAAATAATCCAAACTGGTGTTATCGGTCGGAAACAAAAATGTTGAGAAATTAGACAAATTGTAAGTAGGGCCCTGCGAATCGGAAATTCGGCAACCGAATTGAATCTCGTATCAAATTGGGTGTCCGATGTCGACATCGAATCTGAATCAAATCGGGACAAGCACTGGATGGAGAAAACCATAGCTGACCATCAGATGTCATTCTAATTATTGTTCACTTATTTGTCATAAAAGCTGAGACTTTTTTTTCGAATATGAAAGTAAGAACCAAGACAGAGTTCACAGACAAACATTTTGCGACTGACATCGTTCTCAAATCGAAACTATATTATATATCACTTAGTATAACATGTGACATATACGTCATCTAAGAATATAACTTGACTATAAAATGAATAATTACTACCGAAGATACACTACTCGACTGCTCCAGTAGTGTGTATACCGTATATATGTAATATAGTGTTTATTAATTTGACAGTTGCCAATGACTGTATTCTGATGATTTCAGGACTGATGTATGCTGTAATAGCTGTATCATAAACAATGGCATGCATATCAATACTCATGACCCATCGCATCAGTACCTGGATGGGCTACTTGTAATAATGCATTCTGTTTGATGGGAGTTAACTCTAATCATCATGTGAGTTTTATCCCTGAATTTAATAAAGGATGGCATTACCCGGCTTCTTATGTGAGGGACCATCTTAACATGTTAAACATATATAAAGGTGGATCTTTATATAAAATTATATAAACCATATTTGTCTCGACTTCTGACCAACATATTGGATATAGTCAGGCCTGCAAATTTGAGGCGAACTACCATTCAGTTCGCCTGGAGGTTATCTAAAATGAAAATGCTGTCAACGAAAAAAAGGTCGTGCCAATGCTTTATAAATGCAGGTCTCGTGATAACTACATGTAATTCTCACATTAATATTTGCTCAAGTCCCAAAATGAGAAATTCAAATTTATTATGGTAGTTCAATGAGTTGCCCATCTGCAGTTAATAATACCAGTTGTAGTGATTATAACAGTTTGTGTAACTCCCCTCTAATCTATGGTATGGGTTACCTAAGCACAAACCAGGCAAACCAAAAATAGGTTACACATAATTTGGAAACCTGCATGCCTGATAGTCACTTATATAGTATATCTACTATATATTTTTAGACTTCCGTATATGTGTATATCCATATATATATCCTTTATAGACTCGAAAACGGCTCGACCGATTGAGCCCAAACTTGCTATCTAAGGGTAAAAAGTCACAAGAAGTGTCATCGCACTGCTTCTGAGAACGTCCGAGCACTCCTTCACCCTTCGCCCTGCCACCGTCGTTGGAATTGATGGGTTAATGATTAAAGAGCGTTCGTATCTGCGGTGTCGTTGTTAAAGAGCGTTTATATACACAAGTATAAATACGTCTCAATCGACCGTCTCGGAAACTGGGGATATCGAGACGAAATTTCGTACTTAGGGCTTCCAAGGGACGGGGGAGATTTTCGTCGAGTCAGTTTGTCCGCCTGAGGTGACCTTCACCTTGAAACGGGTACCCACAAATGACCTTGGGCGATATCTCGTTCGTCAGCGGTGACATCGACGTGAAATTTGGTATGTATGGTCAACTCTGGACAGGGAATATTTTTGTCGGCGTGCCTGTACGGGGTTACCTTGAAAAACAAAAATTAATGGATCGACCAACGCCATGGGACCAATCCCGCCAGTGGCGGGCTAATCTGCTAGTACTATATATTTTACCCGAACATTGTCACAAGAACCACAAGTGTTAAGGATGTTATAACAGTTACATGTACATGTACATCTGCGATATGGCGACAGTCTATGATTGGACGTAATCGCGTAACAATAGTGTCAACTCTGAATTACATCATACACACGCCGACAAGACCTCAATACGGAAAAACACGATACAATGCAGAAATTGCATGAACAGGAAAGAATGGGCAGATTCAAAAGTATACGAATCGGAAAGCCGATTTGGTATTGATCCCGAAGAATCTGATCGCCGATGTTGACACCGAATCAAATTTTTGCAGGGCTCTAATTGTAATGGGCGTAACTCATATAAAAATAATTGGATTGAACCCATGTTCAAATTGGCCTGTATTTTTGGTTCACACACACATATACACACGCACACATAAACTTTGGTTCTGATAAAATAATCCCAACTTGAGTTATTGTTCATAAAGACGGAAATCAAACATGCTAACGGATGGACAGACGGAGGTATATAAATACAAAAATAAATTTTGACTGGGAGGATACGAGAGACATCAGGGCAAAGAGGAAGAAATGAAGGGATCGGGAGGACTAAAACACAACTAAATGTCTCATAACTCACTTTGGTGCCATAGCAACCTTGCCAGTGACCTCTTCTTCCTGGGTGTCTTCTAGGTCAGGTATCACAGGAATATCTGATTCATCTGAAAAAGATTTGTCAATATAAAAATAAAACAATCCAGCTGGAGATAGTTTATAATAGTTACACAATACATGAGATAAACTGTAAACTCACTCTGCAAAAGAATAAGATACAATTTTAATAAAATATAATTATATTGTCTTTACTAAATTTACTGAAATTTGTCTTTGCAAAATTATTATATATGTAATTTGATACTTCATTACAAGAAAGCCTCTTTTCAATGAGTGGTGACAAAAATGTCTTGTGATGTGAGGTGCTATATGCTTCGACAGGGACCAGCCCAGAGGTCTCAAATTGGCAGAAGTCACTCAAAGTGGACTGTTATCAGAGAGAGGTAACAATGGCTGAAGTTCATATTACACCCCAACATCACCCTTCTTTAATCCAAGTTATATACTTATTATGCAACATAAAAGCTCATATATAAAACTGTTATAGTGACTAAGAACACAATTATAATCTATAAATATACTTTACTAGGCTGTTGGGACATATGCATACGGTACTGTTATATGAGAGAGTAGTTACTTCTCCCTGGGACAAAAATAGGGAGAAGTGGCACATTTTAGGGAGTAGACTCATTTAAGTCAAGTCATCCAACATCTGTTCATTCATAAAGTTGAACTAACCGTTGTCTGAATCCGGTGTTGACGGTCTCAGTCTCTCACTGAAATATGAGATACAAATATGTAAAGACATACTAAAGCAAGGGGTTATTTTTGGTATTACAACATGACTAAAAGCCCATAAAAGTAAAATGAAATTAATGCCCAGAAGTCGGTGTGCGATTGGCCAAGATCTTCGTTGGTCAGGAATATTAATCCCATGATTAGGAGAAGAACATTTTATGTAGCAGAACTCTGATACTTCATGTGATTTTCAAGTTTTCTGGCATAAAAACACATTGTAATTAATTATTTTCATGGACTGCTATGGGAATAAGGTTCATTATTATGTTCTTTTACTGCACATAACATATGTTCACATACACAATTCCTAGTCTACTATTTATAATTTTTGCGCGTAGGATATGCCACTCTTTACTGTGTGAAAATCTCAATAAACTTGAGAGCTAGTTAACATAATTACTCAATCTCTTAGGAGAACTCTGATTTTACATTTTTCATGTTTCATTAAAACAAACACACTCTAAATTATAAAATAATACTTGATCTATAATTAGTAAACCATAAATAAAGCGGCATATCTCCGTAAAAGAAATCAGATCAAGCCCATATTCAAACTGGATTTGTATTTTGGGCTGAGAAACTCACATACCAAATTTGGTGACAATCAGATGAAAAATGTTTGAGTTATCACAGCATGCATGAATTCTAAGTCGAAAAAGGGCCATAACTCTGTTCAAATATATCAGATCAAACCCATATTCGAACTTCATCTGTATTTTGGGCTGAGAAACTCACATACCAAATAATGTTTTCAATCAAATGAAAAATACTTCAGTTATCACAGCATGCGTGAATTCTAAGTAAAAAGGGGGCCATAACTCTGTTAAAAAACTCAGATCAAAACCATATTCAAATTTGATCAGTATTTTGGGCTGAGAAACTCATATGAAAAATTTAGTTCAGATCGGATATAAAATGTGTAAAGTGTCTATGGACAGACAAATGGACGAACAGACGGATGGACAAACGAGTGGTCAATCCCAACATTGACACTATGTGTAAAATTCTAAGGTATGGGTAAACATAAAAAGAAAAAGAAACTTTCTAAAGAAGTTTCTAAAAAAACTAAAAGCTTGTTAATTTGATATTAATAACTTTAGATACTTTCCAGAGAAGATGAGACCTAAGCAGAATGAGGTTCCAGATGGTGAATTTAGTGATGCCATCCTGCTGTGTGGGGTAGCATCATTAAATTCACCCTTTGGGTCCTGATTCTGCAAATGTCCGGCACCATATTTTGAGGCCTGGAATCCATGCATCTTTGTAGAATACTCACTCTTCAAACTGCTCAAACCCTTCACCTAAGTTTCTCCTGGAAAAGAAGATACAAATTATAAAAAATTGCCAAAGAACTAACACCAATTGGAAAACAACATTCATGTGTCCAAAATTGCTAAATAATATGAAAACTGACAAAAAGCTTTGAGTGTAGACATTACGTACAGTAATGCTCTAAATAATCGACTCCTTAACCACAGTGGAATTATGGGTAATTTTTCAGGATTTAGTCGGAAATATGGCTTGTTACCATTCATCGGAAAGCTCTCAGTGAGAGCTTTCCGATGAATGGTAACAAGCCATATTTCCGAATAAATCCTGAAAAATTACCCATAATTCCGCTGTGGTTAAGGAGTCGATTATTTAGAGCATTACTGTATATGCATGAGTAACACCACTATTGTCAGGGTATCAAATAATTTTGTTCATAAAAACGTTTTTTATATATTTAATTTTCTGTAAATTTGAGGCTGTTTGTATTCAATCAATTTCTCTGTAGATAAGATTCCCAGAATATTTTATAGATCAAACAACAACACAAACTCATCAATGATATTGATGGAGACAAAGCCATTTCGTTTAGAAGTTTTGTGTTCAACATGTAGCATGAGAAACTTGTAGCAAAGAAGAATAATACAATATTCTAATAACCCAACAAATGGGCAACAAACGCTATGCAGGTAGTGGATAAATAGGATTTGCAAGCATGGAAAGAATATATTTTGATTGAAGCCAATTAAGCGTATCAGTGTTTGCAGTGTGTGCGCACAACTTGACTATTCTTTATAAGTTCTGCTACATGTTAGACAATTATCTATAAATGTGCAGGTTTGGTGCTGTAACATAATCTGACTTTTGCCACAAGGTGCATATCCATAGCAATACCATAGTAACACTTGTTACAAGTTACAATAAAACATGTGGCTAAACCTGGCTATTTTCTAAATTGATGACGATCACCCCAGATATGAACTGTCTCGAGAAATGAAAATTATCATCATACCTTCGCTTTGGTGCATCTTCTCCCCATCCTGACACTGCTTTACTAGGTCTAGGTGGAGCATCATCCTGTAATCATAACAATGTCTCAAAAATGTCATCGTGTTCAGTGAGAGCGAGTAGTTGAGCTGTGAGGATTTCTTGTTTTGGAAGAAGTGTCATAAACAGCTCTTACATTATCAAGCCTGCAAATAGTGTGTCAGTCATTTGTAGAATGAGACCCCCAGAGGTTAATTTAGTGACGGTATCCCACACGGTGGGCTAGCATCACCATTCTCCTTAGGCGTCATCTTCTGAGAAGTATCTATAGTCTCCAATTAACATTGTTTCAGTTACTTTTGCCCTTCTATTCAGTTTCTATATCCCCTAATTTGCAGAAGTTAAAATGCTTAATCAAGGTGACTAATGGGTGAACATCACCGAATTCAACTGGGGAACTTCAATCTGATCATAGGCCTTGCATAGCAGTTGAGGCCTAAGCAGAATGAGGCCCCCAGAGGGTTAATTTTGTGATGCTAGCATGCTGTGTGGGATAGCGTCACTACACGTACATTCGCCTTCTGGGGACACACTATTTGCATCCTAGTTCATTATCTTTTCCCGGAAAATAAACTAATACTTGCACTATTTAGTGTTTAACTTTGTATTCAGGGTTCAAGGTAAATTCTTAGGCAGCCGGATTTACTCAGATTTACTTACTAGTACCGGTACACCCTCAATGGTTATTTATCGAATAAATTGCTGGTACGTGGTGTAATAGATTTTGATTTCACCAAGAAGGGGATATAAAAGTTTTCTCTTGCATACTAGCTTGTACGAATGTTACCAATGTCTTGGATACTTTGAAAATGTCAGACAGTCTCCTGTTAGTACTTGACATGTATCAGACGGTGACAGTCCCTAAAAATAAATTCAGGCTTGAACCTGGTGAACCCATAATGATGAAGATGTAGCTTAAAGGATTTATATAGTCTAGAAACCACCAAATGCAATCGAAAAGCCCTCCCGGTTGTGCATAAAATGGTCCAAATCCCATTCCGATCGCATAATAAATAAGCCGAAAAAATAATAAATAATACCACCATCGGTTTTCGGAGATCTCCATGACTAGACTACGATGACGTCAAAATAGTCTAGCGAATTAAAAACATAGATTTGGAGCTGGAGTTTATTATGCAGACTATGATTAAGTAATCGATTTTAATTTTTTTTGGCGAAATGGGTCTTTTAGACATATATAATTAGTATTATGAAGAGATCAAAACACTTTTTTTGACAAAATAATTCCTTTAATTTATGTGAGATTTAGCTTTCAATAATTATACCATGACATGTAATTTGGAAATATATCTCTATAAACTATACACTGGATTCCGAAGCACTTCCTAATATTAGCGATGCCAAGTGCTGCTGTTCCTAACAGTACAAATATCAACAGCGCATCATTTTTTTAACCACGCCAACAAGTCATGCATAATGGTTAGCCATGGTAGGACATTTGTCACATTTAGTATCGAATAAAAGATAAATCTTACACCAGGCATATCAGGAGGCACCACTGAATCAGCACCGAGTCCTTTACTAACAGTCTCTGTATCGTCAACTTCATCAAACTGAGTCGTTGGACGTGCTGCCCTTCTCCCCTTCTTAGCACTCTGAAATAAATTAGCACATGCACGATGTATTTACTAACACTTTGATGACTGAGTGGATTTAAAAGCGCCGAGTCTCAACTTTTTATTGCGATCGAATAATGGTATCTGTGAATGTTTCAGAGATAACAGCATGGCGGTCGCTTCCAGTGGAAATACACAAATACTATAAATAGATATGTATCTCCCATTGAAACCAGCCGGTATTTTGGAAAGTAAACAGAATTCACACAACAACAACAGCAACAATGGCTACCTCTGTAGGCCAGCATGTTGTTGTGGCTATCTATCTGAATGAATGTGTCCACTTCAGACGCAAACAAGAGCTACGCTGGGCGTGCAAAATACGCCCTCTCTGGGGAAAATTGGCAGATGGAACCCAAATTCGAACTTGACCTGTGTTTTGGTGGGAGAAAGTAATATACCAAATTATCATTGAATCCGATAAGCTCTAGTAAAGTTATCATCCGGACAACAAATTTCAGGGATTTTCTAAGTCAAATTACGTCAAATAAGGGGCATAACTCCGGTGAAAATTGGTGGATGGAACCCAAATTCGAACTTGAGCTGTATTTCGATATATGTAATCCACAAAAAACGGGTTTTGCGTATAAACATTCCAAAATCGAGTTATCATCCGGAAACAAAAAACATAAGAAAAACTGAATTTTCTGAGTCGAAAAAGGGGCATAACTCTGCCAAAAATGGTCGGACAGAACCCAAGTTCGAACTTGACCTGTGTTTTGGTGGGAGAAAGAAATATACCAAATTTGGATTCATTCCGATAAACTATACTAAAGTTATCATCCGGACAACAAATTTCAAGGATTTTCTAAGTCAAAAAACGTCAAATAAGGGGCATAACTCCGGTGAAAATTGGCGGGCAGATCCCAAATTCGATCTTGAACTGACTTTTCAGCTAATAAACCCACATACCAAATTTTATTAAATTTGGTTCACTCTAACTAAAGTTATCATCCGGAAACCGGACGGACAGACCAATACTATAATACGGCCGTTTTTTCAAACGGGCGTATAAAAAGAGATCAGATCGATAGACAACGAAGCCGAAATTGAAGAACTCTTCTTTTTAATCCACCCGGATAAGACTGACTTCAGTAAGGTTAAAGTGAGGTGCCATACATCGGCTGAGTCAGCGCCGTTCGACATAAATGTTGAAATGAAAGTTAAGGAGTTGTCAGCATTCAAACTAAACCATATCGAGTTTGTTTGCGGTGATAGAGATATTGTGGAACAACAGATCGAACATGATACTATGGAAATCACCACACACGGAATGCATTTGATATTCTTATGAATAAATATATATCATCTGTAACTTTGAATCTGAGTTTCTTGTTTCTATATCCAATGGGTTGACCACCTTGAGACTAAGACATCCATAATGTGGGCTCATATCAAGTATTATACACGTATTGTTAAAAATATTGAAAAATAAAAATATTTAATAAAAAACAAGTTTTGCCTGCTTACCGTCCCTATTTTTTTCCAGCTTGTTAGCGGAAACAAATGTTTTTTTTTAAGGCCCAAACATGCAAAAAGACACCCAGGATCTCAAAGGCTCACAAAACAACGGGAATTTAGATTAGTCGTCTGCAATTTATTAACATTATTATAATAATTCTTTGTTCGTGATCGGAGTGAAATAACAACGGAATTTAAATGACATATATATACCGTCGGCTTTGAGTCTGACTGCATGGCAGCGCAGTTCCGTATTAATTAATAAATAGCAGATGACTATCTAAATTCCCATTGTTTGGTAAGACTTTGAGATCCTGGGTGTCTTTTTGCATGTATGAGAAATCCTGGGTGTCTTTTTGCTCGAAGTGGAAGTGGAAGACAAGATTAAGTAAGAGAAAGAGAAACATTGAATGTCACCACTGTAGAGGAGACAGCCAACAACCTATATGCAACAAGTGGCATACCATCCTCCAATGATTGTCGGACGATTGGGACCTTGGACGATTGGGACCTCGGACGATTGGGAACTCGGACGATTGGGCCTTGAGTCAGGACTATTGGGACCTTGAGTAATTGCTTTTTCATAGTACAAGTATATTAGTTTAAAATCAAATTTTATTTGTGAAATGGAATTAACAAAGATAATAATTACACAATGAAAAACAATAATAACGATGGTATTTGATTAACGAGCATGCATTTAACTGTAACATCTTATTGATCGTTGCCTTTCTTCTTGTTCTGTCGAACTGGTGCATAGAGTTTGGTGATGACGACGATATTTCTTTCAAGTCGTAACTGTCCCACAGCTTGAATATCCTCCCCTGCAACTCTTTCGTCTCTGATTTCTGTCATCGGCTCAGCTTTCCTTCACTAACCATCTTGGTAAAGTAATGTCAATAGCAGGTAGAATGGCAGGTTGTCATTTGTTGCCCATTGATTTAGCCTGGTATGCCACCCCTCCACGTCGTTAGTTGTTCTGATAAATAAAATACATATGAATTTGATTTGAGTCTCTAACAGATCGAGAACGGAAAATAAAACGCTCTTTATCTAACATGATCCATGAACGCTCGTGAATGTTGAATTCTCAGTTTTTAAATTGTAAATTGAAAGTTTGTACGGTACATTATTATACTTTTGTTTTGTTTACAAAATGTTGGTTATATAACTGAAGATTACAAAAATATATATACCTGTTTGGTTTTACAGGATGAGCATGGACAGTCGATATCTGAACGCTCTTTCGCCGCTCGTCTGGAAACTTCTCTGCTGACACCAATCTGGCACTTACGATGCTGCCAACGAGAACAGCCACTGCAGTTCAACCCTTGCTGCCGAGGTCGAACTTCGACACCACAGAAAATGCACTCGACGTTTTCGGAAGACATGTTGGATATGCCATCATTCGATTTATTGGGGTTTAGGCTGCGCCTGGGAGGATTTTGAAGGGGCGGCACCCCTTCCCCACAACCCACTTGGGAATGATGAATGTGTTATGGTAACAGTGAAAGTGAAAGATGATCTAGACATTTTTTTTTTTTTACTTCTTCTTCTTTGCCTTTTTCTTTCTGTTGATGATGTTGTTGAGGAAGTGGCGGCGAGGAGCCTTTCAGTTCTTTGGATGTGTTCCTCGACTCTTTCTGCTCTGGCTTTCGATTCTCTTATGGTTTCCAGGGCCCTCAGGACGATTGGGTCTTCCCTCGCTGAGTAGGTGGAGCTGCCACTGCTGTTGTTGGTGCTGGTGGTGGAGATGGAGGACACCGGGATGTGTTGGTACTCCGGTGTCCTTGGTGGAAGCGTATCCATCTCCACCCCGAAGTCAGCAGCAGGAACATCGGGGGTGGTGTCCGCGTCCCTGTCTCCGCTGACCTCGGCGACGATAATAGCAGGGACCTCCGGCAGATCAACGGCGTCCCTGCTACTGGTGGTGATATCGTCGAGGGAGGCCAAGTGGGGGGAAGCTGGGCGTCTCTCAGTCTCAGCTAACCCCTGTCTCCACCTGACCTTCCTGTCAGCGTCCCTGCATCGACGCGACAGTGTCTTTTTCTTCTTCTTTTTCCTGGCCTGGTCCCAAATATCCAAGTCCCCGTACCGGATGGTAGGTCGCTGGTGGAATCCAGCTTCCGAGGTAGTGGTACCGCCAGCAGAGGGCACTGCTGGAGCAGTCCGGTACTCCAAGGATAAACGCACATTGCCTCCTTTGGCCTGGGTTAGAGTCCAGCCAAAGGTATCCACAATGCGCAGTTTATCCAAGGCAGCGACAACGACAGAAGGGATTAGCAACATAATCCCCTGCCAAGTCCAGAGCCACTCACTCCGAATCGCTCGGGCGGCTAAGATCTTTTCAGATCGGCCACACAACTCACAAGCGATCCGGACTCAGCTAGCCGGAACAGCGACAAGTCATAGAGCTAAGAGCATGTACAACCTGCACGCTCAACGGCCAACCGAGGAAATGATATGCCATCATTTCAGATTTGGAAAACTTATATAGCTGTTCTTGTTTTTACAGAGCTTCGGTAACACAAACACATGCCTGATACCTCCTCATTCCAACTCATTGATCACTGTTAAGTAGGTGACGATTAATCAGCGGTGAACCCATTTGACAATAACACAGCCGGCACCTCCTTTTAAGTAGGCTGCCGTTAAGTAAACATTGATAAACTGTACTCACTGTGGTTCTGTTCAATACTTACTTAACACTAACCCAATGTAATAATTATTTAATAGGAAATGGTCTGCATTATGAATATAAAGTTTATTCACAATAAATATAATAACTTGAATAAGGTCCCAATCGTCCTGACTCAAGGTCCCAATCGTCCAAGGTCCCAAATGTCCGAGGTCCCAATCGTCCCGAGGTCCCAATCGTCCAAGGTCTCAATCGTCCAACTTAAGGTCCCAATCGTCTAAGGTCCCAATCGTCTGGATACCCCTCCAATGACATACCAGCCGCCAACTTTGACATTGAGATGACTTTTAATTTTTATCATATAAATATTAATAAGGCCTAAAAAAAAAATACCTTGGTTTCCCCCAACGGAGCTGAAAAATATAGGTGCGGGCGAGCGGGAATATTTTTTATTTTTTTTTGTGTGGAACTCTCCCAAAAGTTCTCCCTTTCCCATGTATATATACATGTTAGGTGTGATTTGAATGCTGGAAGCTATATTGGAAGGAGATCAGCAAGACACGAGGCATAAAATAGAATAGCATAGTATTTACTTGTATTTAAAATCACAAGTACAATAAAAAGTAAATATTCAATACCAATTCAATCAAAAATATCCTATACCAACATATATGCTACCATTTTCACTTTAAAAGTGTTTAAAATATCGCCAACAAAACACTCATTTTCAACGTTAAACGTTTCCTTTGAATCCAAGTTCAAACTACATTTAACGACAACGTTGTCCGTAAAACCCGTATGGTGTAAAAACTTCTTAGCATGTGAAACTACGGTAAATTTGTTTACCGCGTCCATGAGAGAACATTTTAGAAACTTTAGCCCTAACACACTGCTGACTAATCATGGTTTGTGACGCCATGACATAGGTGAATATTCCTGTTTTGATGGAAGATTTTAGTGATGAGCCGGTTGTCAAATATATAGAGCCTTGTGTCGATTATTTGAGATCACAATCGGCCGATTCAGGTGCCTATTCCGATTATTGTAATAATTATACCAGAATATGTTATATGTGTTATATAATACTTAGAATTAGAAGCAAGCAACAACCGTAGTAATATGCCAGTACACAGTATATATACATAAGTATACGTTTGGGTAAGTATATAGGTAGGCATGGGCGGACTTGTGATCGAATACAGGCACATGTCCTGCAGAGGCTGTGGTACGGGGCCTCGGTGTATTTATTGTAATGTATTGTATCGACGATGCAATGCATTACCTTACCCATGTATTCTAGGCTATTCCACAACAAATAGTTTGAAAGTTTGATGTAGCCACGTGCATGACGACATATCCACGGCCCGTTTTTGATAACAATTCATCAAACGGCATTTTTCTTTGACCCCAATTCAAAGACATCACATCAAAGGAAATGAGCCGACTGAACTAGTTGCAAGTTACACCATGTTCATGTCAATTTCGCAGACACAATTTGATTGTCGATTTCGGCATGGTCATCAAAATAATCATTGGCGGTGACCTTTACGTGACGTCACACGAGGCTGACTGGATGGAATGACATTGTCTTCGACTATTTAAAGTTAATCATTAATGGAAAGTTGTGTTGGGTGAAAGACTTTGAAAAGATTAATTACAGATAGTAAAATTAATAAATAAATTTCTTTAATATCTGACTATTAATGCTTGTACAGTTTTTATTCCTGCGTCCTGACAACTGATACACATGTTATAATATGCTCAATTTAATTGAACAAACAGTGAAGTCAGCTGCGCAATTAAATGTCACGTGACATGCTCTTTCGGTTTCTACAGTTTATACCTGTTTTACGCTGTGTGTACTATATAGATAGATTTGTTGTGCTGCGTATGCATACATTTTGATTTTTGATAGTCTGACATACATAAATCAAAATGTCTACATGTTGACGAACAATAAAGTTACGTATCGGCGTACATGAGTCCCATGAGATGTAATTTGTGTACATCATCATATAATTTATGATTACGCGCAATCACGGCGTCATCATCGCAGCCTGGCTCTAACCCAAAGTGTCACGTGCTTCCCGGCGATCCCCACTGTAATATATTGTTCAAACATAGACCCAGGTACGGCCGGTGTATTGAAGAGGAGATGGCTGTATATCAAGTTTGTGTTTGGTAAATCACTCTCCCCATGTTTACTGGTCATTTATTCAACAAAACATCGTCATATTTAAAACAGTTTATTGAAGAAAAACAAGCACCTGATTTATATTTAGACAATCGGAAATGCCGATGTTGAAACCCGAGTACCGATTGTCACCCGATGGGCCACAATCGGCCGATTCCGATTGTCGTTCCCGATTATCGGCTCATCACTAGAAGATTTAAACGAAAAAGATGTATTTTTTATTTTCCGTGGGCGCCGCCATTTTACGAAATGTGTCCGGACGTCGAGTCATTAGAAACGGGGCCTATTATAAAGCGATGAACTGAGACCAACAGCGTCGGCAGCTATTTTCTTTCATTTTCAAAATGAGGTTTTAATAGGTGCGGACGGGTTAGGGGAAACAAAGGTATTTTTTTTTTAGGCCTAAAATTTGAATAAAATTTTGTAAAGTAACCCAAGAATATTATTTTCCCTTTGCTACGAAATGACTAGTTCGTAAACCTGACATTTATTATCAGAGCAAAGTTCCATTACTCATTAGCGTTTAGCTCTGTTTGAATAGTAAATTATAGTTGGGTCCACCAACTACGAAATGACCAAAAGTTTAAAAACTCGGCAAAAGATTGGCAGAAAGCAATCAAAATATTGGTACGAATCGACCAAAACGTCTTTGTACAAAAGTTCGTGACCGACCTGATTATATTATACAATATAATTATAATAGTATTAATACATTTAAATGTTGTTGTTCTTCTTCTTCTGACTGCTTTGACTCTAAAGACATTCCAGTAATCATTGGGCTCGTTGTGCTATCTTCGCTTGTGCTTTCTCATTTGTTCTTAACTCTATGTGCTGTGATACTCTTGTACATTTTAAATACACTTGTAATTTAAATATACATGTAAATTGTAATGTATAAATATAATTTATAACTTGACTCTTGAGTCTTGACGGGTGCGACGATTTGCAGTAGGTCCCTATTTGCGGAGGTCACTTTGCGGAGGTCCCCCGAATTCGCGGAGGTCCCCTAAAATGGGTGAAATATGTTGATTTTGATGAGGGAACGGGTGCGTATATGTCAATTGATACGTATTTTAAACAAATATCGAAACGATCATCATAATAGTGGTTTGTTCTATCAATTATATATGCGCCGAGTTCACTTGGTGCAAATCAAACGGCGATAAATATTCACTATATATATCTATATGTCCTCGTATGCCAGAAGGACTGCTTAAATTAATATGTGAATAAGATGAATATTTATTAGATGTCATTAAGTCAAGCTAGCGCCTATATATATACACTCCCGGAGATTGCTGCGCGGGTGTCCTGATCTCGAAAATTAAATCGCGGAAGTCCCCTAAAATGGGCGAAATATGTTGATTTTAATGAGGGAACGGGTGCGTATATGTCAATTGATACGTATTTTAAACAAATATCGAAACGATCATCATAATAGTGGTTTGTTCTATCAATTATATATGCGCCGAGTTCACTTGGTGCAAATCAAACGGCGATAAATATTCACTATATATATCTATATGTCCTCGTATGCCAGAAGGACTGCTTAAATTAATATGTGAATAAGATGAATATTTATTAGATGTCATTAAGTCAAGCTAGCGCCTATATATATACACTCCCGGAGATTGCTGCGCGGGTGTCCTGATCTCGAAAATTAAATCGCGGAGGTCCCCTAAAATGGGCATAATTAATATGTTGATTTTAATGAGGGAACGGGTGCGTTTATGTCAATTGATACGTATTTTAAACAAATATCGACACGATCATCATAATAGTGGTTTGTTCTATCAATTATATATGCGCCGAGTTCACTTGGTGCAAATCAAACGGCGATAAATATTCACTATATATATTTATATGTCCTCGTATGCCAGAAGGACTGCTTAAATTAATATGTGAATAAGATGAATATTTATTAGATGTCATTAAGTCAAGCTAGCGCCTATATATATACACTCCCGGAGATTGCTGCGCGGGTGTCCTGATCTCGAAAATTAAATCGCGGAGGTCCCCTAAAATGGGCGAAATATGTTGATTTTGATGAGGGAACGGGTGCGTATATGTCAATTGATCTGTATTTTAAACAAATATCGAAACGATCATCATAATAGTGGTTTGTTCTATCAATTATATATGCGCCGAGTTCACTTGGTGCAAATCAAACGGCGATAAATTGACATAAACGCACCCGTTCCCTCATTAAAATCAACATATTATGCCCATTTTAGGGGACCTCCGCGATTTAATTTTCGAGATCAGGACACCCGCGCAGCAATCTCCGGGAGTGTATATATATAGGCGCTAGCTTGACTTAATGACATCTAATAAATATTCATCTTATTCACATATTAATTTAAGCAGTCCTTCTGGCATACAAGGACATATAAATATATATAGTGAATATTTATCGCCGTTTGATTTGCACCAAGTGAACTCGGCGCATATATAATTGATAGAACAAACCACTATTATGATGATCGTTTCGATATTTGTTTAAAATACGTATCAATTGACATATACGCACCCGTTCCCTCATCAAAATCAACATATTTCGCCCATTTTAGGGGACCTCCGCGAATTCGGGGAACCTCCGCAAATAGGGACCTACTGCAAATCGTCACACCGGTCTTGACAAATCACGAAAATAGGTGAAGTCAGACATTTTCTAATTTACCCTTGGCTTTGCTGAAGGTGCTAATTCTAAGTCTTCCTCTTCCATAACTCTCTTATTATAATGTCTTGGGGTTGGAGCTTGCTGTTCTTCCAAAACTTGAAAATTCACCGAATTATTGACGTTATTCGTGTGTGTTTATATCGTCGTCGAGGAATTTTATAAGGGAGATTACTCTAATTTAATGTAAGGACAAGGGACCTGACTCTATTATCTATTCCAAATGTAAGTTCAAATTGTCATAGAGTTATGTCATTCGACCCAGACGTCGTACCCAACTTCGTACTCTACGTCAATATATATGGACATAAATTCCCTCTTAATAAACTATTATCATATCTTGTTTGATCCAATTTTGTTTACACGTTGGACTTTTTAAAGCTTTCTGAGGTTCTTAACGTAACATCAGAGCAGACAACAGAGTAATAAAGGAGCAGGCGCACAAAACAGATGTTCGAAACTGCACCGTCCCACATGACACCCATGGCAAATAGGCCTTATATACTTCAAAAATCGAAATGGTACAACACTGAGCTGCCAGGTATATCTTTAATATATACAACTACACAAGCAGCCCCACAAACATGCTAAGCATTCTCAAATGGCCTACTATTAGCAGAAGAAGAGACTTCTCCTCTCTTATTCTCTTCCATAAATACATATTATCACAACAGTGTGTTGATCCGTGTCATGGTATCACATCGAGTTGAGGTGGGCAGATTGCCGGATCAAACGAGTTGCCGCAGGCAACAAGTTTGATCCGGCAATCTGCCCACCTCAACGAGACGTGATGCGAACACACGGATCAACTCACTGCTGTGATAAAAGGTTTATTATATGACACCCAGTTTACTATAATAACCAGTTCATTACCGATTTTTTTCACTTCAGCAGTTCTATTTTTTTTTTACCAGAGTCTATTTTAAAGGATAAATAGTTTGTCGACTTTAATTCGGCAGATCTCGGGAATTTCCGTAGGAGTGTGATCTGATTTGATCTGGGGAAATCTCACTCAGTGTGATCCGATGATTTGGATTAGATCCTCTTTTGACATATCCCACAATGCACTGCGCGTCAGAGTGGTTCCGTTCTGCGAGTCTTTGAATGCGATAGGTAAACAAAGGCTACGATGGAATCTCCTAAAATGTTTCGACGAAAACAGCGAAATCGCGGCACATATTGTATCGTGCCAATGTGCACAAATAGTAAAGGATCTGATTTAGAAGATGGAATACAGAGATCGTATTATTCAATGCCAATGAAGGATAAAAAGAAATTAAAACTTTGGAATGATTGCATTCGACGAGGAGAAGCTAACTGGACACCGAAAGCATGGATGAGAGTTTGTTCAGACCATTTCCCAAAAGGTGCGTGAAATTAACTAAATATTTTAATCGGCGTTCCCGTTGAATGGTAAATATGTGTTTTAAAAATATTCTGTTGAAATTCGACTGTTAGAAAGTCGCTATATCTGCGTCTAAGTTTCCCATTTTCGATGTAAACAAACAACGGGCTTTACAATCCGGTCGATAATCTGCAAGCATGCAGGCCTGGGAATACGATGCCTGTCATTTGCAGAATACAGTTATAAGAGGGGAATTTAGATACACTAGATCGGGTTAACTTCACCAAATCAACCTTATGCAGATCTCATTCTGCTTTGAACTCTTGCAAGTATGTTTTTATCAAGTTAAAAAAAACTGGGAATTTAAATCTGAGTTTTGGTCTTCCGTAGCAAATCTAAACGGAATGGCATTATTTTTACCTTGAATAAAATTGTATTATCTAAATTGCATACTAATATATGGTTTGACTAATAATACTGGCAACATGGTTTAATTTCGGTGCTTACAAATCAAGTAGCCACTTTGACAGATACATGTAAATGCATGTAATTTATGCATGTGTCTGTTTTTCTCATTACAGGCAAAAGTGACAATCCATCTGATGAAGGTTATGCACCAAAGTTGTTTCTTAAACAATCGAATTCACGGACTAGTTTAACATCTTCGAAAAAGCAAGTTAGTCCACTGAAGGACAGGAAAGTGAAAACGCCAAAATGTGTTAAAAGTTTGTCTTTTTCCAACAAAGGAAGGCCTAAATCTGAGGTCACTGTTGTTGTACCACCATCAGCAGATCACTCTTATGTCCAAAGGTCATGGGATGATATTCACTGTGATCTCCAAAACAAAATTGCAGAATTGGAGTTCGAAAACGAGAAGTTGAGAAGGCAGACACTACGGTTAGAAAACATAAAAGATAATCCAAAAAAAATGCTGTTTTGGACCGGATTCCCCAATTATGGAACATTTTGTGCAGTATTCAATTACCTGAAACCTTTAGCAAAAGACATGAAGTATTGGAAAGGTTCAAGAACCAATGTGCATGAACATTTCAGCAGCAGGTGCTCAAGTAAGCCTGGATCGCAAAGAAAGCTGACACTTGAAGAAGAATTTTTTTTGACAGTAGTTCGATTAAGTGTTGGACTTTTATTACAAGATTTAGGAGATCGATTTGATGTGAGTGTTGGCACAGCTTCTGCTATTTTTAATACGTGGGTGAATTTGATGTGTACCGAACTTGAGTATCTGTGTAAACTTCCCCCAAGTGATGTCACACAAGAAAATCAATGTCATGTTGTTAAAGACTTCTCGGACATACAGATAATATTGGACTGCACAGAACTGTTCACACAGACTCCAAAGAGATGTGAGGCTAAAAAGCAATATTTTTCAAACTATAAGCATCACAATACCTACAAATATCTTGTTGGTATGAGTCCACACATGGCTGTCACATATATAAGCCGATTGTATGGTGGCCATGCATCTGATAAGCACATTACGACAAAATCATGTGATTTGATGGACAGTTTAAGGGAAAATCGTGGTGCTGTGATGGCTGACAGGGGATTCCGGATAGAGGTTGAACTGTCGGACATTGGGATAAAATTCTACATCCCAGCTTTCAAAGGAACTGACCGTCCACAAATCTCTAAAAATGAACTTGAATATTCAGAGAAGGTAGCAACAGTGAGAGGACATATTGAGCGTATTATGCAACGCACCATATTCTCGATGGTGACTTGAAACTGTCAATGTTAGATTCAGCAGAGAAAATATTCAAAGTTTGTGCATACCTGGTTAATTTCCAAACACCGATTGTGCAATAATAGAGATGCATATTCCAGAAATAGTAATTTGGGAGTGTTAATTCGGATTTAATCTGAATTAACGCTTCCAAATTAAGTACCTTTAAATATATATTTATTTTTGGAATAGCTGTACTCCAGAGTCCATATTTTGTTGCTACATTATATACGTATGCAGGTAAAAATGATTACTGCAGGATATCTAAAAGCAAAACAGCAGTCGTAACTTCACATTTTTTATTAGAGAGCTTTACCAGTTAAAGGGTAGGTCATGAGATATTGAGGTTAAATCAAGAAGTTAAATTCAATAAATTACTTCTCAAAAACTGTGAATCTCAGTGTATATGAGAATAATTACACATGTCACATACACAATCCAGCCAAGTACATTAATGCCCTAAGTAATCGACTCCATAACCACAGCAGAATTATGGGTAACTTTTCAAGATTTAGTCGGAAATATGGCTTGTTGCCATTCATTGGAAAGCTCAGCGAGAACTTTCTGATGAATGTCAACAAGCCATATTTCCGACTAAATCCTTAAAAGTTACCCATAATTATGCTGTGGTTATGGAGTCGATTAATTAGGGCATTAATGTACATTGTACCGGTATACCTACGGTAACTGTTTTTAATCCAAAGGTTGAATTAATTTAATACATGTACCTGTATTGATGTTGATATAATGTACATTTAAAAGCTCTTATTATGATCACACTACTAGTATATGTACCAAATACAAATAACATTCATGGCTGGTATAATTTCTCAATAATTTGTAAAATTGTCAACACTGTTAGTCTATGTTGACATATATTGTGGCAGAAACCCTAAAATTTCAATATACATTTAAAACTGTACATATACAATCATGTGATTTTTTGTACAGTATTTTTATGGTATATGTACCAAATACCAATAATATTAAGGGCTGGTATAATTTATCCATAATTTGTAAAATTGTCAACACTGTTAGTCTTTGTTGACATATGTCAGTATTATTATAAACAATAAACATAGGACCTAATTCCTCATACATTCAAAATACTTGTACATCATGTTGAAATATTAAGGAACAGGGCTGCAGCAGGACATTTGCAGAATGAGTTCCCCAGAGGGTGAATTTAGTGATGTTAGCACACAGTGGGCTAGCTTCTTAAAATTCACCCTCTGGTGACCTCATTCTGCAAATGTCGGGCACCTTATTCACATGCCTTTTAAGGAATGACATTAGATTGAAGAAATCCATGACTGAGTTCAAGCATATCAGCATTTTCATGATCTACTCTGCACTG
The DNA here is from genome assembly GCA_032622095.1 of Siphonodentalium dalli. Classification (NCBI taxonomy): domain Eukaryota; kingdom Metazoa; phylum Mollusca; class Scaphopoda; order Gadilida; family Siphonodentaliidae; genus Siphonodentalium; species Siphonodentalium dalli. The sequence continues at coordinate 210,761,439 of CP136064.1, read as the reverse complement.
CGTACAAATGTATATGCATGATTTATCAATCATTTATGGAGGCAATCTGCGAAATCCTTCACAAAATAGATGGTAGCTGCTATTCGCCACACAATTCAAGTTCACATCGCAGGCAATCATCTGTCCTTTCACTCTTGAATAGTTTGGGGCCCGCTTGTCTTTACAGTATTTTGCACATGCTAGCACAGAGGGTCCATTGGGTGGTGAGTCAACAATTTGGTTCTTTACATTCATTACTGGTGCAGCCATATATTGCTCATCAACACTGCTAATACTTGCTGATGTATCATCAATGTCCGACACAGATTCTCCTGATGAAGAATCATTTCCTGATGAAGAAACATTTAATGTGTCTGGTTTCAGCTTTAACTTTATAGAGGAAGTTAGAATTTCAGGCACAAGAAATTGAGAATAAAATGTTTGTGCTGCAGGCAACAGTGATCCTACCCAGTATGTCTCATCGAACTCAACTGGGATCACGAGAAGTCCTTTACGAGTCCAGATGACAAAGTCTATTTGGTTGACTTTGGTACATGCCATTTGAACTGTCACTTGCTCAAAATAACCTCTTTGATGATTCTTTACAAGATTGTAGACACCGGATTCAGCATCAAAAGAAATATAGTTAATTTCCTTTTTTTGAATCGCCTCCTCTGGGGACATGTGTCTTTGCTTGTGTGGACACTTCACCTCAATCAATTTTTTTGGACAATTTCCACAGTCGCACACTACAACGCCATCCGGTGATGCCCTAATATAGGCATAATTCTGGTGCACTATCAATCCCTGTGGCAATACATCAAGTTTACATTTATCCTTGGAGTGAATCTGAATGTACTTGTTTATTGCAGTAGACTCATGTTGTGTTCCCCACTCCATTGCAGCACTTTTAAAGGTTTGGGATTTATAACCCAAGATATCTGACACCAGATTATCAGGAGAAGATTTTCCATTATTTACAAATGAAACCACACGCTTAAACTTGGTTGATGTGATAGATCCTTTCCTTTGTTCAAGCCATTCTCTATTATTGCCTTGTCCCATTGTGATTTGAGAATTTTTTTTCCTTTCTAAAGGGGTCAGCTTGCAATCATTCATAAACCTGATCTTCTCCCTGATATACCCTTGAGTATTTGTGCTATGGAATTGCATGTGAGGCATTTCAGGGATTGGCATTGGAGTGGTTTCTGTTGTAAGTTCACAGAAAAATACCAGATCCGGATTAAGGTCACTTCCTTTATCAGGTAATGTTTTCGGGGGTGACACTGTTCTTAGTTCATAAGGCCTGAATCTCCTCATATTCAGGAGATGCACTATCGGTGGTTGAGGTAGGTTGATGTTTGCATTCAAAAGGTCATTTTTCAATCTCATAACTCGGTCGTAGGTCGTACACGATGATGTCTGAACTCTCACAGGCTCATGCTTTCCCACTGATGTTCGTGATTCCTTATTTCTGTCGCACAGTTCCACTTCCTCCAATGGTACTGGACCAACTTTAGCACCTAAAAAACAAAGGAGGCGGAAATTTAAAGGTGATGTGCGAGTTTAAATACAAAATCAGACATGTGATATATTTATATAAAAAAGTTATAACATTATCTTGAATGTACCATCATTACTCTAACAGTGATGGCCAATAATAGTGATGGGTTGGATTTTTTGCTCAAATTGATAATGATGTCAAATTTCACTTTGTCGTTAAAGTCAAATAATAGTGATCATGGGATTTTTTCTAAAAAAATAAATAATGATAGACTATGTACATCTACGGGCAATAATTTTTCTGGAGGAAAGGATTTTTATAAAAGCCATAGGCTCATGGCTTGTTATTCAATCGTCATTTATTCAATCGTCATTTGAACTATGTTTTTTGTGTGTCTATATGTAAATTGTCAATGTGATGTTCTGTTCTTGTGTTCAAATATATAGTGTTTACACTACATGTAAATAAATACCTTTTGGTTCTGCCCACTGACAGGGTATCTCGGTACATGATGGTCCATCGGGCAGTCTGTCAAGTCCACCTGCGACTACTTCAGTAGCAAGAAACAGCAAAGCACCAACATGAGAGCATATCTCTCCAGCACTGAAAAAAATAATGTTTAGTCAGGTTTATTCACATTATATATGACATTCATATGATATCAATCCACAAATACATGTACATGTATGGTGTAGCTCAAAAATCATGACATTTACAGTAGTTTCTTGATCTCACCCAAGTTAATTAATAATAATTACTTTTTATTGGCGACCCCAGGATATGATGGGAATGCAATGTTCATCAATGTTCATACATGTACTTAAGAATTTCTGGATGGCCTGGGTATAGCGAGAAAAACTCACTATAGGCATCTGCATTAAATTAGCACGATACATGTACTAGTACCGGTACTCAAAATTCAGAGTTTATTAAGGGGTTCAAAACTAAAATATTCAATTAAATGTATTGACTTGTGTCAAATATGAATGACTTTTATGTGTGTACTCACCCTGCGGTACAAATGCAGAAACCAGTGTAGGGTTCACCAGTACACTTGTCAATAACAGCATAACACCATTTGACTTTCTGAGGGTCAGTTGAGAATGAGGAGAGACATTGTCCACTAATCAAACAGAAAAGTTCACTAGTATTATTAGGGTTGAACCGCACTGAATGGAGATGCTTTGATGTTATGTGCTGAAAACTTCTTGACACTTTATATTTCCTTAGGTCAGCCTCTGTAAATTCTGAGCTGCCGCATTGGAGCAAATAACTTTTCACTTTTGAAATGTCAACATCTGGCATACCACTAATATCTGTTGTCCAACCTTTCATTGTTTTTACTGCATCTGGTGTAAGCCTTTGCAGCTCATCACGCTCGCCGACAGAGAGCAAATCCACCGCATGTTTACACTTAACGTCGCCATTGTTCGAAGAGGCCAACACGTTTTTTTGCTGGTCGCCGACTGTCGAAATTGAAAGTTTATGGCATAACAAAACTTCTTGGGCGTTTCTACCAATGCCGATATCGATGCCCACCTGCTTGCAGAATGTGTCGAGTTGTTTCTTTGGAAGAGACTTCACTTCTTTCCACGTTTTAAGAAAGTTTATTGAAGAGAATTTGCCGGCAGATTTAGAGCGCTCCATTGCTCACACAAGAGTAAACAAACCGATCGCGTAAAACGGAACCACTCAGCGCGCGGTGTATTATGGGAATTGGTGAAATCGAGCATAGTGGTATTTAGGGAAGAATAGTCATAGTCATATAATAAAATCCGATATATATATAATTCAAATTGTTTATTTGGAAAAGAATCCAATTATAAGATTATTACCAATACACATTAAGGACATAGCATAAGGACATAGCAAAAGGACATATACATCAATATATGTATAAAATCAAGTACATACATGTAGATAAACAAAGTGTAGGTTGGAATATTCATGAGTTGCCTAACTTTTTAATTAGAGGTTTGGGTGGAGCTTACTGATCTATTAAATAGTTATTTGCCAATATGTGGTTATAATCTGATAATATCACAAGAGCGGGTTTCAGTTCGCAAGCTCATTCCTTTTTTTATACATTTTGTAAACTCCCATCATACAAATTTTCTTTATGAATGTGTCGACTTCATTTGGACTTAATATGAAATTAACTTTTTCATCATCGCTATAGTTAATACATTCTGGAATATTGGACTGAATTTTCTCAAGCATTATCTTTCTCACAGGGTTAAGGGGCTTACAGTCTATAATAAAAGGCTTTTCGTCTTCCACTTCATTCTTACAAATAGGACAAATTCGGTCTTTTAGTTCAAGTTTTGGTCTGCCCTTTTCAATTAATAACTGACTGTCACAAATCCTAATCTTGGTATAAGTAGTTATTACTTCAATATCTAAGTCAGCTAATAAGTAATTTTCAAATTGAATTTTTTTTTTCAGTTTTCTATAAAACCTTAATTTATTGCCGTTGGGTTTATTCTCATTGTTAAATAGTTGTTTTTTTCCAAAACTCGGTAAACCTGATTTGTAATTTATTTTCCACCTCTCGAGATACTCCCCTGATATTATAGAGGGTATCACCCCCCCCCCCCTGAATACGGGTTAATTTTGGGGGGTGAATCCTGAATACGAGTTAATTTTGGGGGGTGAATCCTGAATACATGTTAAGAAATAATATGCGATAAATGACATACAAATTGACTGTTTTAATATCAGACAGATACAAGCATAAGTTACATAGACACATTATGATGCCGGTCGCGTTATGATACCATTAATGATACTTTATGATCAGGGACGTGGCTAGATGGGGTTTCCGTTGGGGGGGGGGGGGTGTCCACCTTGGTAAATTCCAACTGCACCCCCCCCCCCCCCTTGAGTCAGAATTAGATCGAACACAAGTTTTGCATAATTCCATTTGCACCTCAGTGTTTCTAAATGCCTAATATCCTATATCTTCATAAACCATGGTTCTATATTCCCGGTATGATAATATTCAGATATTTTAACCTGAAACATTGCATAAATCCTAACATCTAGTGGTCTAACTCCATACAAATGCACACGGCTATACGACAGACCGAGCTGACCATCGTTGTTCGGCCGGTGTGAGAACATTTTGAAATTTGAACAAGAAAATCGCAAATCCTATAGCATCCAGACTGGCCTCAACTAAAGCTTTCCTATAGTGTTGGAAATTTCAAACCTCATGCATACTCCCCCTCAGGTTGGAAAATTCTCCAACTGATGACCACAAGTTTGACCAAATGTAGTAAAATATTGTTAAACTTATTAGCATTATTGTATTGGCCACAGGGGAGAGACAATGACACACCGGGCCGACCATGGTTCGGTCCGGTGTGCGAAAATTTTGTAATCTGAACAAGAAAATCGCAAAATCCTAGCATCTAGACTAGCGTCAAGCATTCTTAGAGTTGGAAATTTCAAACCTGACACCCCACTTAGGTTGGAAAATTTACAACTGATGACAATTCCAATGCCAATGTTGACCAAATGTATGAGAATAATGTTTTCTTAAATTAACCAGCAGTTTTTGACTGGCCACGGGGGAGGGACCAGGACACAAGATTTCCAAGTGTTGGTAATTTCCAACCTGTCACCCCCTGAGGTTGGAACATTTCCAACTGATGACCATTTCAGTCCAAAATTTTGACAAAAAATAGGAAAATATGCAAATATTGGTCCAAAAACAATTAATTCCTCCCAATAAATTGTTTGAAAATCAAACTACAAGAACATTTCAACCTATTGTTGGTGTGAATTTTCCAACTAATGTTTTGGCAGGTATGAAAATTGAAAAATTTGACCAAAGTTGGGGGGTGAGACCCCCCCCCCCGTCTCTGTTTATGATGGCATGGTGGTCGAATGTGCCCAAGAAGCTATTCTACCCACTCATTCATTCAGATAACTAGCACAAAATATTACTTTGCGCCAGCAAAACCTGCGTCCATGATGTTTTGCTTGAACCCGAATACCAGTTAATTCGGGGTATGAATCCCGCGTACGGCTTCAAAACACCCTGAATCCCGCGTACCGAAAAGGTGGGGGGGGGGGGTGATGCCCCCAATATAGTCATTCCTATGTTTAACCGACTCACTACCTAAGTCTACTTTTTCCAGAATTATTTTTATTTTATCACAAAAGCCCATCTCAAGTTTCTGATTTTCCAAATAAGCCTCGTATACTAATGACTCAGGGTTAGATTGAATCAAGTGGTTGTGATAGTTTAAACTGTTCTTTATTCCAGAAATGTAGACGGGGAATATTCCTAATTCTCCAAAACAAGCCATGTTGGTGGCATATCTATTAACACCAAGAACAAATTTCATGAATTTCATTTGACCTTTATCTGGGAGAAATGTACTTGATCTAGTCTCAAATTCAGATGCTCTCCGAACAATATGGTCTGGAGTGGTCAGCTCCCCGCCATATAAGGATATGGGTTTAACACAACTATGGTATAGTTTTAATAATGGCATAATGTTTTTCTTAGCCCCGTAGAATTTACTTCTTATACAAAATGAGGCTTTTGTGGCTTTCTTATCTAAGTATCCAAACGCAGCCGACTACACACCTGATGGTTTAAAGATGAAGCCGAGATATTTATATTCATTCACATTCTCTATGTTTTGGTTATTAATTTGGAAATTCATATTTTTTAATAGCTTACCAGTGGTTCTTGAGAAGAAGTTGTTTTAAGACTTGCTCTGGAGGGAAAGAGTTTTGGCCCTGGCTTTGCAACTATTTGATTTGGTGACCTCATTTTAGTCACCTAGGGAACATCCAGACCAATTATGAACCCCGAATGTTTAAATAAAACTTTGATGGAAGGACGGACGATGGACATGAGATTTTGCCTCAGGTGGGCTTAAAACTATAATCACGGGATCCTATATATGAGTACCAAACTTGAACTCAACACAAATAGTTGTCCTATGGAGGGGGTTAAAGTTTTTGGAGTGAGTGGCTAATTCTTAAACTAAAAAGCTGTCTCTATTAGAAACAGTCTAAATCAACAAAAGATGGTCACACAAACTACAGAACCATTCATAAAGTAGAAATTAATTCACTGAAAGGAAGACTTAAAACTGTATAAACGACATATTTTCACTGACCCACCACTGAGTAGAGACTGAAGGCTCGTGGGAATACATTTGATGATTTGACATTCAATTTCAAAACCTGGAGAGCTGTGTGTGCGTGTTGATACTACACTGTCAGATTTGACATGTGGATAGTTATCAACAGAGCAGACTGGTATTATTTTTCACTGTAAGAGATAATATTCTAGCATTTGCACAGGGTGTATTGCATTGTGACTGTGAAATATATTTAAAACAAGTGTTTGATAACTGGGATGCTAGAAGCACCAATGGGCAAGGGTGACGGGGTTCTTTAATAGTTGTCTTTAATAATTAACTTTAAAAAAAATATTATTGAAATAAATAAAAAAAAAAATTTAATTTAAAATAAATATTTTTTTTAATTGATCAAGGAGTTCAATCTAAAAAAAATTTGGAGTTGTGTCCCCGGCTCCGCCCACATTTGACCCAGTGACCTCATTTGAACAAATCTGAACCCCAGTCACACAAGGGCCCTTCATATCAAATGTGAACCCATTCGACCCGCTGGTACAAGAGAAGAAGTCGTTTTAAGAAATACTATGGAGGGAAAGCGTTATGGCCCTGTCTTCGCAACTATTTGACCCAGTGACCTCTTTTGAACAAATCTGAATGTTAGTCACATAGGGAACATCCACACCAAATATGAACCCATTCGGTCTTATGGATCGGGAGAAGAAGATTTTTAAAGAATTTTTGACGGACGGACGGATGAGGAGTGAGGACAATAGCTCCACCGGAAACTTCGTCTCAGGTGAGCTAATTATATATACCATGGAATAAAAATATATAACATATATAAATTTTGCCTAGAACTCAGAACACAATTTTTGCCCTTCGCGCATCCGGCGTTATTTTGTATCTGTTTCAATTCATGTTATGTAATAAATCCGTTCACCAATCGATAATTCCATCCACTTCAACGTGAATCGTTGATACACCGTACATAGTGAATATTATATCTATCTATCTTCCATAATGCTTTTCATTGACCTTAGTGCGGAGTGGGACCCCCATATATGAATCAGTTATGCTTACACCCAGTAAAGCGGAAGAACTAGATAATGTTGGGAACATTTTAGCACTCCGGAAATCTCAGCACCATATATAATCAGCAGGTATTATATTATGGTGATTTTCTGGAATCGATTAAATGAACGATAGATCCGTTACCTACCGGTCTTGGTCTCTATTGGTGTTTCGTAACCGGGTACGAAATCGATGTTACCTACCTAATGATGCAAGTTTGAAATTGAAGGAAAACATTTGTTAAACTGGTTACCTGCCATGTATATATATAATTTTTCGACCACAGAGGCCAATCACGGTCGACAGATGTTAAACCCATATACCTTCCGACATAATTATGGCCATTGAAAGTGTGAGTACTGTGTAGTTCAAAGCATTTCCCCCCCCCCCACTATAAAGATTTCTAGCTTTCAATTAGCACACATTTGGGGTGTTGGGAGTTTCTTGGACACCGCATTTCAGCGGTCACTAAGAATACCGAACACAACCGAACATAACCGAAAACAAGGGTTAAAAGACGGAAATATAAGAACTAAACTATGTAGGTGTGTGTGCGTATATGTAAGCTAGTGATATGTGAAGTTTCATGTAATTTGGCCGATTAAAAGTTACGTTAATGAAAGTTTTATGGAATTTCACGCCGAGTCAGAGTCCGGCGTGACGGCGGCTAACTCTATGAATACCGAACACAAGTCCAAATAAGGCGTATATAAGGGAAATATATGAAATAAAGTTTACAATGATGTGTGTGTATATGTAAGTTAGTGATATGTGAAGTTTGATGCAATTTGGCCGATTAAAAGTTTAGTTATTTGTAGTTTTATGTACAATATTAGTTGTCGGCACGTATAAACCAGAGTTCGGCGAAATGGCAGCTAGCTATATGAATACCGAACACAAGTTCAAATAAGGCGTATAAAAGGGAAATATATAAAATAAAGTTTTAATGATTTGTATGTAAAAATATGTAAGTTGGTGGTATGTGAAGTCGGCACGCAAGCGAGAGTTCGGCGAGGATTTCTATGAATACCGAACACAAGTCGAAATAATAAGAGATGATTAATTAAGACATCAGCGATAGGTGATAATTAATTTCCCCTAACACATGGCACTGCGCAGTATAGAGCCTTTGTTGCTGATTAATTACCGATGTGCGATCGCGGATTACTCTGGCTTATCTACAAGATTTCAGGGATGTTTTGACAGTGATAGGCCTATTCAAGCAAGGTTTCACAGGTTTCATAAACCAAAATTGTTGAATAAACAATATTGTGTTCGGCACCGATAACGAGATTGCTCTTGTGAATGCAATATCGACATGTTTTCCCGGGAGCACACACACAAATTAATGAGTAACATGCAATAACACATATACAATATTTTATATAGAATATGTACACGATGGAAATATAAAAATATATATAAGTTATATATATGAATATTGGTATGCATTTAGGTAATTTTTTACAGAATATCATTATTTTCGTCTTTTTTTGTAGCATATCATTTATCTAACATGCATATGTAAAAAAAAAGGCCCAAAGGCCCAAAGGGCAATGTCACACACTCCCCTTCAATGGGGTAATTGTGCCAAATCGCATCAAACTTCACATATCACTAGCTTACATATAAGTACACATCATCATAAACTTTATTTCATATATTTTCCTTATATACGCCTTATTTGAACTTGTGAGTTAGCCGCCATCACACCGGACTCTGACTCGGCGTGAAATTACATAAAACTTTCATTAACGTAACTATTAATCGGCCAAATTGCATCAAACTTCACATATCACTAGCTTATATATACACACACATCATTATAAACTTTATTTCATATATTTCCCTTATGTACGCCTTATTTGGACTTGTGTTCGGTATTCATAGAGTTAGCCGCCATCACGCCGGACTCTTGGACTCGGCGTGAAATTACATAAAACTTTCATTAACGTAACTTTTAATCTGCCAAATTGCATCAAACTTCACATATCACTAGCTTACATGTTTTCGGTATTCATAGTGACCCCATTTCAGGAACCGCTCTTGTCTTGCTCTGCATTAAATAGTGCTACACATTACCCTATCTCCAGTTGGACCAAGTCTTCTTAGACTCTTAGCTTGGGTTGATTTGGACAGAGTCCCATCCCATTACTCTTCTATAACAGACTTTATGCCCAGAATCATGGGCGGGAGTTATCTGTCTTTAGATTAGGCCAGATGTGCGCTTGGTGTATATGAACATTGAGGGCAGCCTTTACCTGCTGGGACTAATATAACCTTATTAGTCCTTCCTTTACCAAGCACGATGGTATCAAGTGTCCGTTCAAAGCACTGAGATATAGACCATTTTACAGATAGCGAGAATGATGCATTGTGGGCCAGAAAGTATCCAAACAAAGCCACGTGCTTTACGGCCGCATGCATTTACTATGGGGGATTTAGGGTGGGTCCATAAAACTAATTATAACTTTGATATCTGTCATAGTTTACGCGAGAAATTTTAAACACATATCAGGGACATGTACCCCTTCTAGAATGTTCAAAAAAAATTCCAGTTGCTTGTCGTATTTTAATTGATTTTATGCGATGAAATAATGCGAAAATTAAGAAAATTGCACTAATTTCTCAATATTTTGCGGTTTTAGTAAATGCCTGATAAAAGTCGTTCTATTGGGAATTTTTACACCAAATTGTCAGAGAATATAGAGTAAACACAGTACTATCGGAATATCATAAAGGAGTTCTGTGCATTTGGTATTAATTAACCCTCAGACGGCCGTCAATAAATTCGCTTTTTCGTGTTCGACGAAAATGAAACTTGTCTGTTTAAAGGTCCCATTTTCGTGTCGAATGGTGATAGAATCTCCAGCAGGGAGAGTGATTTGGGGGGCTAACCCAGGGATCTTCGAAAGGGCCGAATTGCCCTTTTCCTTAACCCCTCATTTTCAGCTTTTAATTGATAAATACATATTAAAAAAAAAAAAAAGGAGCAATTTTTATAGAGTTTTCATTTCTTCTTTTTCTTTTTTTCTTGGGGTGCTGCTTTTCCCCGGAAGATGGAGGAGATGTCAATTGTTGTTGTTGTCTCACAAGATGTTCTGTTGTCTTTTGATGTTCTTCCATGTTTCTTTTATATTTTTCTCTCGACTCCTCATTCAGCCTTCTAAGTTCTTCCAAGAAATTTTGATGTTCGGCTGCTTGTTCTTCTCTGTATTTGTTTTGTTCTTCGGTGAGCGACGCCGGCTCCTCGTGGTATCTCGGCGTCGCAGGGGCGATGGTGGTGAAATCCGGTCCTGGTGAAAACTGGCAAGGTGGTGAATCCAGTTCCACTGCGAAGCTGGCGGCAGGCACGTCCCTGGTGGTGTCGGCGTCCCCGTCTCCGTGACGACAGCAGGGACCTCCGGCAACGGAGTCCCTGCTAGCTGGTGTGACGTCATCGACGACCGGGTCAGCAACCACGTGGGGGGAGCTGGGCGTCTCTCAGCTCGCCCCTGTATCCACTTGGCTCTTCTCTCGGCGTCCCTTCTCTTCCTGGAGGGGGTCTTCTTCCGCCTCATCTTTCTCTTCTGATCCCAGAGGTCCAGATCCCCGTACCGGATGGTAGGTCGCTGGTGGAATCCAGCTTCCGATGTACCGCCAGCAGAGGGTACTACTGGAACAGTCCGGTACTCCATGGATAAACGCACATTGCCTCCCTTAGCCTGGGTAAGTGTCCAGCTAAGGATATCCACAATGCGCAGTTTATCCAAGGCAGCGACAGCGACAGATGGGATTAGCAACATAATCCCCTGCCAAGTCCAAATCAGCTCACGCCGGAATCGCTCGGGCGGCTAGGATCTTTTCAGATCGGCCACACAACTCACTCTGTTTTCTGTAGTTGTTACGTCCTAGTGACCAAGGCTGGCTTTTACAGGACGGGATCGAGTAGATCCATAATTTTTCCAGGAAGTTAATTTTTGCCGAACCCGTGACTTCTTTGCCACGGTAGGGATCTTTAACGTGCGCACATTGTTGCACACGGGACAGCCATTAGCGTCGGCTCCCGATCCGACGGTGTGCCAAGCGTAGTGTCATCCCTGGTCATGACATTACGAGAGGAGCAGATGTACGAAGTTAGTCCAGTACGCATTTTTTTCAAATTTTGTCTGAGAGTCTTTGGCTTCTGGAATCTTTCTCAGATCACTGATCGTGGCATCGATGATTGATTTGTGATGCCCATGGTACTGGGAATGCAGATGGCGACCCAAAGTCAAAGTCCGACCGATATTTTGTCGGATTTGAACCCTCGACCGTGTCGAAGGTGCAGCTCAGAGGTCGGCCCATGCACAAACCAACTGAGCTAACCGCTCCTCAAGCGATCCCGCTCAGCCGGCCGGAACAGCGACAAGTCATAGAGCGCAGAGCATGTACAACCTGCCCGCTCAACGGCTAGCCGAGGAATGAAATTTGTCAAGTTCATGGTTCAATTACATCACACTTAATCGGCTTATGTCCGCGGCCATAAACCTGTGTTTTTATAACAATTTATTTGAGACAAACTGTTGCGCGCATACGCAGCAGTCGGCGCTTACCAAATGCACGAACTCCTTGACGATATTCCGATAGTACTGTATTTACTCTATATTCCAGTATATTCTCTGAAAATTTGGTGTAAAAATTCCCAATAGAAGCTTTGTTTTCAAGAGAATTTTGATTAGTCGCGTTATCAGAACATGTATGTAAACAATATATTAAACGATTGCATCATCACATTACCTTTTCTATCATTGTATTAAAACGATACATCTTTTTGAATACAGATTATTTGTGGACATGTCAAATGATTAATCACATTCAGGAGTTCACATGGATGCACTTAAATGTAATATACATCTTTTCAATGAAAGTCTGTTATAGAAGAGTAACGGATGGGACTCGGTCCAAAACAGCATCAACCCAATTTAAGTTACCAACCAATATCCCCAAGACCCAAGCTGTTGTGGACCGAGAAGACTTGGTCTGATCTCCAGTATGATCATATATAATCCTCGCTATTAAAGGCCCACTTAATTTTCGAATGCCCAGATCACATTATACACAACATATCCCATATTATATAGCATTTAGAAGAGGAACCAAAAATAAATATATTCCACCAGAATATGGAACAGCTGTGGCCTTGGAGTGTTCACCAAGTGATCGAGATTCTCAGATTCATTCCAAGACTTCCACCTTTGTCAACCCAGAATGCATCAGAATTCAAACTAAGAGATAGAGTTATTCCCCTTCCATTGAGAATAATAGACTTAAAAGTAGTCTGGATCAAAATTAATCACAGAACACACTTCAGTACCTCGACAAAAACAATATTACCAGTTTATTCGACCGGATCAGTTGATAATACAATGTTTTGGAGCTTCCTCTTTCATATGGTATATAATATGGAATATGTTGTATATAATGTGATCTGGTGGTTCGAAAATTAAGTGGGCCTTTAAATGAAGTTCAATGCTATTAGTTCATTCAATCATTTCCAAGGACCTCTATTGAGATGAAAGTTTATTTCTGAGCAATTGAACTACTTTCTATATTTTGGTCTTGAATGGCTATTTGTCAGATTCAAATCTATTAGTCTTTTAAGATGCCCTACACAACATGAACAACGTTCTCATATGGGTGTGTGGATGATATTTGTCATCCACACTTAACAAGATTGACTGTAATTAATCTCCTTGCTCCCTAATACTAATATGTAACGTGGCTCTGAGAATATTTCTGATTTAGGATCACTCATGAGATAATGCTAGGTACATGTAATTCTAAGTTTAGGACAAACTGTATAAGAAAAATCATAATTCAAGCCATATATCTTCATGTAACATAAGCAAGCCATGCATGTGGTTACTACAGTATTGCCCTAATTAATCGATTCCATAACCACAGCAGAATTATGGGCAACTTTTCAGGATTTAGTCGGAAATATGGCTTGTTGCCATTCATCGGAAAGCTCTCCACGAGAGCTTTCACTGTATAATGTGATCTGGGGATTCGAACATTAATGGGCCTTTAACATTTTCTTTACTGAATTTATACTCATTCAGTGTACATTGGAATGGTCTACTGTTTATCTGGATGGATATGCAGGAAATGTAAGCAGACCTATAAATAGATAATAAAAGTGCACAGAAGGATTCCTATTCATTGCTAGGAAAGTTCAAATATCAAAGGGTTGACCAGAAGCTGGGTACTCTCATCACATTCTAATAGCCACTATGTATGAACAGAAGTACAGTAATGCCATAAATAATTGACTCCTTAATCACAGCAGAATTATGGGTAACTTTTGAGGATTTAGTCGGAAATATGGATTGTTGTCATTCATCGGAAAGCTGTAGTATTATTTGCTTGTACAATTAAAATTAAAAGATCAAAACTTAAAACAGACACACAAGGAAGCCTTTATATGTGGCTTATATCAATGTTATATATGCCCCAGATTGAAAGCAATTTGACAAAATTGTCAGCAATTTAAGTTTCTGATGAGTCTACTCAGGTACAGTAAAAATAGTATTTGCAGTACAGTGCACAGGCCCCGGGTAAAATGACTAAAGTACCAATATACACTATACCAGTGTATACAGTGTAAACTGGTATAGTCTATAATTAGTATTTTAGTAATTTCATCAGGGGCCTGTGGTAGAGTGTGGTGTATTGGTTGTATATTATGTAACAAACACCCGGTCACCATTACATGATGCTATGCAGTGATGTGTCATGAGTGACAGCTGAAAATATTATAGAGCCCAAGTTCAGCTTGTTCTATACATGGACAACTGAAAAGAATTGTTTGAAAACAAATCTTGATACTTGTTTGCAAGAAATTTTAGGATCTGTTGGAAACTTGTATTCCAGACAAATATGGCATAGAAATAGAGCTTATTTTATCACCAATATGAGGGATGTAACTCACTGTATTTTCTGGTATTTGCAAGAAATTTAGCATAATTCTACTCAAATCTTTGACTTATTTCATCATTCTCCACCTCAAAGAACACTACTGGAAAAAGGCATTCCAAAAATTCTATTCCGTTCACAGTGGATATCCAGGCCATAGGCTGGGTACCAATTCTTGGTGTTTTCTGGTGAGAATTAACATTTCAACCAGATGCCAAAGAAAGCCAAATTTCAATCATATTGACTTTATTGATCAAGTATATACAACACATCTGTCATTGTTCTGTGAAATCAGTGAGCATTCATGACAAAATTCTCTATTGAATGCTATCTGAATGGTTTCTACTATTACTGTTCACCTGAAAATAAAAACATAATTTAAGCTATACTCACGTTAATAACACATACAGAACAAGTACTCCACAAAGAGTATTTCCGCTGAGGTTAACTAATTTTCAGATGTAGCTTAACCCTTTCATGATGGGAGCTGCCCTAGGGACGATACAGCAGTTTTGCGGTACAATACATATTATTATTATTATATTTACATTTAAAAACGCATTAGACAGTAAATTAGTTTCAATGAGCTTTACAATAGAAATACAGTTTAACAGAGATAACACAATATGGATACCAAAATATAGGAGTTTAAAAGAGGCCAAGGAGAATTAAAATACTAACAGCTATGTACATACATGTAGCATCATGATATATATATCATGATCACAATATAACCTAACAATATTCAATTTTGAATTTTTCCCAGTATTGAAATAGGTTGATCAATACCTGAACTACCTTTCTGTGTAAGTAGATATCCTGTGGAAAGCCAAACAAAAGGCCATAACTCTGGTGAAAATTGCCGGGAGGAACCCAAATTTGAACTTGACCTGCATTTTAAGCTAGTAAACTCACATACCAAATTTCATTCCATTCAGTTCAGACTTACTAAAGTTATCATCTGGAAACGAAAGGTTAGGCAAACTCCAACAAAAAGGGCCATAACTCTGCTGGGCAATTCCACGTGACTGACATTACATTCAAAGAACTTTTTCCAGATTCATTGTGATGAATAGGGCAACATTTATAAATATATAATCTTATTTCTATGTGTGACGTTGGCTTGTGCCAGGGTGCACCCAAAAATGTGCATTATTCTTAGTTTAGCCAGGCAATGATAAAATGGCATCGTTCAATGTTAGCATGACTCACATTACATGAAAATATCAAGGCACAGTGCCAACTTGTTTTCAAATTCTATTTGTCTTAAATGTACAGAAACTCATATGATTTTCTTTATTAATTTTTCGTGGTAGATATTTCAAGATAATGTAAAAGCAAAATTTAAGCTTAGAACTACAGTAATGCTCTAATTAATTGACTCCTTAACCACAGCAGAATTATGGGTAATTTTTCAGGATTTAGTCGGAAATATGGCTTGTTGCCATTAATCAGAAAGCTCTCGGGCAGAGCTTTCCGATGAATGGCAACAAGCCATATTTCCGACTAAATCCTGAAAACTTACCCATAATTCTGCAGTGGTTAAAGGTGGATTATCTCTTTGTAAACATGTATTATATAGTTACCGGGGTATAAAATATTAGATTTGAATCGAAGACTCCTGTCCGGAAATGCTTCTATCGATTAATATTAATTTTATTTCGAATATTTTCTGGTCTAAAAAGGTGTGTTTGTTCAGCTAACGAACAATAGTGGTTACTGTTAACAGAGACCAGAAATTTTATTGTACAATTTTGTCACAAATAAACGTTAATTATACTCATTATCGCTTATATCTGTGGAACAAAACAAACAATCAATCTGGGACATTTGACTTTCGGTTCGTAGCCATAGGAACAGCCCAGTTCTCTATATCGCAATATGGTATCATCCGAATGGTCTGTTCTAAAAATAGACGCATAAACGGTCCCGATTTAATATTCGAAATAAAATCAATATTAATTGATAGAAGCTTTTCCGGACAGGGGTCTTCAGTTCATATCTATTATTTTATACCCACGCAACTATTTAAAATTTGTTATTTAAAGAGATAATCCATCTTTAAGGAGTCGAGTAATTAGAGCATTACTGTAACACGAAATATTTTTTGTTGTCCAAATTATGCGTGACTGACATTACACTAATTTCGTGACTGACATTACTCTATGAAATATATCAAATATTTCCAACAGTTTCCGATCCAAATGAGTAATTATTGCCCTACCAATCATATTTTATGGGGTTTAAATGCATTTACCGGTATATTTTATTACCGTATACAGCACATGAACACGACATTGACTAATGTAAGCGTGACTGACATTACACAATTTTATCCAAAATACATGGTAACTGGATTTAAAATTTAAGTCGTTAGACATTCAAATACTTTAATATGAACACCTTTTTCAATTATTTTAGTTGGTATTTAACATTTTTTTATGGACAGACTAATCTGTCTGTGTCTGATATTATGTTACTGAATTTGTGCCTACCATTAACCTATGAGAAAAAAGAGAACAAAATATTAGTTCTACATCCTCAATTAACTTTTGTACAAGTTTTTCAGACAATAGCATTTGGAGACCGGGGAAAATGGGAGGTGGTTTGCATAGGTTGTCTTACTTTGGCAAACATTTTCAACAAATATTTCATGCCTATGACATTTCAATCAGTTTCAATTTGAAATTTTACACCAAATCTAGGTTGAAATTTCCCTGTATAGTTTGTTTACCAGTATTCAGTGAGATATATTTATACAAGTTGAATAAATAAATAAGTGGATAAGAATCGCCATTGTATGGCAGCCTTCCGAGAAAAAATAGTATAGTATAATACTGTGGACTTTCTCGTAGGCCACAACAAAAGTGAGAACACACTGTTCATTATACCTGGGGACATGAATTTCCGAATATATAACCAAGCTGATAATTTTCAGCCCACTTGTAGTTAGGGCTGTAACAATGCAGAAGTTCACATTGCAATGCACATCGCAATGTTTATGCTTCGATGCGCTGTGAACCACAATGCACAATTGCTAGTTGTCACTGTATCTGTATCTGTAGTTGTTACGTCCTAGTGACCAAAGCTGGCTTTTACAGGACGGTGTGTCTTCTGCTTTAGGCTCATAATGTAGCACTTAGTTGGATTAAAGCGCATCCCCCATTTGGTGGCCCATGATTCCAGTTTGTGTAGGTCTTGTTGCAATATTTCGTGGTCTTTGTAGGTGTTTATCTGGCGGTACAGGAGGCAGTCATCTGCGAATAGGCGGACTTGTGATGTTACTGTGTCCGGTAGGTCATTTATGTGACAGAGAAAGAGCAGCGGTCCCAATACTGTTCCCTGTGGGACTCCTGATAGCACGTCAACTTCTTCTGAGTAGTATCCCTCGAGTGCAACTCTCATCTTTCTTTCTTTCAGAAAGGATGCTAGCCATCTGTTGACCGGGCCTGTGATACCGTAGTGATTTAGTTTGGTCAATAGGCTGTCATGTGGCACAGTGTCGAAAGCTTTGGAGAAATCAAGGATGGCCACGTCGATCTGCTTCTTGTTGTCAAATGATTGTAAGATGTCTTGTGTTGTCACTGCTAGTTGTGTTTCGCAGGAATATCCCCTTCGAAAGCCATGGTTTAGCTTTGTTAGTATGTTGTGCTTCTCCAGATGTTCATGGATATGGCGGCATATGAGGTGTTCTAGTAGCTTGCACAGTACTGATGTTAGGGACACAGGACGATAGTTTTCCGCTTGATGTCGGTCTCCTTTTTTGTAGACTGAGGCTGTTGGCGCTGTGCTGCTCTTTCTCTGGCGCTGTATCTATGAATTAATTCATCCTCGTAGTGATCAAGTTGTTTATTGCCCAAATGGTAACCAACCTGATTCATGCAATTATGAAGGGTAAATTACCTACTTTCTCTTTCTCATTGATGAATTTATGTCACTCTTGGAAACAAATGTTGAGAAACTGAATTCTTGAGTGTTGTTAGAAAGCATTTGATGAGTTTTGGACCCAAAAGTATGTTTTTCATACATTCAATGCTCACATACATCATGAGAACAGTATTAAAATTTACCAGTAGTAGATGCACCTATATGCAACTGCATATGTTTACAAATCCAACTAGAGGTGTGACTGTCCCAATGGGACTAAGGATACCCCCCCCCCCCCCCCGTGTTTTTAAAATACTAAGATGTTTCACATGTCAGTAAACATTTAGTTAATATAATAAAATAACAGTTCCCATTGCAGGTGCACAACCCTAACTCTAATCTTAAACCTATTGACTGAAAAATGTAGGAATAAAAGCTCGGACAAAATTATGCATGTTGCGAAAATGTTGTAATTCAAAAAAGGGGAATAACTCCACAAAAAAAAAAGTCAGACAGACATCATAATCGCAGGTGCACAGGTTCCCATGGTACTAAATATCTGTGCCAAGATTAAAAAACATTGACCTAAAAATGTAGGAATAAAAGCTCCGACAAAATTATACATGTTGCGAAAATTTTCTAAGTCGATAAAGGGGGGATAACTCCACCAAAAAACGTCCAACAGACGTCATAATCGCAGGTGCACAGGTTCCCATGGTGGTTGATATCTGTGCCAAGTTTCACGGAAATTGATAAAAAAAAAACGACTGAGAAAAACTCCGGACATATTTGTGTCCACGGACGGACGAACAAGCTGATTCCAGTATACCCACCCCCCCCCACAACAATTACTAGTATGCAATCACTAAAATGATGAATATGACAGAGAGAAAAACTGTTTTCAATAACTTGAATACCATAACTATCAGATTTTCAAACTCTTTAGTCAATATTCAAGATTTTTTCGCAAATTTCATTCTCCGTCGTGGAATTGCCCTGCTGGAAATTGCTGGGCGGAACAGTATTTTCGGCTAGTAAACTCACATACCATGTTTCATTCCATTTAGTTAAGACTTACTAAAGTTATCATCTGGAAAAGGACTTGCAGAGGGACAGACCTATTTTATTTTTAAACGGGCGAATAAAAATGAGTGCACTTGATAAAACACTTGGTAATTCCAACTAAATTGTTTTTCAGTTTTCCATTGTCTAGGACATGTGCGTATCAAGTTTTATCAAGCGCACTGATTTTTTTTGTTAACAGTACCTGGCTAGAGGACAGAATATCTAGAAATACCTTGAAATCAAATATGGATAAGTAATCATATGTTCCCCATGTGTTTTTTTGGGAATGATAAATCTATTTTCAAAAAAGAATTTTAGAGAAGAGATAGAACATCTTTAACCCTTAAGATCAGAATTAAATCCTGTAATTTCAGTATGTACTTGAAACATATTCATCTCAATTATGGATAATCCATAGTCCTAATTTGAATTAGTTACCTAAATTAATCCGCTTTCTGTTTTGGCCAGTAATTTGTTGCAAGTGTAAAGAGTGCCCATATAGTACCAACAGCAGACATTAAAATGGCTGCACGGTATGACTGAGCTCCCATCTTTTCATGTGTAGACACGCCATCAGCTTTCTGCAACAAGAAGTAAAATAATCAACAGTAGTACAGTACTAACAAGTTAATAATGCTACCGGTACTGGAACGTTCAACACTAGAATTGGGCGGGGGTTGGTTTGGTGAGAAATGTTCAGATACATGTAGCCTGAGGTACATGTAAATACTCAAATAATTTTTTTTTTATATGGGCTAAGTATGGTTGTTTGTTTAACCTATTTTCTGAACATTTTATAAGGGAACTACTCGTCAATGAGTATTTAATACAGAAATGGTTAAAAGAACATTGATAACATGCAATCAAACTGCGGTACTCAGTATTTGCTGAAACCAACCTGTTGTTTAGTATATGCATAAAAACTTTTTGGTTGGACTGCTCTCTAAATGCCATCAATTGTAACTTCTATAACATTGAACAATTTTCTGAAGATTTAGCTGGAGGTAGTCAAAGCATCATTAATGTTGATAGAAAACATAGAAAAGGTTACGAATTGAGGGTTTTAAAAGCCTATTAAATGTCCATTGCTCAGCACACAACGTAAAAATGTAATTTAATAGCAGTAAACAGGTTAAACTAGAGGTGTGACTGTCCCAATGGGACTACGGATACCCCCCCCCCCCCCCCCCCCCCCCCCCCGTTTTTAAAATACTAAGATGTTTCACATGTCAGTAAACATTTAGTTAAAATAATAAAATAACAGTTCCCATTGCAGGTGTACAACCATAACCCTAATCTTAAACCTATTGACAAAACGAGAGGCCGATCACGATCGGCAGATGTTAACCCATCCCTTGGCGATAAAAATTTAATATGATCGGATAAATGAGAGTTTTGGTGTTGAATTATAGAGTATACTGTTATGTACTATTATAGACAAATGTACATAACACAAATTATTGGAATTTATGGGTCACTGGCATTTATATAAGAGAATGCACTGGTACAGGATCTGTAATGCTAAACCGCCACAGCCAGCAAGTCCGTGGGTTAAATGTGTAGGTGTGCCCTGGACATGGAATACTTGGGTTAAGAGAGTCCAATTTAAGTTTACAATAATAATGTGTCCTAGTATACAGATAAGCAACCTCACCACTGACCCATTAATATCAATTATATAGTACAGCTGTCAAAAAATCACAGGAATTGTTTATGTTGAACACTGACCTCTATTAAAGCAATAACAATTATAATGATATCAGACCATCTGAAGATATAACTCTGCAGCACAGATGTCCAAGTCTACTGTTAATATCATGTGATGTTTATTGTTGAATCTTTATTTTAAATTAGATACCACAGGCTTCTTTATCAGATTATTTGCACATTGGCATAAGAGACATCAGAAAATAATATAGCTTTATCAATAGCTAAGTAGTCCAAATGCAATTGGTGAATTGGATTTAATGTTGCTCCAAACAGATTTACCAGTACATAACACAAGATTTTGGACCGATTTAATCAAATTTGGTGTGGTGATTCGGGGTACCCTTGGCAGAGTTATAATGGTTATAATTGTTTTTAATTATTTTAAAAAATTAAAGGGACACATTGGAAATCTTTTTATCAACTTGTATCATAATCATCAATATCTAAATGAAAACAAATGACAATGTCAATGACATTTTTTATATTATTATTATAAAAGTTAAAAATAATTTTATTTTTAAATCGATTTTTTTCTTCTTCGAAAAAGGGTCATAACTCCTTTAAAATAAATCGGATCAAACCCATATTCGAACTAGATCTGTATTTTGGGATGTGAAACTCACATACCAAATTTGGTTCCAATCAGATAAAAAATGTTTGAGTTATGGCAGAATGTGTGAATTCTAAGTAGAAAAAGGGCCATAACTCTGTAACAAAAACTCGGATCAAACCCAAATTCGAACTCGATCTGTATTTTGGGCTGATATACCCATATACAAAATTTGCTTCTGATTGGATAGAAAATGTTTGAGTTATCGCATTACACGTGAAGTGTCTACGGACGGACAGACGATGGATGGACGGACGGACGAGCTGACTCCAGTATACCCCCCCTAACTTCGTTGTGGGGGGTATAATAAATACTTACTAAATACTTTGTCTGTTTCTGTTGTATATTGATTTTGTATGCCAGCGAAGAAGGGATATCTCCGCCATCGAAAGATGCAGCGATTGATCGCACCTGTTGAGAGAGAGATTATTTTATCATCATAGCAGAGATTTATTTATGTATGATACAAACAAGCCTTTATATATTACAGTGTGTCTGACATTTGCAGAATGAGGTCCCGGAAGATGAATTTAGTTTGCAACTCTTATTTTATTGGTAGTCCTAAATAAAGAAAGCATATATTGTGCTGGTACGATTTGATAGGTGTTGGATGTGTCTGATACACATGCAGTATATGATTGATGCATATGCAGGCTCTTTCAGGAACTACTAGTGCATGTAGATATTGTGTTAGAGAGATCTACAACCATGAGTCACAATCATACAGGGCTTTTGGATAGAAATTTTCTTTAAAATAATCAGATTACTGTAGTTATATATGAAAACGTAATTTGGTAATGACAAGTTCAAAAGAACCCTGTTAAGTTGCAATCTAAAATTTGGGGGGGGGTTGTCCAGCCATATAATTTTTTTTCAATACCAAAATGTGTAACTTCCTCCATATGTCGTATTTTATCAATGTATACAGGATCAAGTAATGGCACTACATGTGAACTACCATTGAAGATCAACGACTTGCTCTTCTCGCGAGGGAATTGAAAGCACCACTTTTTGCTATAAATAAATTTGTGTGACAAAAAATATAAGGAATTCTGCATTCAAAAACTTGAGTGAGAGAGAGTGATGTCATCTGCCATTGTCGGTGACTCAGTGATGATCACAAGTTAAATGTAGAACATATCTATGTGTAGGCCACTGATCGCACCTGCTGAGAAGCTGGAGCTGGCTGTGTAAATCCATGTAATACCAATACTGGTGTCTCAATCTGTTTAGGTAGCACACCCTGTGAAAATGGATGACATAACAGTTGATTTAACCCTTTGAAAAATGAACAATGTTGGAACGTCAAAATAGGTTATCTTGAAAAAAAAAACAGTGGCAGTTGTTGACAATATTCACTGCGCTGTTCTTACAGTATTGCTAGACACTTTGTAGATTTAACCAAAGACAAAAAATTGAATGCTTTCTATTCTAAATACTCATGGATGAGTAGTTCCTTTAGGAAATGTTCAGATATTAAATAAGTTCATAGGTTGTTTATTGAACTACTAAAATACTGAAGCACGAGCGGTCATAGATCATGCCATGAATCATTACTCTTGCTAACGCCCGTAGAGATCATACTCCAGCAGTACAAACCTGTGAAGTTTTGACAGGGAACCTCATAAAGTCAAAAACATAATGCGGTGAATATACTTCTTATTTGTTATCTTTTCCTTAATAATGTACTTCACTGTATGTCCCAACTCAAAATTTCATGCTTTTCTTTGACATTCGATAGCCGATATCACAATAAACGTCAAATAAATTTAATACCCAGGAAAATGTCATAATTGTATGTGACGCGAAGCAAAATCGCTCACAAATTCACTTAAATTGTGAAATTACGAGTTGAAATTCCTACAGTGAATTACATTATTAAGAAACAGATAATAACTAAGAAATATATTCCCCACGTTATTTTTTCTACTTTATAAGGTTCCCTTTCAAAAAGTTCCAACGTTTTGTACTAGTGGAATATGATCTCTACAGGCGTTAGCCAGAGTAGAGATTCATGACATGATCTAGAGCGGTCAATATATTTGTATTCTACTGTATAATTTGACACATTGCTTACTGTGTTTTCTTTTTTTTCAATAGTTGTAACACTTGGCTTTCCATACATTCTGAGTTTGAAATTCAATTAAAATCATACTTATAAATACATATACGGAGCCTGTTTTGAGCAGCCAACCAGAATGTTTGTTTCATTTTATCATAGGATAAGATTAAAGATGGCGATGCAAAGTTGACACTGCCTGGCCCAAGAATAACTGACTGAAAAGTCAATGGAACACTATTTTCTCTTAAAGAATTTTAATGAAAACATATAGATAAATCGTTAAGCATATGTCATGTAAAAGATACCAAGACTGTTGTGAATAAATGAGCAAAAGGTTACTTTTGTGAAGCTAATTGTTAGGTTGGTCCGGTAAAAGTCAATTCCTTCGCGATAATGCGATGCATGTCTTGAAATGCGACAAAGGACTTAAATCACATAAAAAATTTAGCTTGATTTAGCTACGTGAGCTCAAATGAACTATTTAGCTCATTTGGCACCTGCGCCCGACCTGTTAATTTTCAATGAATAATAATCAACTGATTTTTTGTCACATCCCTTGGTGTAGTTACCTGCTACCATTTCCAAAAACCAGACATGCTATCAAAAAAATCTGCTATGTTGATTTACTGATTTACAGATTATGAAATAAAAATTATTATCATTGATTATAAAATATAAGTAACAAGAAATTATGGCATTGGAATCCATGTAAAAAAAAGGACGGCCATGCAGTCACGACCTGCACTACTCAGAACTCTATGTGTTGACTTATATGAACATCAAGATTGAATTAACTATAAATAGTTATTATAACCAACTACGTACATGAAAGTTGCTTGATGGTGGTAGGGCATGAGGTCTACCTCTGAATTTTCCTATTTCTCCCACATCTTTCACCGTTTCATATTTTTCGACTGACCCATATGCCCATTCTCAATTTGGATGAAATTTAGTTGTACTCACAAGAGAGATATAACACTCTGGATTTTCGTTATAAGGGATTAAAATTCTTCACACTATCGCCACAGAGTAAATGATAAACTATTCTCAGAATGGCATGTGCCCATTCTATAAAGTTCCTGCCTTCTGGAATACGCAATAACATTGAGTGAATTACAGGCTCACGCTATCCTGATTACTCCATTGTTAACATATCAGTACGCGATGCACATTCCCGTTACGTCATAGGTAAGCACGTGCTCATAGGTTGATAGAGGACCCAGTAGAATTGGGCCAAGATGGTTCATTCTGGGCTGTCTGCAGTTTATCACACACAATGAATTACGGAACATTTTTAACTAACTTTTGAACGCGGGATTTAGTTAAGGGGGAGAACTTTATTCAGCTATTATCATAATAATGCAATAATATTATCAAGGTGAACGGAAGGGAGACAATGCAGTTCAACTATATTTAAAATTGGAGATGATGGTAGCAGGGTAACGTCCCAAGTGATATACTTTGACCAACACCTGCGGGTCATATTCTGCGTCTGCAAATACTCAATGCCGGGCTAGTTGAATGAATGTTATGGATTTGCCGGTCAACCTGAGTCAAGTTTTAAGATATAATTGAACGACAAATACCACCGAGTCGTGAGTCGGAAAGTTTGGACGAAGTATCGCTTGTGACGTTACACCTCTACCAGGTTGGATTCGGAAGAAGATACCCCATCGCTCTACTTCAGCCCGAAATACAACCGTTGCGTCATTGGTTACAATAAAAGACAACGGAGACTTGGGAGCAACCGATATTTAACTCAGTATTGGATTGTAATTTGAAACCGTCCTTTGAGGTGATAAAATTGCGGTTAATATATTTGATTTTTTAATTTACACACGGTTTCAATACGGTTTTTCTTTTCCAAACCGACTATAGTCAGTATATTGAAATATTGCCCAGCCCTACCGTGCTGATTATGCCAATGTTGGTCCAACGTATAGTCATGGTATTATATATGCATATTATTTTCTATTAAAATGGCAACCATATGTGCATTTCTCTGGCGTATATTGCAACGGCACAGTGGTCCTCATGTTCTTAATTAAAATCAGATAAAATTTATTTAGAAAAGTATTACACATTCTTCTGTAATGTTAACAATGCGATTTGCTTTGTGTGCTATGACGCTGTCAAAACATCAATAACTTTCGCGGGCAAATGCGCATGCCAATATGACGTCACTTTGGATACAACAAATGACGTAACCTAACAGTTTATGTGAACGTGCTTTTACTAATTAACAAAACTAAAGACAATTTTTTTAGTGATATGACAAACATGTTAGACATTTACGAGATGAGTCATGTTGTTTTCGCAATTTGGCTAATGAAAATGTAGTCCAACAAATTAGACTATTCCGATTAAGATATATTTTAATATTTGGACATTTACGATTATCTTAATCCTTATAGTCTAATAAAAGAGCTGAAAGACCATTTAGCACAGATTTTGAAGCAGGTCAACACCAGTGACCACCGATATAACCCCTTCAAAATACCATTTTCTCTTAAATTTTCTACAAATACATGAGTCTTACCTGTAGCGGAGATAGTATTCTTTGTGTTCACACATAGATTGTGATATTAAAGTTGTCAGAATTACAGATTTGTTAGTTTAATCCCGGAGTGTAAAACATATCACCATTTTCGAAAACAAACGAATGCAATGATGTCACGCTTCTAAAATAAAGGCCAGGCAAATTGATTACTCGTGAAAATCAAGATATACCGTGCAGATCTGGAATTATCAACTGGGTCAAATTGTTGTCATTTATAGATAGCATATTAGCGCCAAAGGTTGTTTGTTTGATAAATAACAATAATAGGGCTGTTTTTCCAATTTTGTTGACATTTTCATCATACTAGTATTCTTATCAAAATTATGCCATTGACATTTCTGTACCAAAAATAAAGATGCCTTTTCTTAAGTAAACAAAATTTGAAGGGATATGGAAATTATTTTATTATTTTTGAAATGCAAATTGATTACTTTTAAAAAGCGTAATAGTCTATGCTTTATGGTTGGTTTTTCAAGCTTTCCCGCATGTCAAGATTCGATGAGAGTGTGATATGCATGGCACAATACCGGTACCGGTAGTTATTATTGTTAGTCACTTATGTGGATTATATTCGGATTTCTGTGGATTTTCGGGCAAGTGAATCAGTTGTATTCGATGAATTCCACGACCACCTGCCCCATGAAATGTTCACAAGTCGAAAACTATGACCAAAAGCCAGAACATATGTACGATATTTTGATATAAAAGCAACACATTTCTAGTGATGATCAGATTAACAGAAATGGCACTTGGCCTATATTTTCGTGCCACAATTAATCGTATAATCGATGAACCGTTGATAAGTCCGATAATCGATTACAATTTCCATCGTCTATTAATCTGCATTATTTATTTCGGACATCACAAAATGCCAGGTATTATTGAATATTAATATGTTGCAAACAGTCGGCAGTTCATTTGATGATGCAACATGGTTTCTCGTCGGTCGTTGTATATTCTACAAATTGGCGGCACTGCAGATTTGAACACATGGCGACGTCGTTGTATATTTTTACTTGAAAAGTGGCACTATGTCTTTGAAATGTGCCAACTGTCACCGTGTTCAATGAACTGAATGCACTCGCCCTTGAATCTGATTGACCAATGGGAAATTGATTTACATTCTCTAAAACCAGGGAACCAATATGTACAGCATTTTAATCAGCGATGTTCTCCGCAATGTAATTGCGAGTGTACTTTGTTTGCATAAGTATACTTAGAAGTTACTAGTACAGGCTATCACATATCGTGTGGTGAATGCTGAATGAAACTGACTATTATCAAATACTTAGCTTGTTCTGTGTCCTGCAATTTGCAGGTGGGAGCACATGTTTGTGATTGTTAACCACGCTCTGGAAGTTTTATGAAAATTATAGTTTCCGCAACATTCAATTCCTTTTTTTAGGAACTGCTGGCGGTCCATCGTTCATTCCTACTTTTACATTGTTTGTATATTTGGCTATTCATAACACTGAAATTAATCGCTACGTTCGTTCTAATGAACTCACAAATATTATAACCATAACATCGCCGTGAATTGTGCTGGTATTCAATACATTGTGCTCATTAGTCATTAATAGTGGTTTATGATGCACTTTATTAACGTAAAAATTACATCAGCCGATGCCTCAAACAACCAGTGACAGTGCAGTTAACCAGCACCCAGCCAATAGGCCATATTACGGAATACTTCCACCGATGTTATTAATATTAGGTACGATTAATCGATTATAGTCGATTATTGACGACCGATTAGCGACTATCAAAATCAATAAAAGGCCGCTCGGCCACAGTGTCCCCCGAACCAGTGGCTTCATTTGGAGCGGAGGCTTTGTAGAAGTATACTATATGGATAAGACACTTGTGCATTGTCTCATTACTGTCATGCATACAAATAACAAAATCTTTAAAAAACTCTTCAAGTCAAAATATAACCTCAAATTGGCACAAAATGAAGAAAATTACAAGAAAAATTGAATTTTCTAAGTCGAAAAGCCCATAACTCTGAGCAAAATCATCGGTTCAAACTCAAATTCGTCGAACTTGATCTGTCTTTTGTGCTAGTAAACCTACATATTCCAAATTTAATTTCATTCAGTACACATTTACTAAAGTTTTCATCCAGAAACCTCAAATTAGCAAAAATTATAAGTAAAAAAGGGACATAACTCTGGTGAAAATTGGCGGGCGGAACCCGAATTTGAACTTGACCTGTGTTTTGCTGGGAGAAAGAGACATACCATATTTGATTTAAATCTGATTAACTCTTCTAAAGTTATCATCCTGACACCAACTTTTGTGGTTTTATATGTCCGGTCGGCGGACAAAAAAGGGCCATAACTCTCGCAAAAATTATCGGATTAAACCGAAATTCGAACTTGAGCTGTATTTTGATATAAGTAATCCACAAAAAAACGGGTTTTGCATTTAAACAATCCAAAATCAAGTTATCATCCGGAAACCAAAAAAATAAATATTGAATTTTCTATGTCGAAAAAGGGGCATAACTCTGCCAAAAATGGTCGGGCAGAACCCAAGTTCGAACTTGACCTGTGTTTTGCTGGGAGAAAGTAATATACCAAATTTGGTTTGAATCCGATTAACTCTATTAAAGTTATCCGGAAACCAACTTTCAGGGGTTTTCCAAGTCAAAAAAGGGCCATATGATAACTCTCGCAAAAATGGGCGGAGCAAACCCATATTCGAACTTGACCTTTATTTTGGTCTGATAAACTCACCTATGAAATTTGCTTTTGATCTAATAACCGAAACTAAAGTTATCATCTGGAAACCATTTCCGGACGCACGGACGGACACCGGCTATTTTAATAGTGCCCCGAAACAAAATTTTCGGGGTACAATAATCATGGCACCTCTATCCGATGGTGGTTCCGATTATTTCCGCTTTTTCCAGTAAAGTGAGAAAACGGTAAATGAACGTTCAAATGAAAAGTTGTGTTATGTCTTCTACGGTAAGTAATGGTAAGTATGGTCAGCCTATTATATTTAAAAGAATATATGGTCGTGAATATGTGTTAAAATGTAACCATACATTGGAAGACTTTGAGATAGATTAAAGTTTGTACATACGGTACCATACCGTACGGTCCGTACCGAAAATAGTTGACTGAGTGTGTTCAGTAAAATTGGAAATGACATAATTGGCAATAGACTGGCCGACATATTATTGATAAGGAAAACCAAAACCTGTCAATTTATGTAGAAGAATTGACCCCGTATACCATATTTTGGTAGCTTTATCATTCTCAATTATCAAATCTAAGCTCGTTTTTATATGCATAGAATATGAGACCACGTGGCGGCGAATATATTCCCATCTGGTAATAAATTGCGCCCAAAATCGTATTTAGCTGTCTACTATGAAACATCTTGCAATTTCGACGACCGATGTCATATATATATATATATATTTGTTTTTTCTCCCCCAAATCGATTCATCACTACAAATTTCACATTAAATATGACTACATTTGTAATACTCGCATATCAGAACAAATTCAACCTGTTAGGCATAAACTTTCCAATTCCAATTGAAACTAAAGGCCTACTGGATACCCGACCCACTTTCTTTGCGTCTCTATGTGGCTTGACAACCAGTTAGCGTTTGTATGTAGCACTTACTACATACATGTATATACATATGTATGTTCCATAAAATGATAAGTATATAGTTCCCATAATGTCCATAAAAATCAGCCTGTTACTATGTGGTCTGGAACAATGAAACTGAGAAATCAGTTTGGTGCGGCCTAAATAAATTATGTTAATTTTGCGCGTTTTCCCAGATTTATGATCTGTTTCTGTTACGCATGCGCGTACTTTTGGTATCGCCCTTGCTCATGAACGCAGATGGTGTGGATATTTCTGTCGGTTGTCTTCTGATAACATTTTATGGATTAATAGTGACACAAATTTATGCTAGTTAGTTCAGTCATGATATTTTATAACATTCCAACAAAAGGTATTGGTTTTTTATTTATGGTTTTATTTGTGTCATTAGACGTGAACAATGTAATTTAAAGGGGCATGTCCTTCCCCATTAAATTATCGGTTTCTTTGCGAGTTACGCTTTCACGTCGTGTATTAGACGGACGAGGAATTAAGAATAAGATAACACAAATGTCCAAATATTAAAATATATCTTAATCCGAATCGTCTAATTTGTTGGACTAACACGTTGAGTGCCACTACGAGTTATCTCGTAGTACACAACCTTCGCAGGTAGCCACTACGAGTTATCTCGTAGTGGTTTCAATGTCATGTAACTGACAAGCGGAAGCAGTGGAATAGGTCGATACACCACGAAAACACACCTCGGAACATCAGAACAGTGATTTTATCAAATAAATAGTGTGGCTCCCCTTACATCGTTCAACTGAAGTGAGCACCATCAGCACATATATTCTACTCAAAATGGTCCAGTTGTGAGTGAAAACAGCTGACACCTTCTCACTGAGTGACCACCAGAGGCAGTCGTGTGTGGGCAATTAGACTGGGTTTTTGGTATTCAATAGACTGGCAATGTGCACGCATGCAAACACAGTCAGGGTGATGAATATTCACAATGTACAAACATGCGAAGCCAGTTTCGAGGAATGATTACATCGTTGTGTTTCAACACATTGAAACTTCGCACAACCACCCACACACGTCACACAGGCCTGCCAAATCTGTTCCCCCTCACTCTTGTGCGAGTGGACGCATCCTACTCAAGATATAAGCGGATAATCCATGACGTTACGCGCGTTGATGCTACCATTATCTCATTATTAGGGAACACAGCAGTTGTTTTTTTAATACACTGTGCGGCTCCATTTGGGTGCTTGGTATATTATAATTTTAGTGATGGGCGGTTTTGAAATTTTGACTTGGTTACGGTTTCGACTAAAAGAGTTTCTCTCGGTTTTCATTTCGTTTTTTTTAAGTAGATTGCGTATATGTGTTGAGAAGAGCTCAATATGCCAAGATTCGGTAGGTATTAATCAAGAATGAAGACAATTGTACCGAGATAAAGGGGATCGTGCGATGTTGCAGCTAATTTGGGGCCAATTCCCAATTTCCCCACCCACGTGTGACATCGCAGCTGAATCAGTAGTTCGATATACGACATATTAAGTTATTAACGAAATACTACGTATTGTAACTGTTTATCTTTAAGTATTGTGTGCATTTTGAATTACTTAATCAGTGGGGAGCTGTGCATTTGTATAAAGTAGTGATGTACCGATTAGGCCAAATAAAAAAAGATGCTATGTTTCCGTACATCGACCGACCCTAAAAATAACCTGCCGACCCTAATCTTTTTATTGATATTTTGAGAAAAAGTCCAAATTTTCTAAAAAAAAAAAAAAAAAAAAAAAATTTTTAAAATTTTTTTTATTGTTTTTACCACTAATGCTCATAAATATTGATGATCATTAGTGTGCAAACCACCTGGTTTCTAACATATGCCTGTGAAAAGTGACCATGAAGTGACAGTTGTCTCAAAAGCCACAGGTGTGTGATGGGTTGTGGATTGATGGGCATGAATTTTGCAATTTTAATTTCATGAGTGGATCTCATGCCTGCTTTACCTGTATGCCTTGTTTGGGACTTATGGAACATACTGATGGGTTCCAAATAAAGATGCATGCATTTATTATTTTCTTGGAAAATTTCCCCCCTGCACAGTGCTTATTTGAGTCTGCAAGTTTATTAATTTTGATGCTATGAAAATTGAAATCATCACAAACTCAAGATTTCTATATGATTCTGATACCAAAATGATGAGCTTATAATTTTATGCATGTACTTATTCAAATATATGGCATACATGTGAACATTTAAATATTGAATAATTATAAAACACTACATGACACATACTATGTTGATTCATATGCTTGACCTACTAGTACATGTACTATAATTTGTTTAACTATAGTTGATGTTTTGCTCAGAGTTTCCACTGTGCTATTATTTGGGTCTGCACTAGTTATTAACTTTCAATGGAATTTTTCCCCTGCACTATTATTTGGACCTGCACTTTTATTTGGAGCCCGAGAGTACCGGTAGGAGCACTATCAACAGACATGGTGTGTATATCTGTATATATATACATGTATAGAGGTTATCACCACATATGTTAGGGGTACAGCTACTGTTTCCAAAAACCAGGCATGCTAGGTTGGGTGTACTGGCTACCTCCAGACAATGGGATGTAGTCGTCACAATATAAGTACGGTATAATGGTGGTATTATGGGTAAAATTCTTATAAACGTTAGTGACATCAATTTCGTACCAAGTTTATAGCCAAATGTATGAAAATGTGGTATGTGAATAATAAATAACATACTTAAGCATGAAGTAAGGTTGATCTTTCATCAATCTTAATGTCTATTTCCACTGTGTTTATCAAGTAATACTTTCCCCACAACACAAGTTAGCATTTTATGTCACTTCGGTCGAAGTAATTCAATATTTCAGCAGCTGGATAAAAAATATCAAAATAAAAAAAAATAAAATAAATTCCCTACCTACCTACACTAATTTTTTCACTCCGTTATCGGAAACATACAATCTTTTTTTTTGGCCTTATCGGTATCGGCTATCGGATCGGGCCAATATATGTGGTATCGGCAAGATATCGGCATCGGCAAAATTTAGTCTCCTGACCGATATCGTCAACCAATACATGTCGCGTCCTTTGTGAACGTTGTTACACCAATTCCGACTTTAATATTAAATAAATGACGGGAATTTCCAGAAAAAATAGCGACTATTTTACCCACGGGTCAGCCCTCCATCACATACGGTGATATACCATGATGACAACATCGACAGGAGACTGCTGGTACACTCATGACCCAAATAAACATTTCAAAAGGTACCGTAGTTCCATACGCTTAATAATTAAAGTTAAAACATCAACTGTATACAATTAAAATTACTTGCGAGTGCCGAATAGCACATGTTGAAAGCGAATAACTGACACCCCTGGCATTAGGGGGGGGGGGAATGGATTGAAGGGCCGGGAGTCTCAAGAAATAACTAGTCGTTGATAACAAAAACAATTATCTTCCTGATAATAATACTGAATACGAGTCATGCGATGTGACAATGTTGTAAGATCACACGTGTGCTGACCCTTTGATGTTTCGTTTTGACGTCGGCAGGCTGTTAAATGTAGCCTTCAAAGAGCCGACACACCGCGTTTGATGTTGTTCCGTCAATCTCGGATTCATTTTAATTGAAGGAGACAGATTAACCCTCTTATAGCCAGTTATAGCTGACCATCACAGTGATCATACACTATAATAGTGATGTTACGGTTAACCGACCACGGCAAATCCGTGACCGGTCACGGCCATAGTTGGTGGTTAACCGCATAACCGTCCCAGCTCTATTATTTGCATGCATTTGATGTCTTCGAGTAGGAATCACTAATAAGACACGTGTTGACAGATGACACAGTAAACTAAAAATCACAGTGTTTATAAATAGACGAGTCACACTTGACCAGTTTGCATTAAAGTCGCTGTAGTTGTGACTCGCTATTCCTCAATGTATAGAAACATCACGTGTTAACAACATTTAAGTGTGTGTGTTTAAAGTGCTTTTGATTCAAATTGACTGACGTTCTGGTATAGTTCTCGTCTAGTCCAATAAAGTATTTGATTTGATTTGATTTGGTATATGATGACTGAAGATGGAGGAGGTGACTAACTTGTTTGATGGAACCATCCGAACCAATCAGAGTACTCTATGGGCGGGATTTGTATCTGCTGTCATGGGCAGAGAAAATGTCAACAATTGCAACATTGCAGGTGTTATTAACGCAAGTTCAACTTCTGAAAAAGATTGAGTTTGGCAAATTGAAATTGAGTCATTGACTCAAATGGATTATGGACTGATTCCGTAAGGCACAGTAACGGAATCAAACAAATATTGAGGAAATCTTTTGAATGCAACGAAATATTAAATCGTTTTGCCAGGGTTTTTGGGGAACGTAAACTAAACTTTTTTGCGACCAGGTTATCGGTTCTTTGCCGACAATACTTTGCAATTTAAAAGACAAATTGATATGGAGTTTTGTTCACGTACAAGACTTATCGGTATCTGTATCGGATCAGCCGATAATTCTACTGATAATATCGGCTATCGGCTTTTACCGATAACCCCCGTATCGATACATCACTAGTACAAAGAGATGCACAGTGCAGTAATTTCATAGTAAACGGGAATATGTCAGGGATTTGGGAAGCATAAAACACACTGCATTATTAATATTTCGGTGTCATAATTAGGTCAGCGAGGCCCCTTCGCCTTGGGTCCTCGGCTGCAATTGACACATTCAAAAACATTATTGAACATGGGGGCCGATAATTTGACAACAGTATCAACCAACAGTATCAACTATCAAGTCGATTCGAGTGAAAAATAAACATACAAAAAAAACCGTAACATCGGTTGGAGCAGAATCACGTCGGTCGGTTTCGGTCGGTTAACAGCCCATCACTATATAATTTATAATTCAAGTACTAAAGCGGAACAATTATTCCCTGAAGCTATATTGTACCCTCTTCCGAATGTGTTGGACAATGGAAAGCGTAACAATACCGTACTTTAGACGTCATGCAGTTCATCGAACTTGTATACATGTATGTACGGATAAATGGTTTTGTGAGCATAGAGGTTTACAGTAAAGGGTGACTTATTTCCAGACGGATGGATTATATGGAATCGTTACATGTAGCACACTCCTGTATGTACAGGGATCTATTAGGCTACTGCTGGTTGTTTTAATTTTGTGCTGACAATTCTTCCTACACTATTATTTTGGGCTGTACTTTGGAACCCTAGCATAAGCCTAAATCAGAGATAACTTACAATGTCCGAAACAACAGAAGATGCATGCTCGTAGTCATTACTGGACGAAATAAACTCATCCTCACAGGAAACAAGTTCACCCGATTCCACGTCGGATTCACCTAGTCCCCTGCGAACTGTTCGAGGTTCGGTTCGAAACCGCCGTGATGATTCGGTCCGGTTCGAAACCTTAGATGGGATTCGTTTATATCGAACCTTTCCGTTAGTCCCGTAAAATGGGCAAGTTTTGCTACCAGGAATTGTTTATTGATTATTTAAAGTACATTAATTGGTTTATACACAACTGTGTGATACTATGATTTTATGTTTGAATTGTTTACATGGAACATAATTAATTTGATCATTACTCGGGTTGGGTCACTGGGTGATATTTCGTTGAAGAGGTCTTTTGGCATAATCATTTTATTCCGTTCCCGCTAAATGGTCAGGATACTAGTAATTAATTAGTAAAACTATTTAGTCTGTCATCAAAGTTCGTTTTATTCCCCATATAATTTTACTAATAGACATAATTATACCTAATTAATGAGACAATTTTCAAGTTATGATTATTTTAATATGACTACATAAATACAAACAAACAAGCTTTTATGAAATCGTAAACTGGCTGAAATAGACGTTTCCGGGCAGCACTTCTGTGTCTACAATTGGAATCAACCAATCAGTGAGGAGAGGGTGTGGTCATTGTTTGTCAGCACAAATGATTGACATGGTTATGTTACCCGATGTGTATTGTCTTGTGACTGTGTGAAACGCTTTGATCTTTGTCGTGTGTTGTCGCAGAGTTTTGATTGACGTTCGAGTGCTTCGATGTCTTGCTACAATTTAGCTGTCTGTCAATAGTACTGAGTGTGCTCATTACAATAATAATATGCCGTATGGGTACTTAATGTATTTACAAGAGAAAATTCCCACTGCACAGTGTTTATTTGGGACCCTACGTTAATTACTTTTCCGATAAAAAAATCGTAAATCACTTGCAAAAATAGAAAAGATCAGAACATAAAATGCGTAGATTTGAAACCAAAGTCGCAGACGAATAAACATCTCCATTATAAAATAATTCTTTATTATGTAATTAACTTATAGTGTGGATGGGCCCAATGGCCGCAATACTTAAATAACCGTTGATTTTACTATAATAATGTCCACTAACTGTTCTGATTGCCCACTCTCTCGTGAGTCTATGACAACATGGTCGTTATTTGGGTTCGAGATTCGAGGTTCGGTTCGAAACCGAGACGATGATTCGGTTTCAAGGTTCGGTTCGACCTAAAATCTAAGGTTCGCAGGGCCCTAGATTCACCGTCTGTACTCTGTAGCCATGCTCATATAAGTAATACCTATATAACAAGCTATAACCAACACAAGGACACCCACACCTCCATAAATATGCTTGGGCCTAAAAAAAAAATACCTTTGTTTCCGGTAACGGAGGGCATAAAAATAGTGTGGGGGGGGGGTAAACTTTTTTTTTAAATTCCCATAAGATACAAAGTATTAATAGCCCTAAATGTGTTTTCTATACAGGTATACTATGTATACAGTTTATCTGGATATAATATTGTAAATGAACTCTTAAGGCACTGTATTTTATAATCTTTTATTTCAAATTTTATTAGTTTTTGCTACAATGGCTTGGCAATAACAGGAGTCAGACCGCTCTTAAATTTGTACACATCTCGCATATTGGAGTGAGTCTTGAATCTTTGTCTTAAGGAAGCTTTCACCACACCACCACCTTCTCCACATTGGACACAAGTGTCTGATTCGCCGATATCAGAACCCTTGGGTATTTTGGGAAAGGGTCCGGGGCCCATGCAATTGGAAAAATAAATTGTGAAATTTTCGATTTGACATATAAATGACACTATCAGATGAATTTAAAAAATAAGATGTTTAAATCTTAATGAACTAATGAATAAAACAACAGTATATATACCAGTTGAGTCGGTTGACACTATTAAAGTCAGTGCGTACACCTCTATAAATCTGATACATGGTGCGTGTATATATTCCAGCTCATACTTAGTCAGTACATCTATATACCTGATATAGACTTTATTCTAGTAGGGTAATAGAAAATATTATATACAAATTATAGTCAGGACTAATAAATTATTGCTTCTTTATATAATAGCGCCCGCTCTCCCGCGGCAAAGCCGTGGAAGCGAAGCGACCAGGGTATACGTATGCGAATATGAGATATATACTAATCGACTTTTTCGGCCCAATCTAAAAATAAATTGAAATCACCTAAAATAGGATAATTTATTCATAACTGAAGGGTCAGCCAGGGTCAGCGGAGTCCAAAATTTTATTGTTGGCAACGGCCGCCATTTTGTATTTTTTGATTAATGCCACCTCGAAATGTGTAATTGGGCAAAATGCTCCAGGGCAAAAATAAAAAACTTTGATCTAGCAACTGTTAGCTATACGTCATCATATGTAGGAACATCATGCTCCTAAAGCCAAATATATTTTCAAAAAGTGAATGTAAATTGAACAAAAGCTCTTGTTAACAAAAAAAGTTATATTGCATGAAAAAGTTTTGTTTACATATTTCATAAAATTATTAAAAATATTTACCCCGAAAGAAGAATCTAGCGACCTTGCTGGCCGTTTACATATTATCTTCAATTTTCTAACGGTATTTCCGCCTAAAAAATTGATGAAATATTCTCAAAGTTCAAGGCCGACAAACGGAAAATTTAAGTTCCGATTGAAAGATCGCAGAGTCATTTTAAGATTGCTTCTTGGGAAACCAGTAAAGGCGTCCTGACGTCACTACCTACACCGGCGCGCAAAACTCCAGACAGGACTGCGTCGATGGCCAGACAGCTGAGACTCGAATTACATGGCAGGCTAAATATCCACATTTACGTTATATGTGGTTATTTACATACATTGTATACATCATTTTCTTGTGTCCCATTATAATTAGGGTGGATACACACATGCATGTAATTTCTGTATGTAAAATACATGTATTTTGCATGGCCACACAAATAATTGACAACATTAATCACATGCGCGCGAGCGGTTCATTGTTAACAGGCCAGACAAGTGAGCAGTGCTAAGCGAAGTCAAATTGTCTTCTATCAGTACATTTAAGGCCAGTCCAAAATATGTCTTCTCTCACGGATGCGGAAATTAGTCAAGTCTGTGTGATATCTGGCATTGTATTAATGCACGACCACCAGAAGCCATACGTCTGGCATATACAGGCTTGATGTAGAACATTTTCAACCATGATGCTTGTTTGGGGGGGGGGGGGGTCTCGAAAGCTTCAAATCGCTAAGGGACTTAGTTGAATGTATCGGTCGGAATAATCTGGGCAAGAAGGTACAATATGATATGTTTTACTTAAATAGCTCAGAGTTAACCACCCCCGCTTGGTAGCTTTCGGTGTCATATATAGCCCCTACATGCGTCGGGGAAATCCTTCTATAAATAAGAGAGGACTGGTAATTATTTAAATAGAAAGTCTACAATATGGGTTATCCCACGAACAATTATTTTAAGTAGCCTGGCGACTCGGCCCAAGATAACGGCTTATCTACATTCAGACTTAATTGGAACTAGAACTCAGTGCGTTCAACACGTAGGCAATGATTGGGTTGTCAGTGGACACATATTACATCGTCTGTATGATCCATGTAAAACGCCAAATACACGATAATTACAGAGATTATATGCATGTGTGTATCCACCCTTAGGGTTTATCATCAAATCCTTCTATAAAGATAACAATTCATCCGATAATCCCATGAACAGTAACAAGCGGGCGCAAATTACGTTTACGTACATGATCATATTATATATATATAGAGTTAAGTAGCTATACCATAATAACACAATGTGTTAAACTTAAAGCATAGTATTCAAACTGGTACAAAAAATCCCCATCTTCCCACATCATCAATGTTTGCATCTCATACTGGGGTTACATGTTTTAGAGCCTACCGGTAGAAAATTTAACTGCAAATTTATTGAGAATTTCTATGAAACAATCACTTGTCAAGTTGTCATATATGTTCAAAGTCATTTAATTTCTATTAACCAACATCCTACACATATCAATTGGGTTAATAAACATATCCCATGCCCATGCATGGCTCATAAATCTTATTTTCGGTTAAAGTTACCTATTTTCGAGGCATCCCGTTTTTGGATGTCAGTTGGCCCACTACTCTTTGAGTGCCTAATAAACCTACAGGGTGGAATAATAGTACAGGTTGGAAAATGTCGCGTAACTGAATAATAGTACACGGCGGAATAAAAGTACAGACTGGAAATATTAGTACCATACATCCCAACAAAACGCACCATCTGACTGGTTTACTGATGCCATGTGACAGAAATAGTTTCGATGGATAGCCAGGTCTGTGAATCTACAGTGTGCTGATCACTGTCAACAATCAAGAGTTCATTTATCTATGAATAACACAATTTAAGATTGGTGAATTATTTCTTTTGGTTAATTTAATAAACGTACAGGACCAAATAACGATCGTACAGGTGGGAATTTTACCTCGATTTTAATAATCGTACATGTATGTTTATTAGGCACTCAAGAGTAACCCCAGTTTGGTGTGTTTTGTGAGTGCGATTTTGCAAGTTAATTGGGCTAACGACTCATTGAATTAAAGCCAGCAACTTAAACTAAAAGAAACTGGAAGAATAAAGTCAAGTTGGGAGAATGAGATTGGTAATTTTCAGACTGAAAGTTGTGAAAAATTAATTTTGCAAATAAAAACTTTACGGCGGGCGGTCCGGCGGGCAGGTTACCGGAAACAAAGGTATTTTTTTTTTAGGCCTTACCACCAAAATAACTTGATTAGGTTACTTTCTACTTCATATTTATTGCTCAAACGTGTCCATTTTTGTCTACGAGATTATGTCGAGATAACTCGTAGTTGGCACTGGTGCCAGTGGTGGTGGGAATACCCAAATTCCTTCCGCCAGTGCCGGCTACAGTACGGGTCCTACTAAACAACGAACACAAACGAACATAAACGAACACAAACGAACACAGGTCCAAAAAGCGGAGTAGAAGGGTGAAATTTGGTTTATGGGTGCGCGTGGGTCCATTCTATGTGTATGTGGTGTTATTTCCAACTTTGATGATTTATTTTTTGAGTTATTACCATTATTTGAATACAAAACTACTAAACAACGAACACAAACGAACATAAGATTAGCGGCAGTGCAGAGGTTACCATGCAGGTGTTAATTAACTACGGCTTACTCTGTCTCCTTGTTTTTACTGCAAGATGATTGTCAATTTTATCACTGATGGCAATAAAAACACGGCGAAACATCAGAGGTCGGCGTTTTAATGCATAGCTAACAAAACATTTGAGTGAGTCATTGTTGTCAGTCTCTGAGATGACTATATATATTTTCTCAGTCTCGGAGATCACTCTGGTAAATGCTATATCTGCTTGCTTTCCTGATACACGCATACGCTATGTACCAGGCATCTTAAGCAAAATCTCAATCGTAATTTAAGTAAAACAGACAGTGATCAAACTGTCAATAAGATGGAAAAGTATTCAATAGCGAGAGCGGCTTGGTAACAATAGAAAACAAAATCATTTATGACGAAATACAGACAGACATAATTGACAAATATATGTGACAACAGACGATACCTTACATTTATGGAAAGACTAAAGACGAAAG
This sequence comes from Siphonodentalium dalli, assembly GCA_032622095.1. Taxonomy (NCBI): domain Eukaryota; kingdom Metazoa; phylum Mollusca; class Scaphopoda; order Gadilida; family Siphonodentaliidae; genus Siphonodentalium; species Siphonodentalium dalli. Next base: position 210,720,395 of record CP136064.1, on the reverse strand, counting down.
TTTTAAATGCTAGAAAACAAAATTCAACAATTCCGAAATATTGGACAAATAACAATTATGAAAGCATTAAAGGTGCGGGAGTCCTTGGCAGTGGGTATTACCGTATATGCTGTGAAAAATTTCCAACGGTCAAAAACCGACACAAAAAGCAAAATGTAGACAGACTTTGTCCGTATACAAATAAGAACTAATAAAGATTGTTCATATCATTTGTGTGTGATTAGCCAGTAACACATACGGTGCTGTCTTCTGTAACACAATCAGGCTCTTGCTTAGGTAATATATAGTAGGTCTTTATGATAGCATGCTGTTTACACGATGAACGAAACTGTATGCGTTTTAGTGTTTTTTCTGTTTACGGTGATTGGAACAAATATGAATATTTTCGACAACTAAGGCCTCCCGTGCCTTTAATACTATAATTAACAAAAAAATTGACTGAGTTTACAGACAATTTAAATGAAACAGTGACTGATAACTGCGTGACATTCGAGTGGAGGGGATTTTACATTATCAGGCATTGCATCATCTTTGGAAGTGAGACACGAAATTTGAACAAATTTGACGGCCGAACAACAAGACAGACTAATGCGAAGACTTCTTAATTTTGTGAGTGACAATTCCAAATTCCAAACTTCAACTGATGGCAATTAACTATACCCAAAACTACCGCTCTCGCAAAAAAAAAATGGACAATAAAAAAAGGAAAGAGTGAAGACATCAAAAACCAAGACGATCACCAATAAACGACAGAAAGTTAGCATATAGTATGTAAATATACATATAGGATCTCACATGAGTTTCTATTTTATACGGAATTTATCAACCGAGTTCACTAAATTCGATTTGAGTCGAGGTTTACCGAGGCTCAAATAGAATTTAGTGGACGAGGTTGATAAATTACGTATAAAATAGAACGAGTTTGAGATACTTTTTATCACATGGTCATATAATCGCTTAATTTTTATCGAAAACAACAATAATTAACAGACAGAGAACTTTGTCCCAAAGAGCAGCGTGACGTCATTGCACGCAACGATATTACACGTGTCTATTACGCTCGAATATTACATAGGAAAATAGTGCTAATCATGTGATAAAATAACATATAGACTTCTTGGATTCATATCAAATAAGTGCATTACTTGATTTTAATGATTTAAATAATGCAACATTTTGCTGGAGCCATTTTCATCCATGCACTGACTTCAAGGAGAACAAACTCTGCCCATCGTTCCGCCGGGGCTGAGTCAGTGTAAAATAATATATAAATATTCGATTGTATATAAAACAAACTTTGATTCTAGTACCTAAAGCTCTACTCAAAGAGCAGTGTGATGCCAGGGAAGTTAAACGAAGTAATAATAAGACAAACTAACTAAGTCAAAACAACTCAGTGACAAAGAGACAGAGTATAAGCCATAGAGAAGGCGGTAGTTAATTAACACCTTTATTAACACCTTTGCAATACGGCTAATCTCATGTTCGTTTGTGTTCGTTGTTTAGTAGCTTTGCATTCAAATAATGCTTATAAGGCCTAAAAAAAAAATACCTTTGTTTCCCCTAACGGAGCTGAAAAATATAGGTGCGGGTGGGCGGGATATAATTTTTATTTTTTTTATATTTTTTTTTATAGAAATCGCCCGAAAGTTCTCACTTTCCCATGTATATATACATGTCAGGTGTGATTTCAATGCTGGAAGCTTCATTATGATATTGGAAGGAGATCAGCAAGACACAAGACATAAAATAGAATAGCATAGTATTTATTTGTATTTAAAATCACAAAGTACAATAAAAAGTAAATATTCAATACCAATTCAATCAAAAATATCCTATACCAACATATGCTACCATTTTCACTTTAAAAGTGTTTAAAATATCGCCAACAAAACACTCATTTTCAACGTTAAACGTTTCCTTTGAATCCAAGTCCAAACTACTGCATTTAACGACAACGTTGTCCGTAAAACTCATATGGTGTTCTTGAAACACGTGTAAAAACTTCTTAGCATGTGAAACTACGGTAAATTTGTTTACCGCGTCCATGAGAGAACTTTTAGAAACTTTAGCCCTAATTAACACACTGCTGCTAACCATGATTTGTGACGCCATGACATAGGTGAATATTCCTGTTTTGATGGAAGTTTTAGTGATGAGCCGATTGTCAAATAGAGCTGTGCCGATTCCTATTATTGTAATAATTATACCAGAATATGTTATATGTGTTATATAATACTTAGAATTAGAAGCAAGCAACAACCGTAGTAATATGCCAGTACAAAGTATATATACATGAGTATACGTTTGGGTAAGTATAGGTAGGTATGGGCGGACTTGTGATCGAATACAGGCACATGTCCTGCAGAGGCTGTGGTACGGGGCCTCGGTGTATTTATGTAATGTATTGTATCGACGATGCAATGCATTAACTTTCCCATGTATTCCAGGCTATTCCACAACAAATAGTTTGAAAGTTTGATGTAGCCACGTGCATGACGACATATCCACGGCCCGTTTTTGATAACAATTCATCAAACGGCATTTGTCTTGGACCCCAATTCAATGACATCACATCAAAGCAAATGAGCCGACTGAACTAGTTGCAAGTTACACCATGTTCACGTCAATTTCGCAGACACGATTTGATTGTCGATTTCGGCATGGTCATCAAAATAATCATTGGTGGTGACCTATACGTGACGTCACATGAGGCTGACTGGATGGAATGACATTGTCTTCGACTATTTGAAGTTAATCATTAATGGAAAGTTGTGTTGGGTGAAAGACTTTCAAAAGATTATTACAGATAGTAAAATTAATAAATAAATTTCTTTAATATCTGACTATTAATGCTTGTACAGTTTTTATTCCTGCGTCCTGACAACTGATCAGTACACATGTTATAATATGCTCAATTTAATTGAACAAGCAGTGAAGTCAGCTGCGCAATTAAATGTCACGTGACATGCACATTCGGTTTCTACAGTTTATCCCTGTTTTACGCTGTGTGTACTATATAGATAGATTTGTTGTGCTGCGTATGCATACATTTTGATTTTTGATAGTCTGACATACATAAATAAAAATGTCTACATGTTGATAACGAACAATAAAGTTACGTATCGGCCTACATGAGTCCCATGAGATGTAATTTGTGTACATCATCATATAATTTATGATTACGCGCAATCACGGCGTCATCACCGAAGCCTGGCTCTAACCCAAAGTGTCACGTGCTTCCCTGTGATCCCCACTGTAATATATTGTTCAAACATAGACCCAGGTACGGCCGGTGTATTGAAGAGGAGATGGCTGTATATCAAGTTGTGTTTGGTAAATCACTTTCCCCATGTTTACTGGTCATTTATTCAACAAAACATCGTCATATTTAAAACAGTTTATTGAAGAAAAACAAGCACCTGATTTCTATTTAGACAATCGGAAATGCCGATGTTGAAACCCGACTCCCCGAGTACCGATTGTCATCCGATGGGCCACAATCGACCGGTTCCGATTGTCGGCTCATCATGCACTAGAAGATTTAAACGAAAACGATGTATTTTTTATTTTCCGTGGGCGCCGCCATTTTACGAAATGCATCCGGACGTCGAGTCATTAGAAACGGGACTATTATAAAGCGACGAACTGAGACAAACAGCGTCGGCAGCTATTTTCTTTTATTTTCAAAAAAATAAAAATAAAAAAATTGTTTTGGTGCGGAAGGTTTAAATAGGTGCGGGCGGGTTAGGGGAAACAAAGGTATTTTTTTTTTAGGCCTAACTCGAAAAATAAGTCATCAAAGTTGGAAATAACACCACATACACATATAATGGACCCACACGCACCCACAAACCAAATTTCACCCTTCTATTCCGCTTTTTAGACCTGTGTTTGTTTATGTTCAGTACAAGTTATCTCATACTAGTCAATAGTACTATCAATCGCCGTTTCTGTCATCTAAACTCGCGACGTCATCCAATTCTAGCTTCATTGAAGCCAAATTATGGTCTACTATGTAAGGGTATCTATCTTGCCACGATTTGGCAAACTGGCGAGATTACTACTATATAAATTATAAAAATACTATTAATTGATTTACGGCACTCAACGTCACGAACGTGCTAACGAAAATGTGCAGTTTTGCGTAATTTCCGTTTATATAAAAAAATTATGACAGTCGGCTGTTTCGAACATTGGTCGATCGGGTTAGTTAAATATTAATTATAGCAGAAACACGTTTTTTTTTTTTTTAAGATTCATCATTTCATGCACGTAGCACTCGAAAACAGGAAACACGGATAATATTTGCGGCGTCAAATGTCGTTGTGAAAATAAATATTGGCTGAATATTTAACCTGTGGTTGATATGCAGCTGCCCTGCCTGTATTGACGAGGCGTCCAGCTAAACTGTTGAATCTATAAGCCATTTCAAATGACGGAGAGAAAGTCAACCGAAAAATGATTTTGACCTTCAACGTTCAAATCTCGCTCTCGTCTGAAATCTCGCAGGTGCCCCGAGATTTCATCACTGTTTACGTCGTTGCTAAGAAGCTCAACATTTTCCAAATAGCGAATACTAGCAACGATTTAAACAAGAAAACACCATCAATTTATCTCTGGAAGATTCATTCACACTTCATAACTAACGCATAATTCGCGAACCAAGACACATGGCGAGTTATCTGAGGACTAATGAACTTTTGGAAGGCCTTCCATCGCTTGTTGGGGAGCGAAATTTGGGGAGATCGTACGCACAGCGAACTCCGAGGTTGAGTAAATATGACGACGATGCGCTTAGATATCACACAGCCCCATCAACAGCATTTCTCAGAGACAGCAATTTGATACAACCTCGACCACCATCACCTACACAGACACGAAATGCTGTTTATGAAGTGAGTGCCATTACATTTACAAGTTACAATCAAATCAAATCAAATTGTTTATTTGGTATAGAATCCAATATTAGATTATTACCAACACATATAAAGAACATAACAAAAGGACATTTACATCAATACATGTATACATTCAAGTACATAAAGTGAAATTGTAGGTTCTACAATAGAATAGAGGTTTGGTGGATCTTACTGATATTAAGTACATGTTTGCCTATATTTTGATACCATCCCAATAGCAGGTTTCAGTTCGCAAGCTCATTCCTTTTTTTATACATTTTATAAACTCCCATCATACATATTTTCTTTATGGATGTGTCAACTTCATTTGGACTTAATATGAAAGTAACTTTTTCATCATCGCTGTAGTTATTAAATTCAGGAATATTATACTGAATTTTATCAAGCATTGTCTTCCTCTCAACTTTTAGGGGCTTACAGTCTATAATAAAATGCTTTTCATCCTCCACTCCATTCTTACAGATAGGACAAATTCGATCTTTTAGTTCAAGTTTTGATCTGCCCTTTTCAATTAATAACTGACTGTCACTAATCCTAATCTTAGTATACGTAGTTTTTACTTCATTATCTAAGTCAGCTAATAGGTAACTTTCACACTGATACAAATTTTTCAGTTTTCTATAAAACCTTAATTTGTTACCGTTGGGTTTATTCTCATCGTTAAATAGTTGTTTTTTCCAGAACTCGGTAAATCTGATTTGTAATTTCTTTTCAACTTCTCTAGATTCACCCCTGATAGTATAGTTATTACTATGTTTAACCGATTCACTACCTAAGTCTACTTTTTCCAATATTATTTTTATTTGATCACAAAAGCCCATCTCAAGTTTCTGATTTTCCAAATAAGCCTTGTGTACTAATGACTCAGGGTTAGATTGAACCAAGTGGTTATGGTAGTTTAAGCTGTTCTTTATTCCAGAAATGTAGACAGGAAATATTCCTAATTCTCCAAAACAGGCCATATTGGTGGCAGATCTGTTAACACCAAGAACAAATTTCATGAATTTCATTTGATTTTTATCTGGGAGAAATGTACTTGCTCTTGTCTCAAAATCAGATGCTCTCCGAACAATATGGTCGGGAGTGGTCAGCTCCCCGCCATATAAGGATATGGGTTTAACACAACTATGGTACAGTTTTAATAATGTCATGGTGTTTTTCTTAGCCCCGTAGAATTTACTTCTTATACAAAATGAGGCTTTTGTGGCTTTCTTATCTAAGTATCCGAGCGCAGCCGACAACACCCCTGATGGTTTGAAGATAAAGCCGAGATATTTATATTCTTTCACATTCTCTATGTTTTGGTTATTAATTAGGAAATTCATATTTTTTAATAGCTTACCAGATTTATTAAAAACCATGGGTTTAGATTTATTTATATTAATGGTGAGATCCCACATCTTACAGAAGTCTTGTAGCTTATTGAGTGAGGATTGAAGTCCATCTTTGGATTTAGATATAAGGACTATGTCATCTGCATAAAGAAGACATGAGAGCTTTTTGTCAGCGAGGGTTACTGGGTCACATGATTCATCAAAAATACCTGGGATATCATTAACGAATAATGAGAACAATGTGGGGCTGAGTACACAACCTTGTTTGACCCCCACAGATGATTTCAAATCATGGGTTATTCCATCGGGTAATTTAACTGCATATTCAACTTTCTCATACATATTTCTCAATATTTCTAGAAAATGACCTTTTATTCCATAATGAGCAAGCTTAATAAATAGTGCTTTCCTGTTTACTAAATCAAAAGCCTTTTTTAGGTCAATGAAGCATGTGTACAGATACTGATTATTCTGTACTGTTTTATCAATTAAAGTCTTCAGCGTAAATATATGATCAGTGGTGCGGCTTCCAGTGGTGCGGCTTCCTTTACAAGTTACAACCATACAAATTACAATGATTGATTCATTGAATGATTGATACAATTTACAAATTGAAATTGGGGATGGGAGTTGACTAGCCTCAGCCTGGGGGCTCCATTAGACAGTTCGTATTCAGACTAGGAGTTGGCCCAGTTGGGACAATGTCACAATCGACCCTAGTCCAAGATCATCAGGAGTGGCCCCGGGTGTACCACTTATCATTAATTACGGTCTAAAATAGACTGGTCAGTCTATAATTCTATATTGAAATTCTCAGTAATAATTATTATGCCAGTGAGTCAATTTTATATAATTACACGTCAGAACAGACCTGTCAGAACATCAAAAAAGTTTCCATGTTTTGAACCTGTATGTGGAATATGATATCTCTACGGGAATAGTCAGACTCAAACTCAAAGTAGAGATTCACAGTCCTCGAAATTAGTACTATTACTAAGTATAACGGCAATAATTGAATAAAAAATGCCATGGGAAATTGTAATAAAATCCTGTGACAACATTTGGAATCTAACATATCGTCGGTGGGCTTCCAAAAGGACGTATACCCGGTTTTGGCGGGAAAAACTTTTTTGCATTCAGATTCTCTGTGTCAAATTACACTATATATTTAGAGTATGTGCCCCTTAATCACCTGGAAATTACTTTTTCCCTCGTTATTGAGTTGTTATTTCGAAAATATCGTACAATTTCATTTTGGTTGGGTGACTGAAATTTTTGTTTTCCAAAATATCGTACAAATATTTTATTTATTTGGAGACACATCCCTGGTGGTCAGAGTACTCAGAGTATTGGATATTAACCACACAACAAATGGAAAGGGCAGGAACCTCAGGCCCGTTCTGATACACACAAGGGGAGCGAGATAATCCAGCTTAAATGCAGCTTTAATGTTTAGCATACGACATTCTGGAATTTGAAGAAAAAAATACCGCCACTATTCCAAAACCTCGTATGTAGAAAAAAGTACGTCGGAAATTGGTGAATAAATCATTTTTAAAATACCCTCTTAATTCATATGTCTCTAACCAGTAACCATAGTGGGCATATTCCCTATTGTGGGAACTTATTATATCTACTTAATTCTTGTTATTTTGACAACACATTTGAGATTTATAAAGTTTTTTGCTTCTCCTGTAAATTAGCAAAAAGCTGTATAGAGAAATTCCATTGTGACTAACGTGACAACTTACTGACTTTTTTGCTGCGCAAATCAAGTAGTTCAGCATCAATACTGTAATTTCTTATGTAAAGTGTTCACAATGAGGCCTCTAAGTCACAAAATATTTAGTACATTCCAGGAACCATTGGCGCAGATTAGCTGAGAACTTGATATTGAACGTGATGAAAATCAGACATGAATATTTGGATCCAATACTGCAGCACAAATATTATCCCAGATATTAGTAACTTAAACAATGTTCCCATCATATGTCAAAAGAAAGACTCATTAGTACTACCTACACTTATATTGGTTGTGTTATTGCCAATTTTTATCCAACTGCGCCTCAAAAGGTCGCGTGACTAATGTGACATGTATTTGTGTGACTAACGTGACAAAAAGTTCTGAACTATTCTTGATATCCCTGTATTTTTTAGTAAAGAAGTAGGTTTGTCCCATAGGTTATAATGAAATAAAACTTTATGAAAAAATTCAAACAAGTAATATATATTGAATAAAACACCAAATGACAATTAAATTCTAACTTGGTATGGAGTTTGTAGACATTTATGATTTTACGTATCTAAGTTCAGTTATGTGTGGCCAGTGTTCACACATTAATTGTGACTATGGGATGTGATGTGTAACTCTTACAATTGCATGTATCTTACAGTAGGTGGTCTACATGTACCGGTATATCAGTAGATCATGCCATGAATCTCTACTCTGGCTAACGCCCGTAGAGATCATATTCAACCAATACAAAACCTGGAATCCTTACAAAGTCAAAAAATAACACAGGGACTATATTTATTAGTTATTACCTGTTCCTTAATAATGTACTTCACTGTTGCTGAAGGTCCCAACTTCAAATTTCATGATTTAAGTGACTTCGTATGTGATTAGCTATATGCATCGCTTACAAGTATGGAATTTCTCAGGGGTAATTATTTCGATGTTTATTGTGATATCGGCTCACAAAAGTAATATAAATTCATGCAATTTTGAGTTGGAACCTTCACCTACAGTGAAGTACATTATTAAGGAACAGGTAACAACTGAGAAATATATTCCTTGCGTTATTTTTTTGGCTTTATATTCTGGTAGAATATGATTTCTACGAGTGGTAGCTATCTAGAGTAGAGATTCACAACATGATCTATTATCTCAGATGGTCTTCAGAAAAACGTCAGTAATCCATACATACAGGTACCATACACACTTCCATATGAGATTAGGTGATATTGATAGTCTTGACTCCTTAATTAATTGGGTAAGCAAGTATAAATTCTCCTCAGACAAAAAGCTGGTTAGAATATTCTCTAAAAGTATAGACAAAATAGTAAATTGACATTTATATGTAAAAATTGCTTCCTTGAAAACTTCTGTGACACATCACTAATTTTAGATGTCGGTCACATGACCAATGTTATACTTTGAACTAAAATCAATTTAAAAACATTTAATTTCATATCTATATAAGCAGTGCTACTTAAATGTAAAGATTAAAGTGTGGGTCGAATTTTAAATAATATTTTTTTGGGTAGTTACATAAGATGGAAATGTGACTAACATGACATTGCGGATCGTGACTAACGTGACAATATTTCACCCCCTCCCTATTTTCAGAACACATGCTTTATTAGCAATCCGGCAATCTATCAATAGGTACATATAGACATGTTGATGAGAAATATCAATTTGGAAGGAAATCCCCATGCAAGTTATAAAATAGGATCCAATTATGGCAAAAAAATGTAAAATTTTGTGACTAACGTGACAAAAAAAAAATTGGAATTGAAGTAAAAAAAATAATTAATTTTCAGAACAAATCACGGAGACAAACAACAATGTACAATTTATTCAGGACATGAACCAGTAAAAAATGCTAACAGTCTCATCTTACAGTAATCTAAGAATACTATTTCATATGAATGTTTCTTTTGATAGTATTTTCACCACCAATAGCATAGTTTGACTCAGCAAGTTTGTCAATGTGGAATTTAAGCATAAATTATATTTAACGCCTGACAATGTCAGATTTGAAAACTTCAGATCTATGTCATACTATCAGACAAATATTGAAATAAATGATAAGCATGACTTTATTTTTTATGCATTGAGTCCCAATTTTCATGGAATCGCTCTATACGTCCTTTTGGAAGCCCACCGACAATATGTCGCAGCATTAAATTTGTTGTTGGACATTTTTCCTAATTTTGGGGTCTGGATTCTTGAGATGATCCACTGATGTACATACCGTATGTATGGGATGCCAAATTGACATTTAATAAATAATTGAGCTTAAGCGCAATAAGGAATTCCTTATTGCGCTTAATAAGGGAATATCTAATTTAGTTCAATATTAAGCTTAAGTTCAATAAGAGATTCCGTATTGCGCTAACAAGGAATCTCTTATTGCGCTTAAGCGCAATAAGGAATATCTTATTGTGCTTAAGCGCAATAAGGAATGTTCTTATTGTACTTAAGCGCAATAAGGAATGTTCTTATTGCACTTAAGCGCAATAAGGAATATTCTTTATTGTGTTTAAGCGCAATTACATCCTTATTGCGCTTAAGCGTAATTAATATCTCCCTCATTAGATCACCCCTCTGCAAATAGTAGAATTATCCTATATTTTCTCCACCAATTGTACCATGGACTACACCATTTTAATTATAGGGAGTTTATGTAATGTGGCTAATTGCGGCTTAAGCGCATTAAGGAATATTCCTTATTGCACTTAAGCGCAATTAGCTCTTATTGATTGTGCTTAAGCGTAATAAGAATATTCCTTATTGCGCTTAAGTGCAATAAGGAATTTCCTTATTGAGCTTAAGCGCAATTAGATCTTCCCTTAAGTAAAATATTACATAATTATACATACGGTATATAATTTGCGATATTTGTTTATAGTTTGAATTTTGTATAACTATACTACTAGTTTAGAACTGATCACTTAGTGAACGGAAATCTTTCCACTTATGATTGAATCATGGTCGTCTGAACGTTCACTTAATTTTTCCAGTAAATTTTATGTTAACTTTAATTTTTTATATGTTTTTATAAATGAAAACAATAAATTTAATAAAACAACTTTTTGTTTCTCTTCCAAACAATCTGTAGCTGCAAGATCAAGTGAAATCTGTAAAACATGAACTGAGAAAAAAAGATGATCTGATACAGCAGTTAGTCAGGTAAGAACTACGATAGTAATTTAATTTCATTGGTGACCTTTTTCTCATCTCTATTATATAAACAGCCCACATTACTCATATCTCCGGAACATAATGTTTATATAAGGCCTAAAAAAGGCCTTTGTTTCTGTTAACCTGCCCGACCTCAGTAGACCCTATTTCAAACCCCATAAACTAGTCTACACATTTTATTTGGATCTGTGAATCTAAGTGGCAGTTATTTTATTTTTTTGCATACTTCATAAAAAAATTGCCATATTTTTAAAGATGGACCACTTACCAGAGGACCAGCGATGTCTTTATCTGGTTGTATTATATGGGAACTTTATGCTAGATGTTTCTGTTTATGACCAAAAAAAAATTGTTTTATCTAATTTTGAATACCTAATAAATATTCATTATTCTCATTGGCTGAAGTTTTGTCATACAATTATCATCATTTCTCACTCCAACACATAGCATGAACTTGGTACATGTTTATATTTTACTAGGGATTAACTTTTCTGTTGGCATAATTAATTTGAGTTTCAAGTCTTACAATGTCTACTACTCAAGAAATATTTTATTTTCAATAAAATTAATTCAATGAAAAGATCTCATATTTAACGAAAAATATAAGAAATAAAACACATAGTTTCATCGCTCTATATCGACAATTTTGTTCTGAAATCTTCCGCATGTATATGTTTTGAAAAATACTTCTTTCCAAATTATGTACACATAATTTTCAGTTCGAATGAGCCATGTCCGTTTAGTGCTTATCAAAAGTGATTCTACCGGTATATAAAAGTATATTTTCAATTTCTGTAAAGAGACTTACATAATGTTGGAACTGTTTTGCATCTAATGATCACAATGAGGTGCAAATTCCGGTAGCCTGCACATTTATAATCTATCAGTAGATAACTTGGTAATGTGCTAACAATATAAGGTTGTCTTGTTCACAGTCTTGATGCCACAAAAGTACAAGCTCCACTGAGACCTGACTTGGTGAGTATTGACCAATAAAAAACTGGTGATGTGCCAATAGCAATTGGAATTTCAGGCTGGAAAATAGGTTGAAATTTTTCTGACAGTTTAATGTTCTACAATATTAAGAGTAAAAATTTTAGTTTTTACACCAAGACTTTGAATTTTTCTGACTTGCATTAAGATTTACTGAAATTGCTCTCAATTGAAAATTTCCATCTAGGTTGTGAATATTTCAGATTGGAATTTTCTAAAAGTTAGAACAGTTAGTATTTGGCAAGGTCCGGCAAGGAGTTTGCAAATTAAATTTACTGGAATCAGCTGGAATTGGACATTTTGGTCTGGCTTAGCCAGAAATAAAAAATGGTACCCCAAAACAACAGATTGAGTTTAGCCTTTTGTATCTGCATGATTTGAGCACCATTGTTAGGTATTATCTTCAATCTGTAAATTGAATTAAATTAAAAACTATTTGTTTTTTTTGTTTTCCTATATCTAGGTTGGTGGATCTATTTATTATGGTGAACGAAGTCATATTGAAAACACCCGAGGTGAATTAGCTGCACTGCAAGTTAGAAATGAACAACTTCAAATGCAGGTAAATATTTCTCAGATGTGTTTGATCATTTGATGTGTGTGAAACTAATCATGCTCCATTGACATTGATTGATGTAAAATTTATTTTGGAATTGCACATTTAGATAATCTCAAGAGTCATTACCATTTTCAAAAACTACCACTGTCTATTTGGTCATAGTTATATATTTTCCACAGGATTCTTTAAAGGAAGGGATTGTCAAACATTATTCTATAAGCAATAACATCTATGTATGCGCTGACAATTTGTATGCCTTCAAGTTACATGATTTAGTGATCATCAAGAGAGCAAACCTGATAATGTCAATTTATCACATTTGTCTGATATTCTTTTCCTTCCGATTGTATTTAGTTATGGCTCGATATAACTGGATTAGCCAACTGGATTTTAGCTGTGAACCAATTTCAATGAAAATAAAAATTCAGTTGAGATGGAATACTGTACAAAACTTTGACTCAGAATGTATTTTTCGTGAATATTTAAAACTCAAACTGACCACTGTTTCCATGGGCAGCCACCCATGGGTTTAATGTGATAGAGACTTGAGATGAAACAAGGTTAAAGACCATTAAATTCATTTGCATAGCTCAAAAATGTATATTGCACCAATCTCCACTTCTTGTAATATTAGATGATGGCCAGCTTCTTAAATTTATCAAAGATGTATCAAAATGGCTATCTATAAGTTCTGTGGCTGATATGAAGCACTTCAGGTTCAACGAATCAAATGTTCTAATCTCTGTTATATAAGGTTAGAGAACTCACAAATGAAGTTGAAACAAAGCAAGTTAAAAGTCGAGAAATTCAGGCAATGCTTGATACATCAAGAGAGAATGAGGCAAAATTGTCCAACATGGTCAGAAGTCAACAGGACAGATTGGGAGCAATAGAGGGAAAATCAGGAATTTTCGAAACGGCACAGAACAGGAGTGAGCTAACCATATCATCGCTCCAGAGGGAAAGCAGGGATTCTCAAGATAAGATCTTGGATCTAGAGAGCAGACTCAGGTAATTTTGCCATCTGTAGTGTATTAATATAAGAAATTTAATGCTCTATTCATATTTTATTTAACTGCACACATAATATTAAAAAGTTCAAATTACATGATATATATTATATTATATATGATGTTAGTAAACAGAACAAAACTATCAAATTAACGTTGCCTACATTCATTGTTGAGCAGTAATATGGGGTTTTACCTTAAAATATTCAATCAAATCATGACTATACAGTGCCTTCGGTGTACCAATTTAAAAAAAATGATGGTTTGAATTTCTTACCAATAATAATTGTTACACCAAAATACTGCTCAGCACTATTTGATATACCATTGAAAATCGGAAGCTGAATAAATGTGAAATTGAGTGTATAGAACTAATATCTGAAGGAATATATGTAGTCTGAGTTTATAATTGTCTATGATCAAGGGATGGAATTTTTTATATCTACGGTAATTGTAAGGCAACATTACAGAGGAATACCACAGTGCAGGCCAATGCAATTACCAACATTTGGCCAAATAAATTCAAAGAATACAAACTACAGGCAGCATCAGCATCACACAATCTCTTAATCCCCTTATTACTGAATAGATCCAAGAATGAAGAATGAGGTTCCCAGAGTGTGAATTTGGTGATACTAGCCCACTGTGTGGGACAGCATCACTAAATTCACCCTCTGGGGACCTCATTCTTCAAATGCCAGACACTCTATTTCAAGGCCTGAATAAATTTAGTTATAAAATTAATCAATGGAATGGACTGTCGTTTGCAGGGGTTGATTTGATAATCCACACACAGAAAACATGATTTTCATTCATTCATTTTAACCCTTTACCCAACAAAACGGCCAAAAAAGCCAAATAAAGCTTCAACAGCCTAAAATATCTTCGGTCTGTCTCAATAGAACCATACAAATATGGATATCATTGGAACCGGCTCCTTGACCACATTGTGATAGTTACAGTTATGCCCTGTGCCAATGCATTCTCTTATATATGCGAGTCGACCACAGGTCGCCTCTCATATATAAGAGAATGCATTGGCCTAAAAAAACATTTTTTACCATTTTTTCTTACATTCTTTAACAATTTTATAGTTTTTAATGTGTTAAGCCAATGCATTCTCTTATATATGCGAGGCGACCTATGGTCGACTCGCATATATAAGAGAATGCATTGGCACATGGCCCTTCTGTTGGGTAAAGGGTTAATGAATGTTCAGATAATAAACTCTATTTGTTGAACTTATAATCTGATAAAAAAAACTAAAACATATCAAATTTATTATATTTTAGGAAACAACTTGAAGAACGGGAGCTCTGTGAAAACAGAATGGTTCAATTTGAAAAGAATTACAATGATCTGTTTGGAAAAGTGACAAATTTGTGCCTTGTTGAAGATTTCAGTGGACTCGTCCAGCCGTCTGTAGAATCTGTTATTATCAGGGTAAGTTCATTTTACCATTTCTATATTAAATGGATTTTCCCATTCAGTTACAAAAGTATACATTGGAATGGTCTATTGTTCGTCTGTATTCTCGGGCTCCAAATAAAAGTGCAGACCCAAATAATATTGCATGGGGGGGATTTTCAATGAAAATTGATAAACATGCAGACCCAAATAATAGTGCAGGGGGGAATTTCCAGCAAAAGATTATAAAATTAACATATTTATCTGAATAAAGTTTCCATAAACCTTGAGAGTCTTTGTTATTTAGTTGACTGGTTTGGTCACATTCCAATGACACAATATATTTTTGATTCTCCTCTCCCTATTACCGTTCGAATACATCTCGCTCGCCTGCTATTATCATTATTGGAATTCCCTTTAAGCGAGTGAAGTATTTAATTGTCGAGTGTTTCCCATACTTTTGAGTGAAGCAATGTTTTGCGGTGGTAAAACCTTTCAGTTTGTTGATGAATTCAACGATTCACTATTGGTACAGAATATTTTACTGAGAAATAAATAAACCTACAGACCCAAATAAGCAATGTGCAGGGAGGGATTTTCCACCTGAATTAATAAATGTGCATGCACGTTTTTTTGAACCCGAGAGTATGAGTTTTCAGGAAAAAGAAGCAAATGGATTTCAATTTACTGGAGAGAAATGTTCAGATAATTAATAAGTTCAACAACTTTTAGGACCTAGTACCATTTGTTAAACTTATTATCTGAACATGTCCTATCCTATAGGAACTACTAGTCAATGAGTATTTAGAAAATAAAAGATTAAATTACATCAGCAAATTCATGGAATAGCAGAAAATGATTTTCCATACTGTACCAGTTTTTTTCTGAAACAATAGTTATATACACTAATGCTCTAAATAATCGACTCCTAACCACAGCAGAATTATGGGTAACTTTTCAGGATTTTTTAATCAGAAATATCCTGAAAAGTTACCCATAATTCTGCTTTGGTTAAGGAGTCGATTATTTAGAGCATTACTGTAGCTACCTCGCTCAATTCCTGTCAAACACGACAGTCGGAAATCCCAGACTGCTATAAATTAAGTTAAGATTGTTCTGATAATTTAATTTTCCAACCAATGTTTGTTATAAACTATATGGTTTTTGGACCAATACTAAAATAGGGGAGCAAACTTAACAAAAGCCTTGGGCTTGTTGTTTAATCCCCTAATTTCCAAGCAAACCATCTATACTATTTTATTTATTACTGTCAAAACTTTTATTAAATGTTCATATATGTTATTAGGATTGGAATAAAATATGTTTGCACTAAAATATAATCCACTTTCAGTCAAATTATAAACTGAAATTTTCCTCAGTTGCATGGAACAGCTCTAAAAATGGAAAAAAAAGTCTAAATACATGTAAAATCTAGAGTAATAGAAACATTTCCGGACAGTTGTCTTCGATTCATATTTATTATTTTATACCCGGAAACTATATAAATCTTGTTAGGAAGAGATAGACCATCTATAAGAAGCTGATATAACATTTTACGTCTAAGCCTCTAAGAATTGTTATTCTTTTAACTTTATAGCTGACCGACATTATGCAGGAGAATGCATTGCTAAAGGGTAAAATCATGAGTATGCAGGAGGGGTTGGCAGAGAACGAGTGGGAGTCTAAAGCTAGCAGGGAAACCATCCTGAGGCTCGTCAATGACTTCAGTCGTGAGAAGAATTATGGTTCCAGACATTCTCGAGATGTTGATGTTATCTCTAATGTGAGTTTAACCCTTTACCCAACAAAACAGCCAAAACCGGCCAAATAAAGCTTCAACAGCCTAAAATATCTTCGGTCTGTCTCAATAGAACCATACAAATATGGATATCATTGGAACCGGCTCCTTGAGCACATTGTGATAGTTACAGTTATGCCCTGTGCCAATGCATTCTCTTATATATGCGAGTCGACCATAGGTCGCCTCGCATATCTAAGAGAATGCATTGGCCTAAAAAAAATCTTTTTTTAACATTTTTTCTTACATTCTTTAACAATTTTATAATTTTTAATGTGTTAAGCCAATGCATTCTCTTATATATGCGAGGCAACCTATGGTCGACTCGCATATATAAGAGAATGCATTGGCACAGGGCCCTTCTGTTGGGTAAAGGGTTAACATAGTCCTCATTAATACTTCAACTACTGAATGGATTCTCCCATTCAGTTATAAAATTATACATTTGAATAGGCATTTAGGGATGTTCACACATTGTTCATATAATATAAGCAGATGACAGGCATAGAAACACTCTAATGATTTATTAAGGAATGTTCAGCTGAATTGTTCAACAAACAGCAAAGATTGTTGAACTTATTAGTTTAAAATTCCTACATATTAATCAATGGGACTTAACTAACTACACATTATTTAGCGAAAATTCAGTTATCAAATTGTGAAAACTTTGTGAAGCTGTTTCATAATAATCAAGACTTACACCACATTTCAACCCTCTTATTGAGCAAATGATCTGCTGCTTTTTATTCCATAAATATCATAAATTTGTGTTCCTTATTATAAGATACATATTATTTTCTATATCATATATATTGGAACAAAGTGGTTCTAAAATAATAAACATATCAATGATATCTAGTTGAAAAAGGTATTTCAAATGAATAAAAGAGGTATTATTTTCAAAATGTTGAACTTAGTTTTGAGTCTATACACACACTTTTTGTTGTTAACCCTTTACCCAACAAACCGGCCAAAACCGGCCAAATAAAGCTTCAACAGCCTAAAATATCTTCGGTCTGTCTCAATAGAACCATACAAAATATGGCTCCTTGACCACATTGTGATAGTTACAGTTATGCCCTGTGCCAATGCATTCTCTTATATATGCGAGTCGACCATAGGTCGCCTCGCATATATAAGAGAATGCATTGGCCTAAAAAAAATCTTTTTTTAACACTTTTTACCATTTTTTCTTACATTCTTTAACAATTTTATAATTTTTAATGTGTTAAGCCAATGCATTCTCTTATATATGCGAGGCGACCTATGGTCGACTCGCATATATAAGAGAATGCATTGGCACAGGGCCCTTCTGTTGGGTAAAGGGTTAAAGCAACAGAAACATATGACAGATAAGACATTTTCAGGCTACCAGCCAGTACAAGGTGGTTATTCTTTCATTAATACTCTCCCGGATCAGATGACTTAACTCCCACTTGAGTGTACCCCTGGTTAATAGTATAGTATTTTCCAAAATGGCATCCATGATAGTTTAAGTCAGCAAAACATTTGTTGACAAACATTTTTCGTGGAGTTATTAATTTAGTTCCTGAAAACCATGAAAATTGGATGATCACGAATAAATGTACTTTTACAGTATTTATTGGAATGGAACATCTATTATTAGTATACTGTATGAAAGTTATTAATTTTTGTATGGCAGGACAGAGATAATGCTCTTCAAGCCAAGAGAGAGTTAGAGCAGGAATTAGAGATACTCAATGAACGATTGTCAGCGTCCGACCGAGCTCTGCACGCCACACGGCAGGAGTTAAAGATGAAGGAGGACAGATTTTCTCATCTTGATAAGGAGTTCCGTCACACAAATCTCAACAGCCGATCTGTGGAGACACAGTACAACCTCTTCAAAGAGCAGCTGTCATCCATACTATCAGACGTTGACTGTAATTGTCCACCGAGTGAGGACGCCATCAAAGAATCCATCAGGGTCATAGCCAGGGACTCCCGGGAGAGGTTGGCTGTAAGTATGATTTTGCTCATTTTGATAAATAGGACATGATTTTCACATCAATTCCTGCTTATTGTAAAAAGTCAATTGTCAAATTTTTAATTCTTTAAGACAAAAAAGTAGAAATGGCCTGCTGATCTGTAAATCTTTGGAACATCATTTGAAGTTTGTATTCTACAGAAATGCCTCCAGAGTATGATGATTGCTTGCAAAAGTATAACGTGTATCTAAAAACAACTTATATTTTTCAAACATGTGATTTGTTATCATTATAACAGATTTATAAAAGTGAAACTCTATCTCATGGTGAATATATTGCAGCTGAAAGCAGTCATTCTTATATATAAATATCAGCAGTGACTTTCGTTGGCCTGTTCATTTCTGTATCTTTATTGGCAATTAATTTGGGCAGAATTAACTGTTAAATGTCAGGGTTTCCGTTACTATGGCTCAGCATCCATGGAATGGTCTCATTCTCCTTGCTGATGATCTGTTTGAGACATACATGCACCTCAAGTCAATAGCAATCTGTCGTAAAAAAAGTTTGGGCAGTTAAACAGAATACTTGTGAAAAAGCGGGTCAATTGAGCACAGTATGTTACCGGTACAGCATAACCCTTTGAAATAAAAGTGCGTAATATACGTAGCTTCGGATTGCTTTATGCGTATCTCAGGTGCAATTAAGAAATGACTATGTTTCAGTGACAAATACCCAAATGTTCTGATTGCTTTCCCAACGGGATGAAACATGGTCACCCGTCACGTTATGTGTTTCCCTCATTTATTTTCCCCTGTTCTATGATCAATATGCTGCAACCAATTGTGTCGATCTGGTTAGATTTCTTGGCGCTAGCTGCATGGTGATTATCAATTTCTTCAAGCAGGCCCGGAACATTACATGAGTACTCACTTATCAGTTTCACATGATCAGTTCAACATCCTTTTTCATTATACATTTTTTTAGATAATTTTCATACAATTCATAATTTGATATATCCAAGATCTTTTTTATTAACTTCCAGCAAGCAGATGCTTTAGATGCAAGAGTCAAGGCTCTCGAAGAGCAACTGGAAAGTCAAATTCATCATCACAGGCATGCAGAGGGTGTATCCAGGAAATATGCCGATGATTTTGTCGAGATGGAACGACGTCTTCATTCTGCGGAGAGTGAGCTTACTGCGGGAGATGTCCTGCGTGATGGGTTCAAAGGTGATAAAGAAATGGTTAGTAACCTTGTTCAAATGTTAGTCTCATCTAACAATATGCAAATTGGACAACCCCACATATTGTGATTTTGTGCTTTCAATACTTACTTGTGGCATGAAATAATTGAGTCACCTCTCTCTGTGTACTTTATTTAAGTAGCGTTCAGATAACTGCGTTGCATTGGTTCTTTGCATTGGTCTGTTGCAAAATATTGAACATGGTATCATGGTCGTCAAGATTAGACAAAATATCTTTGGATGTCATAATCTTATTATAGTCACTAACCTTTCACCCTTGCATGACTGGAGCTCTCTGAAATTTGGCGAAAACCCTGTGCCAATGCATTCCCGTATATATGCAAGTCTCGCATGGGGAGTCTCGCATATATAAGAGAATGCATTGGCCTAACAATATTTACCTTGACCTTGTAAGCCAGTGCATTCTCTTATATATGCAAGGCTCCATATGGGAAACTCGCATATATAAGAGAATGTAGTGGCACAGGATCTTTAATGCTGCACCAGTTCAGCTCCCATCATAAAAGGGTTAAGAAGTGCACACATAACTGCACTTGATTGTTACTGGCTGTTAGCTTATGGCAAGAGTGCAATGGTGTAAGAATTGCATTATAGGCTGGAAAACTCACGTTGTTCTCAAGTTTTATCCTTTTGTGAATACAATCTAGAAGTTGTCACCCAGTAACATACACACATGACTAATTCTCATATATGTGGTGTTATCTGATGATTTCTTCATGTTATACAAAGATATTTTTATTCAAAGTTCCAGTTGCATTGTTCACTTCTACATCATTTATGTCTTGTATGTGTCTCCATCATCTTTCTTGTGTGTGTGGAATGGATTAGCAAGTCTGGAAATATGGTGTCTCATTTGGCAAATGAGGACCCCAGATGGTGAGTTTAGTGATGCTACCCCACACAGTGGTCTAGCATCACCAAATTCACCATCTGCGACCTCATTCTGCTTTGGCCTCATCTTCTGGAAGTATCTATAGTCTCAAATTAACATTGTTTTAGTTACTTTTTCCCTTTTGTTCAGTTTCTATATCCCCTAATTTGCAGAAGATAAAATGCATAATGGAGGTAACTAATGGGTGAACATCACAAACTTCAACTGGGAAACTTCATTATGATGCTAGGTCTCCCATAGCAGTTGAGGCGTATGCAGAATGAGGTTTCCAGAGGGTGAATTTGGTGATGCTAGCCCACCATGTGAGATAGCATCACTAAATTCACCCTCTGGGGACCTCATTCTGCAAATTACAGACACACTATTTGCAGACTTGTGTTTGTGTAATAGATTAGAATTTATGGAGTGGAATAAGATGCAGGATCATGTTTGTTTTCTGTGTAGCAAACAGATATATAATCTATTTTACAGTATATGAAATGTTTGCAAAGACTTGCCGAGGTGATGAAGATGGACAGAATATCATACGACATTGGACTAGATATGACAGTGGACACTCTCATGGCAAGAGCCGACCAACTAGTGAAGCTTGAAGCTGATACCTTAGCCAATAAATCCTCACACATTTATGGTCTTCAAAGGAAATCAAAGGGCATGAGGGATCAGTTACAGAGCAAAGATATTCACATTGATCTTCTGAGAAAGAAGATCACTGAACTTGAAGAGCGCCTTCTTTCAAAGGGTGGAATTGAACGAGATCGGGATGACGAGAGTTTGAAGATTAGGAAGATGGAGAAACTAATTGCCAAATACAAGCTCAACTTACAAGATTGCAGACAAGAAATGACCAATCTGAAAGCAGAGATGCTGGGTTCCAGTGAACTTAAGGTACCTATTTCCCCTTGTATCTGAATGGTTGGTGCCATTTGGCCTAGGAGGCAATCACCCTCTCTCATATATATTTTTGGTTTGAGCGAAATCATGGCAATATGTCCTTCATTCAATGCATCTCATCTTAATGTGTCTGCACACTAATGCTGAAATGGTCATTTTGCCACATTTTGGTGCATTGGGTACCCAGCTTTACGAAAAGTTGTTTTGGGTACCCAGCTTGATCCCAAAAATTTTGCATCCGATCACATATGGTGCATGGGTAGTCATTGTTCCTGCCTCACATTTCCATTTTATCGGCAACAACATAAAGAAGGTGATCATTTTTATAGCATGAAACACAAAGGTCAAGCTGGGTACCCAAAACACATTTTCGTAAAGCTCAGTACCCAACACACCAAAATGTGGTGTCAATGACCCCTTCAGTAACACTAACAAGTATTTGAAGCTTATGTTTGTATTGGTGATTCACGAACATTTCTGCCGACATTATATAATTACAAATTTGGCTGTTCGCGCTGTTGATGTTAAGTTGCCAAAATCATCCTGTTCTTTAGAAGGAGTGTGATTCCTATGTTTGCTCTTTTTAGCTTTTTTGTGTATAACCTACAATTTTTGAGTTATATAAATTGTGGTTGTTGTCATCCTCTTGTTGGAATCTTGAACCTTGATATACATATCTTCACATTTTTTTTTTCAGCTCAGAACTGTGGAACAGCGTAAGGAAATTGAGGATCTTATCAGACAGATTGAGGAACTGGAGGAGATTAGGAAGAAGCAGGCAAGGAAAATAGGAAACCTGAAAGAAGAGGTGGTAACTCAGGAACACGGCATACATGACAAACATGTTGTGTCCGAAAACGCCGTACAAGCCTTGTCCAGTGAACTCAGAACAACCAAGAATGCCTTAGATTCCGCAAAATGCAGGGAAAAGCAGGTATGTATAGTAATGCCCTAAATAATCGACTCCTTAACAACAGCAGAATTATGGAAATATGGCTTGTTGCAATTCATCGGAAAGCTCTCAGTGAGAGCTTTCAGATGAATGGCAAAAAGCCATATTTCCGACTAAATCCTGAAAAGTTATCCATAATTCTGCTGTTGTTAAGGAGTCGATTATTTAGGGCATTAATGTATTGCCCACTAATTATGTGGTCTCAATATTCTGAACTATTACGGGAACAATTTGAGGCATTTAACCCTCTGTACAGTAATGCTCTAAATAATCGAAAAACAAATAAGTTAATGCCCTTGATGTACAGTAATGCCCTAAGTAATCGACCTCTTAACCACAGCAGAATTATGGGTAACTTTTCGGGATTTAGTCGGAAATATGGCTTGTTGCCATAGGATTATCCAATCAAGGGTATTTGACAGTAATCATAGATTGACCACTATTGTTCAATGTCAGTTCCATATAAACATGCACATACGGTAGCAGTATATGTTTGCTTTATTTCAATCACGAGCAACAGTGGAAAAGGTGGTAGAGCAAATACACAATTAACTGACAAAAGGATATGCTACTCTATGATGTGGGTTTGAATAATGATAAGTAGGATAAAGATTGTACGCTATCTGTATTTATTGATTTTTCCAAAGCTTTTGACACAATAAATCATGAAATTTTGCTAAATAAACTTGATTCTTATGGAATAAGAGGCAAAGCCAATGAGTGGTTTAGAAATTATCTGACAAATAGATACCAATGTGTGGAACTGGAAGGTATGGTTTCTTCTAAACTTCCAATTACATGTGGAGTCCCCCAGGGATCTGTTGCAGGTCTGATTCTTTTTTTGGTGTATGTTAATGATATGCACAGATCTAATAACCTATCACTTTTATCCTTTGCTGATGACACAACTGTGTATTCTTCACATCACAACCTTGATTATTTGTATGACTACTTCAACAAAGAGCTTGAAAAATTGAGTACTTGGTGTAGAGCAAACAAACTATCATTAAATACAAATAAGACTAAATATATGGTGATACAACCAATAAATGGCCCGTATTTAGTTGCAAATAGAATGTTGAATATAAATAAACAGCCGATTGAAAGAATAGGATCCGATTGTCAAGAAAAATCTGTCAAATTTTTAGGTATTCACATAGATGAACATCTGACATTTGAATACCATGTGAAAGCTGTTTGTGCGAAAATGTCTAATTCTCTTTATGCTATAAATCGAGTAAAACATTTCCTTTCTTTCGATTGTCTTAGAATGCTATATCTTACCTTAGTACATTCTCATATTCTTTAAGGATTTGAGTTATGGGGAAATGCGAGTACTCAAAATCAAGTTATTGTACAACAGAAAAAGGCAATTCGAGCTATTAATAAAAAACGCTACAATAGTCACACCGAACCATTATTTAAATCTAATAACATTTTGAAGCTGCAGGATGAGTATATGCATCGGATATGTCTATTTATGCACGACTGGAAATATGTAAATGTTCCCAATTAATCATTTGTTAATAGTTTTAGAATATATAAAAATCCGAGTATGAGTACTAGGTCCTCAGGAAAAATACAGGAAACAAGGGCTCGCATTAAATTCACTGAAAAACTACCCCTCCATGTATTTCCAAAAATTTGGAACACTCTTGATGTTACTCTACAGAATATCCAATCGAAGTCAGGCTTTAAGAACAAATTTACCAAATCTATTATTGACAATTATTCTTCGATTATTAAGTGCAAAAACAAGTTTTGTCCAGATTGTACTAAAAAGATAGAATTAACTCTAACTTTTGGAATTGAACTTCCAATAAGGAAAGAAATTATAATTATAAAACGACCTTCTCTCATTAGTAAAATGAATTTTAAAAAATGAGAAGATGTGCCTGATGAATATATATGTAAATGCATGTATGTATGCGCTTATGTGTATATATGCATGTAGATATTTGTTTTTTTCTTCAATCCTCTGTGTTGTTGAGTGCCTATATTCAGTGCAAATATTAACTATTTGGTGCAAACTGATTAGAACATTGTCTAGAGATTAATATTATTCACCATAAGGTGTCTGACCTGTTCATGCCCTCTGGATATATTGTCCTTAGTAGGAACATCCAGTTTTATATTGTTTCGCCGACGTCGAGTATTGTGCTCGATGTCTGTGTCAGTGTTTGAGACATGTGACATGACGTGAGTGGTAGATGTGTTTGCTGGCTAGCTTTAGTGAGCATTTGGTATATCCCTGATGTGTTGTTGGATTCTTGTTGCAAGAGTTTAAAAAGATAGGTGATCACCAGGGTCCTGGCCTTGTATAAAGGACTTTTGTGAAGGGGGATATTGGTTTCCATGTGTGGAGGTGTATCATGTTTTCTGGCGGGATGTGATAGGACACGCCTTCGTTTTGCGTTCCTATTATCCTTGTTCGAGTTTGGTTCACTTGTGTCGGATTGTTCCGACTTTTATGTCTGTGGTGAGCCGTAAATCGAGGGATGATTGTGCGGGTGTGATTTGTGTAGTCATATAGTAAGTAGTCGGGGTGATTAGTTACAAGATTAAAATTTGGCAAGGGAAGCCTAACTGTCTTAGTATAGCGTTTGTAGAGTTGAGTCTCATAAGTAAATTGCTTGTTAAGTATGATAACTTAGGTAATAAGTATTTGGTATACTTCACTATGTTTATAGTTTAGTAGGTTTACTAGGTAGAACATTGTTTAGTAGGTAGACATTGTCTAGTTTGAACAGTTTTATCTCTGAACTTTATAGCTAAAGATTAAAATTCTTTAATCAAATAATCAAATTGTAAACAACGCAGACACACACAAAGCCTCGTGTCATTATTATTTCATTATTTCATTATATTATATGGTTTGAACCCCACCCAGTATGTCAATTTTGCATAAATGCCAATTTTGTATAAATTTGTATATCTTCCATATTTTTGTCCATATTTTCCATTTCCAAATGGTGGCGACAGGAAGACGACCATATGGTCATGCCACCACCATATGACATATTATTGTTTATTATTTAATTAAATATGTGTAACACATTTTATGATGATATGCCATAATAAAATATTTACTTACTTACTTACTATGCGTTTTTGAGTATAGTACAGTAATGCTCTGAATAATCGACTCCTTAACCACAGCAGAATTATGGGTAATTTTTCAGGATTTACTCACTGAGAGCTTTCTGATGAATGGCAACAATCCATATTTCCGACTAAATCCTGAAAAATTACCCATAATTCTGCTGTGGTTAAGGAGTCGATTATTTAGAGCATTACTGTACACAAAAATGTCAACACCCCTGAAAATATTTGGAGACCAGCAGACCTTGGCACTTCCTTCTCACTTTGAGCTAATTCTAGGATCTTCAAAACTTATATCTTCAAGACAAGCGATGTCTATTGCCAAATGGTAAATCTGATAGATAGGGTCAATCATATCGATGACAGTGTGTACCGTAAACCCAGCGAACGTACCTTGTACATTGAGCCGGCCTCTACCCCAATAAACTACCCAGTTTATCAAATAAACCCAGTTGGGGAGAGCTTTCCGATGAATGGCAACAAGCCATATTTCCGACTAAATCCTGAAAAGGTACCCATAATTCTGCTGTGATTAAGGAGTCGACTATTTAGGGCATTAATGTATATATACTAAAAACTCATTGACGAGTATTTCCTTCAGGTAATCCTGAGATTATATATTTCGTTTGTTGAACTTATTATCTGAACATTTTCCACCAATGAATATGAATTCTTCTGCACTTATATTAGCTTTTTGTCTGTCTGTTGTCTGCTTTTATTACCTGAGCACTCCTCCAAATGAATAATAGACCATCCCAATATATGTACTGTGTGGGAGAATTCATTTTGTAAAGAAAGGGTAAAAGCAGAAGTCTGTTAAAGTGGCGTCACTGGCAAAAATGCATAGCAATGATGTTTCTTGACATAGTTGTTCTCATAATTCTATATCCCGATTGGCAATACCTGTGTGATTTTTATGCTTATTAATTGTGTGTATTGCATCTTGTCAGTAGAATCCTTTTCATGTTTATTGGTGAATAATTTGGTCTGAATAAATCGTTAAATATATTACATTTTTGTGTTGTTTAGATGTTGTGTTTTCTGATATGGTACAGCTAAATTGGTTGGAGTTTTCGTTGATTGAACCACTGTTCCACTGTATAATTTGTCTGAAATATGAGTATAAAACACTGAAATCTGTGCACAATATGCCTTTAAAATGTAGATATTGGATTAACCTGGCTGTCGAGAATGCACTCTTGTCTTTATTTCAAGTGCTATTGTATTTTCTTATAAGAGACAGAGAAAGTGTCTTTAATTCTTATTTAATAATTGCTGGATCTCCTGTGCCCTGTTAGTAATAAATATCTGTTAAGAGTTGAATATTGCCCTAAAATGCAATATTACATTACTTCCATTGACTTTAACAAAGAATAACTGAAAAATGAAAACAATTAATCAGTGTTGATATTTATATACTGGATTTTAAAACCCTTTCCTGATGTTAGCTGCGCTGTTGCAGCAATAAAGATCCAGTGCATTCTCTGATATATGCAAGTCTTCCACAGGGAGCCTGGCATATAAAAGAGAATGCACTGGCTGAACAAGGTCAAGGTAAATATTGTTAGGCCAATGTATTCTCTTATATATGCAAGGCTCACTATGGGAGACTTGCATATTTAAGAGAATGCATTGGCACAGGGTTTTTGCAAAATTTCAGGAAACTCCAGTCATGGATGGGTTAAGACCAATGCCTCGCTCTATTAATAGAAGTAAAGTTTTGGGGAATAATGATCTGGTTTTCTTCTTTTTCAGCTCCTAGATTTCAGAAACGTTGTTAGCAGAATGCTAGGTCTGGACATCAATACTCTAGCTGTTCCTGACTATGAAATAATCTCCCGACTTGAGAAGTTGATACAAGCTCACCATAACCACACCTTTAACACCATGACAATGGACGAGGCCTTAGCAGATGTTGAAGAAGGCTTCCTAAGTGGGTATGAAGATTATGTTAGAACTCGACCAAGGACAACGGTTGAGCCTGTGGAAAATCGCACCAGGAATCGAATGAGAAGGCGTGCCAATAGAGAAGCCAGAGCTAGATCACTGTCACCAATGAAGCGAGATCCAAGAGCATACTGAAGCAGCAATGTCAAATGTTCTCTTCTATTTATAGTGCATTATTCTATATCAGGGTTTCAGCTAGGGGTTGGGGGAATGGTACCCCTATAGCCGCTAGGGGAAAATGTCAGATCATGCAACTAAATTAAGTGCTGGCCTCAAAATATGGTGCTGGATATTTGCAGAATGAGGTCCCCAGAGGGTGAATTTAGTGGTGCTACCCCGCACAGCAGGCTGGCATCACTAAATACACCCTCTGGGGACCTCAGTCTGCTTAGGCATTATCTCCTCTGGAACGTATCTTTATTGTCAAATTAACAAATTTATAATGTTTTCTGTTTTAGTTTAGTTTCTCTATATTCCCAAATTGGCAGACGACACAATGCATAATCAAGGTGCCCAATGGGTGCACATCACCATCTGGGAACTTAAATCTGAGTCTAGGTCTCCTACAGCAGATGAACCCATGTTGATTGAGGACCCAGAGGGTGTATATAATGATGCTTGCCCACAATGCAGGATAGCATCACTAAATTCACCCTCTGGGGACCTCATTCTGCAATTGTCTAGCACCATAATTTGAGGCCTGGTTAAGTGCAAACACATTGGTTGTAGTGATGTCCACTTCGATATCTTCCAGAATATAAAGGCAATAACTGCCGATATGTTTATCTTTTGCAGAGAATTATTTTTTCGTAAAATGGTTTACAAGTGGTCAACGTTAAATAAAATTACCTGTGTTTATCTATTGGTTTATTTAGTGGGAGATAGATGGGTTATGTAATGTTAGGCATTAATCTGTGGATCACTACATCGGGGAGGCCTATAGTATATGTGTCAGAGTGGAAATTTTGGTTAGAGGAAAGGGACCCACTACCCCTCTAGTGGAAACCCTGTCTGTATGTTATCCTGTTGACATCATTATAAATACAGTAATGCCCTAAATAATGGACTCCTTAACCACAACAGAATTAAGGGTAATTTCAGGAATTCGTCGGAAATATGGCTTGTTGCCATTCATCGGAAAGCTAAGGAGTTGATTATTTAGGGCATTACTGTACATCAATCATGACAAAGGAATCATCCGTTGGATTGATAAAAATTTATCTCAAATTATATGCTATGTTACACTCGTTGTGTTCTCATTTTCTAGACAACACTTACAACAGAATCTTTTATAGAACTCATATGACGACATAATTCTGTTAGTATCTCTTAAAAAAAAATCTTGGCTCATTTTCCCCAACTGGGTTTATTTTATAAACCGGGTAGTTTATTGGGGTAGAGGCCGGCTCAATGTACAAGGTACCCTCGCTGGGTTTACGGTACACACTAGTGTCATCGATATGATTGACCCTATCTATCAGATTTACCATTTGGCAATAGACATCGCTTGTCTTGAAGATATAAGTTTTGAAGATCTTAGAATTAGCTCAAAGTGAGAAGGAAGCACCAAGGTCTGCTGGTCTCCTAATATTTTCAGGGGTGTTGACATTTTTGTGTATAGTAATGCTCTAAATAATCGACTCCTTAACCACAGCAGAATTATGGGTAATTTTTCAGGATTTAGTCGGAAATATGGCTTGTTGTCATTTATCAGAAAGCTCTCAGTGATTAAATCCTGAAAAATTACCCATAATTCTGCTGTGGCTAAGGAGTCGATTATTTAGAGCATTACTGTACTATTCTCAAAAACGCATATCCTTTTGTCAGTTGTGTTTTCTGCTCTACAACCTTTCCCACTGTTGAAATAAAGCAAACGTATACTGCTATGTGCATGCATGTTTATATGGAACTGACAATGAACAATACATGTAGTGGTCAATCTATGATTGCTGTCGAATACCCTTGACTGGATAATCCTATACCACAGCAATGTCTATCCGATCAATGACCAGATAGCTTCGCATTGAGCCTTTTCCGGTATAAACCACCTGGACTTATATTCCCTGTTGGTGAATACGAGCCCTAGTGTCATACATATTTCACTGAAAAGTGATTAAAAAGAAATTTTCAATTGAAAAACATGCTTAGATTGATTCATGCATGATTCCAGCCATTGTCATATGGTACATGG
Organism: Siphonodentalium dalli; assembly: GCA_032622095.1. Classification (NCBI taxonomy): domain Eukaryota; kingdom Metazoa; phylum Mollusca; class Scaphopoda; order Gadilida; family Siphonodentaliidae; genus Siphonodentalium; species Siphonodentalium dalli. The sequence goes on along the minus strand of CP136064.1, from coordinate 210,690,251 downwards.
AAAAAGAGATTGAACAGTGTAATTGCCTAGAAATAGTAACATTTGTTGTCTCATAGCGATTAGATTTTGTGAGGAAAAGAGGAAAACAAATTTTAAAAATTAAATTCTGGTGACATAAGTCTGGTGTCTCCAACTCAAAATTGTTACTTTATACTCCCAAATAAATAAACAAATTTGGGAAGAGAGACCAATGTAATGCATAAAGAAATGTCTCGCAGGGAACAATTCGTACAATAGTATAGATAATATGAGATTGTAAAAGTTGAATGTTGTTGATTGTACATAGTACAGTTGATATTCCAATGCTGCATGATGGTCTCTAATATCACTGATCCAATCATTAAGTTGGCATACTAGTGTGAATACTCAAACTTGATAAATCATGCTACTTGATTTCTGCGATCAAATGTTATAATTAAAGTACTTGAAAATTGATATGTTGGTCATGTGCCATATGGAATTTTGTTGATTGTTGTAGCACTTCAAAAAATATATATCATATTTTTCATCTCAAAGAGCTAACGGTTGTTTATCATGATGCTTTTATGTTAAGTTAACTGAACATGATCTGCCATTCAATATTCATTGACATGCATATTTCAGGTATGATTATTTTTTACAGACACTCTAGAAACATAAAGCCAGGACATACAAAATAGTTGGAAAATTATATCTGGATTTAACCCTTTCTATATCGGTACTAAATACTCATTGATGAGTAGTTCCCTTAGGAAATGTTCAGATAATAAATTCATCAATGTTTGTTAAACTTAATATCTGAACATTTCCCTCCAATAAAATTGAATCCTTCTGAACTTCTATTATCTTTTCTCTTGTCTGTCATCTGCCCTGAACACCCCTGGCCAAAGGAATAATAGACTATTCCAATGTATATTTTTATAACTGAATGGGAGAATCCGTTTAGTATAGAAAGGGTTAATATGCTTCTACGCAACCACTGTTCACATTATCAAGCATTCCCTTGTGACAGTACTTATCCTTCAACTTTCGCATCATTAGCCTTTAATTAAAACACGGATAGAAAGAAGGATTTTTCCATGCTGTCACTGGGATGCACGATCCCAAAGTTTCCTAAAAAAAGGGAGAGAGTGTATTCAGCACTGTCAAATTTAACTATAATAGTTATATAATAGTTGAATTCTGACCTAATAATAGTTGTGCCTGACCTAATTAAAGATCATCTCTTATATTACTCATTATAATATTTATCATACAAATCAGATAATATCCGGATGCACATTCTATGTTATGAACTGTAATTTATCCAGTCTATTTGAAAAGCCGACTAATATCCTAATGGATGTGTCCATTATATTTCATTTCCACGACAATGCAGCATTCCCAACATGACAAAACAAACCGTTTCCAAATATGGAGTGCATTCCTGGCATCGTAAATGTTTGTGAGAATCGTAGTATTGAGAAATAGTTATAAATACTACAAGATGCGAAAGAATAATCAGTCATGAAAAACGTTGACTGACAAAAACTCGAAGTTGATTTTACTCCTATATTGCGATGAGTAAAATGAATTATGGTTATATCACCTGTATTCAGTTTTCCAACAATAGTTGAGTTTGACAATGCATGGGAAAATTGCAATGTTAACCTCAGATCTGTGAAGTGATCTATTATGCCATAAAGCAATGAAATCACGCATAGTCTGCACCCCTCTCCAATGAGATGGAGGGAATCCCATCAAAACAGAACCTTATTTTAATAGAGTTCCAGAGACGTACATCCGATATAGGATTTTTGTCGGCTTTTCAAAGAGACTGTAATATATCAAGAAGATACTACTCAAATTTTTATTGGTCAACCACCGGCAATTGATTTTAAACTCCTCAAATTCCATGTGATGTAATCTCTTAAGATCAATTCTTTATTAACCCTTTACCCAACAAAACGCCCAAATAAAGCTTCAACAGCCTAAAATGTCTTCGGTCTGTCTCAATAACACCATACAAATATGGATATCATTGGAACCGGTTCAGTGACCACATTGTGATTGTTACAGTTATGCCCTGTGCCAATGCATTCTCTTATATATGCGAGTCGACCATAGGTCGCCTCGCATATATAAGAGAATGCATTGGCCTTACATTTTTTAACAATTTTTATAATATCTTTCTACATTCTTTGACAATTTTATCATTTTTAATATGTGTTAAGCCATTGCATTCTCTTATATATGCAAGGCGACCTATGGTCGACTCGCATATATAAGAGAATGCATTGGCATAGGGCCGTTCTGTTGGGTAAAGGGTTAAATAAGTACTTGAAAACTGTAGCAATCACCCAAAAATTCAGTTTCTGTTGCGATTTTTACATAAAGATTTGGATGTCCTCAATGGTTTTTGAGGTGACTATGCCATCAGAATGATATGGTGAAATCTGACCAATATGAATGCTGTTTCAATATTTTTCATTACGGTCTGTACGTTTATATCTTTTGAAAATAATTGTTGACTTAGATGTTCCCAAAAGTTGACAAATAATATGGTACTGGAAAATATATTGCCAAATATTGTCTTTGGTATCTTTGCATGTTGTCTCATTTTAACTTCAGAATGTCGAAATAGTCATAGTAAATGGAAAGACTTAATGAAAATACTAATCTAATCGGAAAGATATTTGTTAATCAAAATCCTGTTTTTCATATTTTAGAAGTATATTTTCTGTAGTAAGTTCAATGTGATATATAATCACTGTGATTTGTGTGCCTTTGGAAGACAAACTTCAAATGTCTATATTATCTTTGTTAAAATGAGTTGGAAGATGTCTTAATTTCCAAATACCATGCAAGACAGTATCTTCTTAAGTTCATTTGCAGTCAGAATTTCTGTTTATGCTAAAGTTTATACTAATAGGTGAAGTTGTTTGTTAAGGCTGTGACTGTCAAATATTTATTCTTCCAATGTTGTGACTTTTCTATGTATCTTATTGGACAGTTGTTGAAGAAATTATAACATTTTTCTTAATATATATTTCATCAAATTCATTGGAACATTTTTATAGCTACTATTTATGAAAGTTAGTTATGATATTGAAATGTTGTACATTGTTACCTCAAACTTTCTATAATAAAAATATAGATAATTCTCAAACGATTTTCCTATTTCTTATTGACAGCTTGTGTTCATATAAACATACCCATTGAGCAAATATATACTACCTACCATTTTTCTCTGTATATTAGTATTTGCAGCACAGCCCTTTCTATATTAAAATTCATTTACGAGTAGTTCCCTTATAAAATGTTCAGATAATAAGTTCAACAAACGTTTGTTGAACTTATTATCTGAACATTTCCCACCAATTGATAGAGATCCTTCTACACTTGTATTATCTTCTTGTCTGCATGTCGTTAGCTGAACATCCCTCCGAATGAATAATTGACCATTCCCATGTAGACTTTTATAACTGAATGGGAGAATTCATTTAGTATAGAAAGGGTTAATATTTCTGAATGGCTCAGTGGTGTAACACATAGCCCATAGCTCATTCTATTATGGAATTGATTTTGAAGGTTCGTGTTTTATTCATTTTTATTGTCAAGTGTGAGCACCGATTTGACTATCTGTTTGCTACAATGATATTTCTATAGAATATATCCTCGGGGGAAAAATATATCAGTTCATTGTCATTTTATCTCAAGCCCAATTTTCCTAAAAAAAAGGTCATATTCCCCTTTAAAAAATAGGGTAGGTAGGGATTGTTATTTCATTTTTATATGTACGCATATCATGTAAGGTACACATAATGGCGACGTCCGGATCAACCATCTGTCATTCGTCCATCTGTCCGTAGACGAATGCTATCCGCCACGATAACTCAAGTAGTTTTTATTGGATTGTGTTCATATTTTATGTGCAAGTTGGTTTATGATGACACACCCTTCACCCTGTATAGTTTTTGGTATCGATCGGTTGATCAGTTTAGAAATTATTAACACTTTGCATCCACCAATTGACATGTTATATCTGATGCAACAACTCAAGTATTTATTGTCGGATCATATTCATATTTTATGTACAGGTTTATGATGACACACCCTTCACCTGTACAGTTGGAATTGATTGGTTGAAGAATTAACCCTTCCCAAGCGTTCACTGACACTTGCTATCTGGTGCAATAACTTTCAATCTGATCATTTTCATATCTCACTTCTAGGTTTATCAAAGCGCGTTCTGCACCTGTATGGAATTTGGTGTTGATTGCTTGATTGGTTTTGAAAACATTAACTCTTTCCACCCATCACATAGACCACATGCGCGCACTAACTCAAAATATTGGTTGCTATCCAATGTGAATTATTTACATTTCTCAAATATGACTATCCTTCAACTGGGCAGAACATTTTAAATCAACCCTTCTACTTTGAACCAGGTTTATTATTATACAGTATAAAAAACTTTTTTATTAACACTTTGCATCCATCACATATACCCTTTTATTCCTTCTGATTCAATAGCTCAAACTTTTTTCATCAGATTGATGTTTCCAAAATTATGAACTCTTTCCAACCATCATATCAATAATTCAGAAGTGATTTATTTATTATTATCAGATGTCATATTCTGTTTTGAATATGCAAATCCTTCATTTGATCAATTTATTCTAATGATGAGCCATCAACAATAATATATCTACCAGGTATAGTGTACTATTACACTACTGGTCACTTTGATGCTCCTTGTAAAACATCCTATTACAAGGCAGACTTTACTGCAGAAATTATATAACTTTCCATTTGTTGTTAATTGTATGTATAGTCATAGTGGTCACTGCCCCAGCTCCTCTCATGGAAATTAATTAATCACCTCTTGACAGGTGTCTCTGTTCTTGTTTATATAAATTTAATGATGATTCTATTTGCATCCTATTCAAATTTGATCAAATTCTTATGGTTTGGTATCTTCATTGATCTGCTTATAAAAAATAACTCTTCACATTCACCTGTATGGAACTTCAACCTGTATTGATTAATTAACCCTTTCACTTTTGAACCAGGTTTATTAACGACTCTATAAAGCACATATATAATAGTTTTATACCATTAGCGGTAGTGATGCGGACCGGACCTTGGGTGGTCCAGTCCACTGCCAAGGCAGTCCAGTCCGGTCCGGTCCGGTACACATGCCTGGACCGGTCCAAAATGGTCCGGTCCACCTATAATAGGCTATATGTTAATGAATTCTCTGTTTTCTCAAATTTTTACTCTGTATAGTACAAACTATAAGGTTACTGAGTTCAGTGCATTGCAATGAGTCCATATATGTTAAAACTTACATTGTTTGCTGATTGTATGCATCATTGTCTGTCTCTGGTGGGATATACTGGGAACGATGCACGATAATAGTATTTCTAGTAATGCGAACATGCACTAATTAAATGTATTGGACATATATATAACTATAGCCAGAATGTGTTATAACCAATCCAACATGGCACTCAATTGATCGTATGCATGATTCGTATCATACTTATTTTCATTAAATTGAAATTTAAACGAAATAACTATACTGAATAGATGACAATTATACAAATGTGTAATAATATGACTACTACATTAATATTGGAGATTGTGATGGCTGATTGTATAGTCCTGACAATTACAGTTATATACCTAAGTACAACTACTATTCGATTAATGTGACTGTCTTGTCTTTCATTATAAGGACAAAGTACATCTATACATTGTTTTCGTGGCATCAAACGTTTAATAGATATTAAAGGTACTCAATCCGAACAGAGGGTCCCCATCTCAACAGATTCCAACAACAACAATCCGATCAGAGGATCCTATATTACTATTTCTTTGGCTTTGGGGGTAAAACATATTTGATTCGAGTCGAGGAACCCATCAAACAAAGCTCAGAATTATTAGATATTGATTTTTTAAATTTGTTATTTTCGCGAGATGAGTACTAATAATTGCTGTCAATTTCGTAACCTGCTCGAGACGTATACACCAAAACACTATTCAAACAGACAAGGATGGATAACTCTAAAATCAAGTGGTAATAATAACGCAATTTTGACTGTGTTCTGGGACAGAAAGTATACCCGATAATGAAAAATAATAGATTTCTAAAATCGATATGTAACAAATCTGAGCTTTGATATGTGACTTCCTCAACTCGAATCAAATATTTTTGACCCCCGAAGCCATTGAAATAGAAATTGAGAGGAGTTTTATCGGATTGAGTACCTTTAACCACTTGAATGCGTCAATACATCGTTGCTGATTGATATGACGGCAAATACGCAATAATATTCGCGATAGTTTATTATAACTGAAGTAAAATAGTGCACCGGACCAGAGAGTACCGGACCGGCGGCAAAAAGCAGTCCTGTCTGGTCCAGTGACACCCGGTCCAGACCGGACTGCAGTCCACCCCTGGACCGCGGACCGGATCGGTCCAAAGCGGTCCGGTCCGCATCACTAATTATCGGTGATATAATCATGTCAATAAATTAATAATGAGCATCCAATATCCACAATGTTCAGGATACATCTGTTATAACTTCCAAGCCACTTTAATATAAGGCTTCAACAAATGTGTTCAGTACAATTCATATCATCAAGGTTTAGGTTGGCAAAATAAATACATTATAGACCTATAGTGTCTCTCATCAAAGCTCTATTGAGCTACATCAGCACATCTAAATCAATATTATGAACTATTTTTAATTTCACCCGACCATAGACATATCTGACCATATGCTATCTAACTACAAATGTTGTTGTCATCTAAAGGTATTTATATTTCATGTCACAGCTAGCTTATGATGACAGATCCCTGCCCTGTATAATAGAGTAATTTGGCTGATTTGTTTAAACAATTTTGTGTAAGTGGATAGATTCTATTTTTATGCCATGTAGCATCTCATTCCAATCATCTTCACTTTTCTTGAACAGTTATATATTCTGTTCTAGATTGATGATTTTGACTGTTGTAGTCAGTGACTCGGTATGGTTGAAGGTATGGGTTAAACATCCGACAGTCATGATCGGCCTCTCGTTACAATTTGTTTTAATAACTATATTGCTTATATATAGCAGATATATATATATATATTGCTTATATTTCTTATGACAACTTCTATCTCATTCCCATGGGTACCACAAACAAGCTTGAGTTTAGTGTGCCTGTCATTTGCAGAATGAGGTCCCCAGAGGGTGAATTTAGTGATGCTATCCCGCAGAATGAGGTCCCCCAGAGGGTGAATTTATTGATGCCATCCTGCACAGTTTGTGGATATAAAGAAACTAAACTGAAGAATCATTGTGAAGAAGTTTCTAAGGAAACTAAAAAAACTTGGTAATTTGATAATAGAGATGCTTTCCAGGGGTCAAATGCGATAAGACATAAGCAGAATGAGTTCTCCAGAGGGTGAATTTAGTGATGCAAGCCCGCTGTGCGGGGTATAGAATCACTAATTTCACCCTCTGTGGACCTCATTCCGCAAATAGCCACTTTCCAGAGAAGATGATCGAGGCCAAAGCAGAATGAGGTCCCCGGAGGGTGAATTTAGTGATGCTAGCCCACTATGCAGGGACCTCATACTGCAAATGTCCGCCACCATATTCTAAGGCGTGTCCCTGATAATAAGCACCAATGGTAATGCACTAGTTCTAAATTCGCAGTTTGATTCCTTATGGCGGAAGGGTAAGTCAAAAAAAAATGTGAGACACAATAAATAAAACAAATATATTTTGCTTTGAGCAAAAAAAAACAAACAAACAATAAACACCAGACCAACACATGTATATAATTATCTGCATTATACAAAACAGTGATAGTTTATATGCTATTTACATCATTGTTAAACCTTTCATGATGGGAGCTGCACTGATTGGAGCATTAAAGATACTGTGGCAGTGCATTCTCTTATATATGCGAGTCTCCCATAGCGAGCCTCACATATATAAGAGAATGCACTGGTTTACAAGGTAAAGGTAAATATTGTTAGGCCAATGCATTCTCTTATATATGCGAGGCGCCATATGGGCGACTTGCATATATAAGAGAATGCATTGGCAAATGGTTTTCACAAAATTTCAGGAAGCTTCTGTCATGGAAGGGTTAAACATATAAGTTAAAGCTGATACCTTGCATGGATCATAAACAATGCAAATGACAACCTTTGTAAAATATGAAGATTGATGTGCGTAGATTTTATCTACTTAACTCAGTACACGAACGCCTTGGGTTTTTCTAATATTTCTATCGGAGGCGTGTGGAATGATATCCTTCAAACTGCATTATTTACACGAAATCACATTCAGGAAAGAGAAACACTCTCCCTGTACAACAACAACACATGTTCCAGAGTTATTACACTTCTTTTGCCTCAAACCTTAATAGGTTTTGCATAATCTTTATTACACACCCATACTGAAAAAAATCCCAATTATGTGTTTCAAAAGTTTTAAGCCATTCCACACTCCATTCCACAGTGTGGAATGGAAAGACGTTGGAGACACGCTATGCATATGTCTACTATGTAACTGAAACTTTATAACCAAATCATAATGCATAAACAAATAATAATATGACATGAAGAAATTGATATCTCCGGGCATTTAATAATCATAGATCTGCATATGATTGTTACCCGCCTAAAATTTATGGCACTGTTGTGATGGCAGAAGGATAACACTCAAAACTCTCTTGTGCCATAAACTTACGCTGAATTGGTCAAGTTTGCATGTTTATGCTGCCTTAGAGGATCTTTGAAACATTGATTAGAGTATATACCCATTATCTCCAAAACATTAGAGTACACAGGATCTCCAAAACATTAGAATACCCAGGATCTCCAAAACATTGATTTTGGTACCCAGGATGTCCAAAACATTGATTTTGGTACCCAGGATGAGGGTATCACCCCCCCCCCCCCCTCCCCCCTGAATCCCGAATACGAGTTAATTTTGGGGGGTGAATCCTGAATACGAGTTAATTTTGGGGGGTTAATCCTGAATACATGTTAAGAAATAATATGCGATAAATGACATACAAATTGACTGTTTTAATATCAGACAGATACAAGCAGAAGTTACATAGACACATTATGATGCCGGTCACATTATGCATGCATGAGGCCGTTATGATACCATTAATGATACTTTATGATCAGGGATGTGGCTAGAGGGTTTCCGTTGGGGGGTGTCCACCTTTGGAATTTCCAACTGCACCCCCCCCCCCTCTTGAGTCAGAATCAGACCGAACACAAGTTTTGCATAATTCCATTTGCACACCCCCCTTCCACCTCAGTGTTTAGGCCTAATATCCTATATCTTCATAAACCATGGTTCTATATTCCCGGTATGAGAACATTCAGATATTTTAACCTGAAACATTGCATAAATCCTAACATCTAGTGGTCTAACTCCATACAAATGCACACGGCTACGGGCAAGAGACCATGACACACCGAGCTGACCATCGTTGTTCGGCCGGTGTGAGAATTTTTTTTAATTTGAACAAGAAAATCACAAATCCTAGCATCCAGACTGGCCTCAACTAAAGCTTTCCTATAGTGTTGGAAATTTCAAACCTCATACTCCGCCTCAGGTTGGAAAATTCTCCAACTGATGACCACAAGTTTGATCAAATGTAGTAAAATATTGTTAAAATTATTAGCAATTTTGTATTGGCCACAGGGGAGAGACAATGACACACCGGGCCGACCATGGTTCGGCCCGGTGTGGGAATTTTTTTTAATCTGAACAAGAAAATCGCAAAATCCTAGCATCTAGACTAGCGTCAAGCATTCTTAGAGTTGGAAATTTCAAACCTGACACACCACTTAGGTTGGAAAATTTACAACTGATGACAATTCCAATGCCAATGTTGACCAAATGTATGAGAATATTGTTTTCTTAAATTAACTAGCATTTTTTGACTGGCTACGGGGGAGGGATCAGGACACAAGATTTCCAAGTGTTGGAAATTTCCAACCTGTCACCCTCCTGAGGTTGGAAATTTCCAACTGATGACCATTTCAGTCCAAAATTTTGACAAAAAATAGGAAAATATGCAAATATTGGTCCAAAAACAATTAATCCCCCCACCCCCAATTAATTGTTTGAAAATCAAACTACAAGAACATTTCAACCTATTATAGGTGTGAAATTTCCAACTAATGTTTTGGCAGGTATGAAATTTCCAACTGTTGAAAATTTTGACCAAAGTTGGGGGGGGGGTGAGACCCCCCCCCCCCCTGTCGCCACGTCTCTGTTTATGATGGCATGGTGGTCGAATATGCCCAAGAAGCTATTCTACCCACTCATTCATACATATAACTAGCACAAAATATTATTTTGCGCCATCAAAACCTGCGTCCAAGATGTTTTGCTTGAACCCGAATACCAGTTAATTCGGGGGTATGAATCCAGCGTACGGCTTCAAAACACCCTGAATCCCGCGTACCGAAAAGGGGGGGTGATACCCTCCAGGATGTCCAAAACATTGATTTTGGTACCCAGGATGTCCAAAACGTTTATTAGAGTACCCATGATCTCCAAGACGTTGATTGAGTTCCCAGAATCTCCAAAATGTTGATTAGGGTACCCAGGATCTCCACAACATTCGAGTACCCAGAATCTCCAAAACATTGATTAGGGAACTCAGGATCTCCAAGACTAATATTAGAGTACCCAGGATCTCCAAAATGTTGATTAGAGTACCAAAATCGACTGACACGTGACCGCTCTCAAAGAGACAATGAACAATTAAGATAGTGGCCATTTTGGAATATATAACATTTTAAATTACACATATGGATTTATGTCAGAAATATTTAATATAAAGTTGATTTTTGTTTTGTCAAAATGGGCATAGATTAGAAATGTTGATTTTTCATTTATCATTATTGAATGTAAGCAGACAAACTATCTTAAAATATGATGTCACATCTATTGGGTGAATTTTGGAGATGCTGGGAACCTTAGAGAGGCCCTCACCCCCCCCTTTTCATACGCCGTATTCCATGCCCTGTTATGAGGTACGCCGTATTCCGGCCCCTCTGTTAGGAGGTATTCGGTATTCCAAAAATACCGGTATTCGTACGCCGACCTTCGACACCTTCCAAAAAATGATCATAATAATAATATAAATGCGATTTTTGTCACCATAAATTCACGGTTTGACATACATATCGTCGATCATCGTCATTTCAGATCATTTTAGACGTGGACACTGCGGGATGACCGGCGTTCGTACGGCAATAGAAAATTTATCCGGAAAATTCCATATGGCTGTTAACTGGTATTCCGTATTCCACCCTCTGTGTTAAGTGGTATTCCGTATTCCAGAGGGGGGTGGGGGTGGGGGCCTCCTTAGACAACATCAACTTTTCGAGATCCTGGGTAATCTAATCAACAGAAACATGCAAACTTTACCAACTCAGCATAACTGACAGCCAGTAACAGTAATGCCCTAAATAATCAACTCCTTAACCACACCAGAATTATGGGTAACTTTTCAAGATTTAGTCGGAAATATGGCTTGTTTTCCATTCATCGGAAAGCTCTCACTGTCGATTATTTAGGGCATTACTGTACACATGACTGCTGTTCATTATATCCAAAATATCTCTTGAAATATAGTTTGAATCATTTAGAAATTTTCTGAGGACGCCAATCAATTATTGTGATCTAGAAAATACAATATGCTCCCAAGTGCACCTGAATAAAGTCAATTCGCACACACATTGAGTAACAACAAGCTATAATTATTTAGGCAGGGATGCATCAAGTGGGCTTTCACATGTGGGGGTGTCAACCTCTAAATTACAATCTACAACTAATATTAAGATCCTAACCGAATATTCCACTTTGCATTTTAACCCTACCTATTCAGTTCAACAGTAGCAAAATGTTCAACATATTTATATACATGTACTTTAAAAAAAAAAATTCAACTTTCAGTGACCAATTTCCAAAATTGATAAAAAAAATTTACGTAAGCTAGCTTTCATTATATTCCAGCTAAATAGATTTCAAAAGAAATGTGCGATTTTCAAGTTTGAATTCATAAAATTATTCATCTAGATCTTTGAAGTTTATACAATTAGAATTTAGGTTGCCATTGCCCCACTGTCATCCTGTCCCTAGAACCCTGATGGTAGGCATGCCCCCTTCTAGAATCTTAAATTGGCTTCTATTAGGCAAATCATGAGCTGTATGCTGATGAATATGACCATATATTGGAATGTGCTGGTGAATCAAATGCTGGAGACGCAGTCCTGTATGGATACTGTGGGATATCAATTCCTGCTGGCGCATATGCATTTGTTATTCCCGAATAATGTTTCATGGGTAAACAATCTGCGCCAATTCCACTTAAGGGATACATATGAGACTTGTTTCCAGAAATGTCTGATATTCCACACAATGATGAGCTGAGATGGCTTCCACAGTTAACGTCACTGTAAGAAACAACTTTATCATGGGGTGAAACGGACGAGGGCGGAGTTATCCTCATTGAATCACCAGAATTTTGCAGGGTTGAGACAGATATCGGCGACACCTTTTGCTGCTGAATTGTGGTATAGGTCCTATTGTCAGTCAGAAGTGGTATCCCAGACGACCACGAGTGGTCCTTGCAGCTGTCTTGATTTTCCGGTGGAGTAAGCATACTTGAATGATTCTCATTGTAGTATTGAGGGCGAGTGTTTGTCCGAATAACCGATTCACGATAAGCGTGAAGATTCCTTAGAAAATTAGATGCTGGAAGAACTTCTGGATTATTATTTCGCTGCTGAGAACCAACCCACTGGATGGCAGATTTCTGTCGCTGGAATATCCCAGTAAAATCTTTGCCGATTGCATCGATAGTCTTGGTGAGACATTCTGTTGGTCCATCAGGAAGATGTTTGTTCATTGCCTCCTCGAGTTCCTTGACGGAATTCATACCAACAATATCTGAGTACATATGCTGGCTCTGCCCATTCGTCGACAGATCCATAGATTGAGACAATGAATTTTTCGTAGGTGTGGCCATTTTAACAGATAGGTCCTCTGGCATCGATGAACTTCCATTAGTGTTTTTGTAGCAATTCCGCAATGAACTGATAACACTAGAATCGCTACAAATACCGTCTTGACAAATGTTGCTATTTATGTCACGTGACCCAACACTATCCAATTCCGAAAGAACTTCTTTCAATTTTAATTGTTTTGCTGCTGGTAGGTCACCTGAATAGTCTTCCGATTCTCCGTAATCATAATCCGTATCTTTTTTCCTTTTCTTTGGTTTGTCCGTTTTCCGTCTTGAATTTTTTGTATCGTTACGGAAATTGTCCATCATGTCCGGTGCACAAAGGTTTTGTGGGTGATCTACGGAACTATCAAACACACTGCACTCGTCAAGCACCTCTGAATTAACACAGAACTCATTGTCGACATTGCTGTTGTCACATGGGTTATTGTTTTGATTTTTCTGAATCTGATTGTTATCACTCACATCTGGATGACCTGGTGGAGACAAACTCCTCTTTTCTGTCTTTTCTTCATGACTGGTCTCCTTACCACCTGCAAAGAGTAATATCGTCAAATGGGTATTTAAAAGAAACTTTACTTGAATAATTGTTGATGAGTAGTTACTTGATTCATAGTGATTCATTTGTAAGGGTTTTCAGCTAATATGTGACCCGCCATATCAAATCCAGTCGGAAGTCGGGATTTTTTTACCCTGTGCCAATGCATTCTCTTATATATGCGAGTCGACCATAGGTCGCCTCGCATATATAAGAGAATGCATTGGCTTAACAATTTTTTATCATGTTTTTTAAATAAATGTTTCTTACAATTTTTAGGACATAAAATAAAAAAACATCCATTACCCTGCAGGGAGCCCTACACATATATAGAAGCACATAGAAGAGTGTCGTCTGCTCATGTTTGTCTGGGGCTCTGTATGGGTGAAATTATAAAATTGTTAAAGAATACAAGAACAAATTATTAAAATTGTAAAAAATTGTTAGGCCAATGCATTCTCTTATATATGCGAGGCGACCTATGGTCGACTCGCATATATAAGAGAATGCATTGGCACAGGGTAAAAAAATCCCGACTTCCGACTGGATTTGATATGGTGGGTCACATATATTCAATGTTTTCTATTTTTTAACTTATTTTCACATGAGTCGGTTGACCTCTGTTGGCAACACACGTTACAAGTTACACGTACAGTTTTGCCGAACCTGGATATTGTTGTATGGGTGCATGGATTCATAGACTCACCCTTGTTGATAATGAATCATCTGATCAGGAATTTAAATATCATTTTTCGCCAATAACCGTTCTTTTCGAGCTTTGCTCAAGACAGTAGATAATTCATCAGTCAAAGTTAGGTGATATGTTTTTGAGCAAAAAATGTAATTGAAAACAAATTTATTTGAATTTTAGTTGAATCCTTATGAAAATCACAAAAAGAATGGAAGTTGATATTCAGTGCAACCCTGAGTTTAGCGTGCCTGTCATTTGCAGAATGAGGTCCCCAGAGGGTGAATTTAGTGACGCTTCCAGCATAGCGGGCTAGTATCACCAAATTCACCTTCTGGGGACCTCATTCTGCATGGCCTCATCTGCTATGGGAGACATAGACTCATATTGAAGTTCCCAAATGGTGAATATTGTGATGTACACCCATTGGAACCTTGATTATGCAATGTGTTGTCTGCCAATTTGGGGATATAGAGAAACTAAACTAAAAAAGAAATAGAATCTATGTGAAGATATGTTTCAGTAGAAATTTGATAATAAAGAAACTTTCCAGAGAAAATGAGGACTAAGTAGAATGAGGTCCCCAGAGGATGAATTTAGTGATGCTAGCCCGCTATGTGGGATAGCGCCACAAAATTCACCCTCTGGGGACCTCATTCTGCAAATGACAGCCACACTAAACCCAGGCTTGATTCAGTGATCTAGTTTAATACTTCAAGTAAATTATTTTTTATTGAAAAAAATTATTTTAGCTTGAAAACCAGGAAGTATCGTTTTGGAGGAAGCGTAGAACATTGATCTAATAATATCTTTTTCTACACGTAAATTGATGGTAATACTGTCATTTAACCCTTCCATGACAGGATCCTGCAATTTTGTGAAAACCATGTGCCAATGTATTCTCTTATATATGCGAGTCCCCCATAGTGAGCCTCGCATATATAAGAGAATACATTGCCAAGATTGGCCTAACAATATTTACCTCGACATTGTAAGCCAGTGCATTCTCTTATATATACGAGGCTCCCTATGGGAGACTCGTATATTAGAGAATGCACTGGCACAGCATCTTTAATGCTGCACCAGCGCAGCTCACGTCATGAAAGGGTTAAATAATGGTTTCCTGGTTCAAGTACAGTAATGCCCTTAATAATTGACTCCTTAACCACAGCAGAATTATGGGTAATTTTTCAGGATTTAGTCGGAAATATGGCTTGTTGCCATTCATCGGAAAGCTCTCACTGAGAGCTTTCAGATGAATGGCAACAAGCCATATTTCCGTCTAAATCCTGAAAAATTACCAATAATTCTGCTGTGGTTAAGGAGTCAATTATTTAGGGCATTACTGCATAACATTTTTCCGACCTAAGGAAATGGTAAAGAGTACTGTCAGATTGTCTGACTTCAGTGCTGAGTTTCAAGTTTGAACAGATTGAGATTGGGTACTTTAATGTTTAATGGTTATGTGAAAGATTTATCTTTACCATTATCGGGTCCTGGGTTATTCTTTTCTAGATCATCAGGGCTATCTCTCCCAGCCAGCACCGATTTGTCTACCTGCTGCAGATCCATCACACAATTCCCATGTTCGACACCACTAAAGTTAAGAGGTCAGTTTATTAGGAGACTAGCCATATATCAAAGTGGACATCAGATGAATAGATTAGTCACATTGTTTTGACATTTTAAGATGAACTATGATGAAAGTTTGTTTTTAGTTTTGATTCATTTGTATCATACTTATTGATAAATGGTTTCTTTAGACAAAATTTGCTTTGTACAATATTAAGAAATTCATGTAATGCTGAAAGTTAACACAATTATCATGGGATGACGAGCTGACCAAAGAGGCACGTACAGCCTGCTGTCAGGAAGAACACTAAGGAAGTAATTATAAACAATAGATATGAATTTAGGATTCTAAACCTCTACTGACAACACATGTTTTATAGAATCTATTTATTTATATACCATTATTGGCTTTGAACCACTGACAAAAATAAAAAGAGATAAAAATGTATAATTTCCTTCAATTTTCATACCATTTCACAGAAAATTGACAACATTTTGAAGAATTTGCTTGAAACGTTCCAGTGAGCCGCATCTGACATACCTGAGGACTGAGTGTATAGCTAGTATGCCACTCTCTTCTGATGACTTGGAGTTGTACAGTATAGTTGCAATGGTCTGGACCCACACATACCCTCCGTGTCTGTTCATAAGTCGATAGTACTCGGTCAACACCTGACCCTTGCTGAGTACTGGAATGAAGACTTGAATGTTAGAATACAACCTCTGTATGAAAAAATGATATATTTGCAAGTTATGACGGGAGCTGCGCTGGTGAAGCATTAAAGATCTGAGGCAGTGCATTTTCTTATATATGCGACTTGAATGTTAGAATACAACCTCTGTATGAAATGATATATTTGCAAGTTATGATGGGAGCTGCGCTGGTGCAGCATTAAAGATCCTGTGCCAGTGCATTCTCTTATATATGCGAGTCTAGCCTCACATATAAAGATAATGCACTGGCTTAGAAGATCAAGGTAAATAATGTTAGGCCAATGTATTCTCTTATATATGCGAGGCTCCCTATGGGAGACTCGCATACATAAGAGAATGCATTGGCACAGGGTCTTCAAAATATTTCAGGAAGCTTCAGTCATGAAAGGGCAAGTTGTTAGACTTTTATTCCAAAGTGGAATGTGCAGATGATAGCTAATGTTTAAGTTTTGTGTAATGGTGTATAGGGAATTTGCCAAATTCTAAATGGAAGAAAATTAACCAGACATGTTATGCAGAAGAGACTTAGGGACAACTAGAGGTGAGACTGTCCCTGTGGGACTATAAGGATACCCCCTATAATCAATTGAGGCTCAAAGCATTCAAATTATTACAATTATTACCCTGATACATGACCACTGTACAGCTACAGTAATGCGTTAAGTAATCGACCTCTTAACCACAGCAGAATTATGGGTAACTTTTCGGGATTTAGTCGGAAATATGGCTTGTTGCCATTCATCGGAAAGCTCTCCCTGAGAGCTTTCCGATGAATGGCAACAAGCCATATTTCCTCATAATTAGACATGCGCAGTTTACTGGAAAATGTAGGAATACAAGGTGGTACAAAATTATGATGTTGCGAACAAACGTTAAGCCGAAAAAAGGGGTTTGGGTACGTATAATTACGTACAGTGATACAGTGATGCTAGATCCATAGATAAGTCAGAAATTAGTCTACAGCTACAGCTTAAAATGAGACTCACATTCTACTGTCTACATCAGTCTATGTGTGAAAAATCTCTGTTTTGAGTCAGCAGCATGGCAATTAATATTTGTAATCACTTAAATTGCAAATGTCAGTCACCATGTAATTTTCACAGTAAGGCTAACTATCTACAGGCCTTTTAAGTCACTTAAGTGTGGTAGCTCTAATTGTAAAGCTAAAGCTTAGAATGATACTCACAATCTACATGTGCCTTTCGAAGTCCTGCGAGGTCGGCAGCATGACAGAATTCATAAAGAACTTTATCTGTCATGTATTCTGGGGTCATATCCATTAATTTTGCGACACTGGAAAAGACACATATAAGTTACAAGTTGGACAGAGAGTATATAAATATAATTATAAATATAAATGATAAGGTACTACTCTGAAGATCTTCAACCAATCTTGTCAATATCTTGATGATCTGTTCAATTAACATACGAACAATCATCTATCAACCAAGTTCCTCAGCCAGATAGAATCTATTTCGAATAAGCTTTCCATTGACGTTCAACCCTTTCTTAACAAAATGGATTCTCCACTCAGTTACAAAAGTATACATTGGAATGGTCTATTATTTATCTGGAGGGTTTTTTAGAAAAATAAGCAGACAACAGATATCAAAAGTGCAGAATTAAGAGTCCTATTTATTAGAGGGAAATTTTCAAATGAATTCAAATAACGACCCATAGGTCTGAACCTTTCCTACAGGATACAGTAATGCCCTAGATAATCGACTCTTTAACCACAGCAGAATTATGGGTAACTTTTCAGGATTTAGTCGGAAATATGGCTCTCAGTGAGAGCTTTCCGATGAATGACATCAAGCCATATTTCCGACTATATCCTGAAAAGTTGCGCATAATTAAGCTGTGGTTAAAGAGTCGATTATTTAGGGCATTACAGTAACTACTCATCAATGAGTATTTGGTTAAAGAAGGGGTTAATACTGATTTTGAACAATCTTTATCAATCCCATTATAGGTGGTTATCACATTTGATATACATATGCAGTAATGCCCTAAGTAATCGACTCCTTAACCGCAGCAGAATTATGGGTAACTTTTCAGGATTTAGTCGGAAATATGGCTTGTTGCCATTTATCGGAAAGCTCTCAGTGAGAGCTTCCGATGAATGGCAACAAGCCATATTTAGGGCATTATTGTACACAGGCCTGGGAGTATGGTGCCGGACATTTGCAGAATGAGGTACTCAGATGGTGAGTTTAATTAGTGACACTACCTCGCACAGCGGGCTAGCTTAACCAAATTCATCATCCGAGGGATCAAATTCTGCATGGCCTTATCTGCTATGGAAGGAAGACACAGACACAGATTTAAGTTGCAGATGGTGATCGAATGGTGAAGTGCACTCATTGGGCACCTTGATTATTATGCATTGTGTTGTCTGCCAATTTGAGGATATAGAGAAACTAATTTATAACCGAAAAAGAAACTTTCTAAAGAAACTTAAGAAATTTGTTAATTTGATAATGAAGACATTTTCCAGAGAAAACGATTAGACGACTCTATATAAGCATCTGATGCTTGTTGTCAAATCCTCCCTTCTATTCTTTACATGTATATGTGTCATATTTCATAATTATATGTTTTTGGGAAGAAATAAATATTGTTTAAACCAAAATGAGGCCTACGCAGAATGAGGTTATCAGAAGGTGAATTTAGTTATAGCGTAACTAAATCACCTTCTGTGAATCTTTTGGTGATATTTGTAGATCATGCCAAGAACTCTGGCTATGCCCATAGAGATCATATTCCACCAGTTAAAAGCCTGGGGAGCTTTTTGAAGATATGTCGGGGAACATTATAACATCGAAAAAATAACACACGTAACAGTGCAGGTAACATATTTCTTAGTTAATACTTTTTACTTAATTATTAAGGAACAAGTATTAACTAAGAAAGATAATAATGTATGTATTTCACATTAGGAGAATGTTAAGCTCGAGATTAAATGATTTAGGATTTTAGGCAACTTTGTGAGCTGATTTCGCTTTGCATTACTTATGATCATAAAATTTTTCCCCCGGTGTAATCAATTCATGTTTATCGCAAAATTGGCTCATGCAAGTACCTAAATTATGTAATCTCGAGCTGAGACCCTCACCTGCTGTGAAATACATTACAGTAATGTTCTAAATAATCAACTCCTTAACCACAGCAGAATTATGGGTAACTTTTCAGGATTTTGTCGGAAATATGGCTTGTTGCCATTCATCGGAAAGCTCTCGGTGAGAGCTTTCCGATGAATGGCAACAAGCCATATTTCCGACTAAATCCTGAAAAGTTACCCATATTTCTGCTGTGGTTAAGGAGTCGATTATTTAGTGCATTACTGTATATTGGAGCAGGTATTGACCATATTGAATATATTATGCACCTCTGTTATTTTGTCGTCATTATAAAGTTCTCCATCAAGTCTTCAAAAAGTTCCCAGTCTTTGAACTGGTGAAATTTGATCTCTATGCATATCATAGCCAGAATAGAGATTCATGGAATGATCTATTAAAATTTGCAGTGGTTTTTGTATTTACTTTTGATCACAGTGAACGATTTTCAGGTCTGGGTTGAGCCTCATAATGAACACGTCACATTCTATCCGTAACTCTGTTATCGTAGGTGGTGGCATCGCCAAGGCAACACACACCATACCAATAACAGGTGCAGGGTGTTTCCGATTTACAGTAAAAGTCATTTGATGTCTTATTCGGCCAACAATCTGTAAAACCTGCAAAAGAATATTTTGTAATCTGTTAAATATCATCTCATTATGAACTAATTATGCTACAAACATGACATTCCACACATATGATATATATTTAATGGTTCGATTATTGGTAGTTGACTGTATATACATTTTCTGAACTGTTCTATTTACAAGATTGTTGAAGTATCCACACTCGTCTCCAGTCTATTTTCATTATTATTTTGATGAAACTATATGATTCCAGATCTCACAAAGTTTTTTTTCTAAAATGTCCATTTCGGGTTCATTCTGAATGGTGTCAGAAAGGAATTTGTTCACCTCGCAGTCCCATATGCAACATGCCATAGCTTAATGTCATCTCCACTAAGGCCCATATGAGATCCCAATCCCAGTAACATAAATATGGTGTTTGTGCAGTTATAATATGTTATAAACTGTTTCAAATGTCAAATATAGGCACAAAAAGTTTTTAGTAAAATATTTGCATGAGGCTGTAAAAAATTAGTTTTTTGTCTCTCTCTGACAAAACACCCACCACCATGGCATACCTTCCTGCAATTTTTTTACAACCCCTGTATATCCTGATGATTTTACATGGATTACTTTGTTAGATTTATCAGAAATTACCCCATATCCTGATGGTTTTACACACACTCCTCTCTGGTTTTAGAGTTATCACACATTACCCTATATCCTGATGATTTTACACCCACTCCTCTCTGGGTTAGAGTTATCACACATTACCCTAAATCCTGATGGTTTTACACACACTCCTCTCTGGGTTAGAGTTATCAGACATTACCCTATATCCTGATGATTTTACACACACTCCTCTCTGGGTTAGAGTTATCACACATTACCCTAAATCCTGATGGTTTTACACACACTCCTCTCTGGGTTAGAGTTATCAGACATTACCCTAAATCCTGATGATTTTACACCCTCTCCTCTCTGGTTTAGAGTTATCAGACATTACCCTAAATCCTGATGATTTTACACACACTCCTCTCTGGGTTAGAGTTATCAGACATTACCCTAAATCCTGATGATTTTACACCCTCTCCTCTCTGGTTTAGAGTTATCAGACATTACCCTAAATCCTGATGATTTTACACACACTCCTCTCTGGGTTAGAGTTATCACACATTAACCTATATCCTGATGATTTTACACACACTCCTCTCTGGTTTAGAGTTATCAGACATTACCCTATATCCTGATGATTTTACACACACTCCTCTCTGGGTTAGAGTTATCACACATTACACTAAATCCTGATGGTTTTACACACACTCCTCTCTGGGTTAGAGTTATCAGACATTACCCTAAATCCTGATGATTTTACATGAACTCCTCTCTTGGTCAGTGTTGACTTCATACGGATACAGAAACATCTGAGTTCTCCCTTCTCTGGGTTTGGCATCATCATAGAAGCTGTTAAAAAGAAGGAATATCAATTGTTTGTACCATACATCATGTTACTATTTAACCCTTTCTATACTAAATACTCAATGACGAGTAGTTCCCTTAGGGAATATTCAGAAAATAACTTCAACAAATGGCCATTTGTTCAACTTGTTATCTCCTGTCCTATCTCTTCTATCAATTAATATTAATTTTTTTTGAATATTTTATTATGAGATGATTAAATGGGACACTTTATTGTCCTATTTTTAGAACCGACCATTCAGGCGATATCATATAGCGATAGAGATCATTAGGCTGTTCTGAACATCAAATGTCCCAGATTGATTGTTTGTATTGTTTCATTACATAGTTATAAGCGATAAGAAGCCTAATTAATGTTTAATTGTGACAAAATTACACAATAACATTTCTGGTCTCTATTAACAGTAACCACACCTTTTTAGACCAGAAAATATTTAAAATATAATCAATATTAATCGATAGAAGCATTTCCGGACATGAGTCTTTGATTCATATCTATTATTTAATACCCCGGTAACTATATAACACATGTTTACAAAGAGATAGACCATCTTTAATCTTGCCACTAGTAAATACTGACTCCTTCTGCAGTTGTATCATCTGTTGTCCTACACATAGACATGATTTCAGGGATAAGGTGTCAGGGTGGAATTTTGTTTTGTATATATGTAAAATTAATGCATGGAGTCAGCCTCACCTCTGTCTTGGACTGGTGACGAGGTCGATCGTGAGCCTGATTCGTCGTCTGACCCTGACCCTGGTGATGGTATGCTGCCTGATGATGGACCTGAAAAATACATCATAGTTACCTTATGGTAAACAATAGGGACATTAGATTGAAAACTTCTGACTTCGCCTGTCCAGAAATACCACACTGTATACCAATCAATGCAGCCATGGTGATGGGGGTTCGTGTCCAATGGTAGAATAACTGTAGTCTGTTGATAAACTCTGCATTTAGCACTGAGTGTGAATTGTTACACCCGAGTAGCGGCCTATTGTAATGCTGACATTCATATGAGTCCCATTGTCTCAACGAATTTGCTGTGTTAAATTGCACAGGCTTCGTTAGGAAATAGAACATAGCAGTCTGTCAAAGAACATAGCTGTCTGTCATAGAACATAGCTGTCTGTCATAGAATATAGCTGCCTGTCATAGAATATAGCTGTCTGTCATAGAACATAGCTGTCTGTCATAGGACATAGCTATCTGTAACAGAACATAGCTGTCTGTCATATAACATAGCTGTCTGTCATAGAACATAGCTGTCTGTCATAGAATATAGCTGTCTGTCATAGAACATAGCTGTCTGTCATAGAATATAGCTGTCTGTCATAGAATATAGCTGTCTGTCATAGAATATAGCTGTCTGTCATATATTATAGCTGTCTGTCATAGAATATAGTTGTTTGTCATAGAAAATAGCTGTCTGTCATAGAACATAGCTGTATGGAACATAGCTGTCTGTCATGGAACATAGCTGTCTCTCATAGAACATAGCTGTCTGTCATGGAACATAGCTGTCTGTAACAGAACATAGCTGTCTGTCATAGAACATAGCTGTCTGTCATGGAACATAGCTGTCTGTCATGGAACATAGCTGTCTGTCATAGACCATAGCTGTCTCTCATAGACTATAGCTGTCTGTCATAGAACATTGCTGTCTGTAACAGAACATAGATGTCTGTCATGGAACATAGCTGTCTGTAACAGGACATAGCTGTCTGTCATAGAACATAGCTGTCTGCAACAGAACATAGCTGTATATCATGGAACATATATGTCTGTCATAGAACATAGGAAATAGAACATAGCAGTCTGTCAAAGAACATAGCTGTCTGTCATAGAACATAGCTGTCTGTCATATAATATAGCTGTCTGTCATAGAATATAGCTGTCTGTCATAGATTATAGCTGTCTGTCATAGAAAATAGCTGTCTGTCATAGAACATAGCTGTCTGTCATAGGACATAGCTATCTGTAACAAAACATAGCTGTCTGTCATATAACATAGCTGTCTGTCATAGAACATAGCTGTCTGTCATAGAATATAGCTGTCTGTCATGGAACATAGCTGTCTGTCATAGAATATAGCTGTCTGTCATATAATATAGCTGTCTGTCATAGAATATAGCTGTCTGTCATATACTATAGCTGTCTGTCATAGAATATAGTTGTTTGTCATAGAAAATAGCTGTCTGTCATAGAACATAGCTGTATGTAACATAGCTGTCTGTCATAGAACATATCTGTCTCTCATAGAACATAGCTGTCTCTCATAGAACATAGCTGTCTGTTATGGAACATATCTGTCTGTAACAGAACATAGCTGTATGTCATAGAACATAGCTGTCTGTAACAGAACATAGCTGTCTGTCATGGAACATAGCTGTCTGTCATAGACCATAGCTGTCTCTCATAGAATATAGCTGTCTGTCATAGAACATTGCTGTCTGTAACAGAACATAGATGTCTGTCATGGAACATAGCTGTCTGTAACAGGACATAGCTGTCTGTCATAGAACATAGCTGTCTGCAACAGAACATAGCTGTATATCATGGAACATATATGTCTGTCATAGAACATAGCTGTCTGTCATAGAATATAGCTGTCTGTCATAGAATATAGCTGTCTGTCATAGAACATAGCTGTCTGTCATAGAATATAGCTGTCTGTCATAGAATATAGCTGTCTGTCATAGAATATAGCTGTCTGTCATATATTATAGCTGTCTGTCATAGAATATAGTTGTTTGTCATAGAAAATAGCTGTCTGTCATAGAACATAGCTGTATGTAACATAGCTGTCTGTCATGGAACATAGCTGTCTCTCATAGAACATAGCTGTCTGTCATGGAACATAGCTGTCTGTAACAGAACATAGCTGTCTGTCATAGAACATAGCTGCCTGTAACAGAACATAGCTGTCTGTCATGGAACATAGCTGTCTGTCATAGACCATAGCTGTCTCTCATAGACTATAGCTGTCTGTCATAGAACATTGCTGTCTGTAACAGAACATAGATGTCTGTCATGGAACATAGCTGTCTGTAACAGGACATAGCTGTCTGTCATAGAACATAGCTGTCTGCAACAGAACATAGCTGTATATCATGGAACATATATGTCTGTCATAGAACATAGGAAATAGAACATAGCAGTCTGTCAAAGAACATAGCTGTCTGTCATAGAACATAGCTGTCTGTCATATAATATAGCTGTCTGTCATAGAATATAGCTGTCTGTCATAGATTATAGCTGTCTGTCATAGAAAATAGCTGTCTGTCATAGAACATAGCTGTCTGTCATAGGACATAGCTATCTGTAACAAAACATAGCTGTCTGTCATATAACATAGCTGTCTGTCATAGAACATAGCTGTCTGTCATAGAATATAGCTGTCTGTCATGGAACATAGCTGTCTGTCATAGAATATAGCTGTCTGTCATAGAATATAGCTGTCTGTCATAGAATATAGCTGTCTGTCATATACTATAGCTGTCTGTCATAGAATATAGTTGTTTGTCATAGAAAATAGCTGTCTGTCATAGAACATAGCTGTATGTAACATAGCTGTCTGTCATAGAACATAGCTGTCTCTCATAGAACATAGCTGTCTCTCATAGAATTTAGCTGTCTGTTATGGAACATATCTGTCTGTAACAGAACATAGCTGTATGTCATAGAACATAGCTGTCTGTAACAGAACATAGCTGTCTGTCATGGAACATAGCTGTCTGTCATAGACCATAGCTGTCTCTCATAGAATATAGCTGTCTGTCATAGAACATTGCTGTCTGTAACAGAACATAGATGTCTGTCATGGAACATAGCTGTCTGTAACAGGACATAGCTGTCTGTCATAGAACATAGCTGTCTGCAACAGAACATAGCTGTATATCATGGAACATATATGTCTGTCATAGAACATAGCTGTCTGCAACAGAACATAGCTGTATATCATGGAACATATATGTCTGTCATAGAACATAGGAAATAGAACATAGCAGTCTGTCAAAGAACATAGCTGTCTGTCATAGAACATAGCTGTCTGTCATATAATATAGCTGTCTGTCATAGAATATAGCTGTCTGTCATAGATTATAGCTGTCTGTCATAGAAAATAGCTGTCTGTCATAGAACATAGCTGTCTGTCATAGGACATAGCTATCTGTAACAAAACATAGCTGTCTGTCATATAACATAGCTGTCTGTCATAGAACATAGCTGTCTGTCATAGAATATAGCTGTCTGTCATGGAACATAGCTGTCTGTCATAGAATATAGCTGTCTGTCATATAATATAGCTGTCTGTCATAGAATATAGCTGTCTGTCATATACTATAGCTGTCTGTCATAGAATATAGTTGTTTGTCATAGAAAATAGCTGTCTGTCATAGAACATAGCTGTATGTAACATAGCTGTCTGTCATAGAACATATCTGTCTCTCATAGAACATAGCTGTCTCTCATAGAACATAGCTGTCTGTTATGGAACATATCTGTCTGTAACAGAACATAGCTGTATGTCATAGAACATAGCTGTCTGTAACAGAACATAGCTGTCTGTCATGGAACATAGCTGTCTGTCATAGACCATAGCTGTCTCTCATAGAATATAGCTGTCTGTCATAGAACATTGCTGTCTGTAACAGAACATAGATGTCTGTCATGGAACATAGCTGTCTGTAACAGGACATAGCTGTCTGTCATAGAACATAGCTGTCTGCAACAGAACATAGCTGTATATCATGGAACATATATGTCTGTCATAGAACATAGCTGTCTGTCATAGAATATAGCTGTCTGTCATAGAATATAGCTGTCTGTCATAGAACATAGCTGTCTGTCATAGAATATAGCTGTCTGTCATAGAATATAGCTGTCTGTCATAGAATATAGCTGTCTGTCATATATTATAGCTGTCTGTCATAGAATATAGTTGTTTGTCATAGAAAATAGCTGTCTGTCATAGAACATAGCTGTATGTAACATAGCTGTCTGTCATGGAACATAGCTGTCTCTCATAGAACATAGCTGTCTGTCATGGAACATAGCTGTCTGTAACAGAACATAGCTGTCTGTCATAGAACATAGCTGCCTGTAACAGAACATAGCTGTCTGTCATGGAACATAGCTGTCTGTCATAGACCATAGCTGTCTCTCATAGACTATAGCTGTCTGTCATAGAACATTGCTGTCTGTAACAGAACATAGATGTCTGTCATGGAACATAGCTGTCTGTAACAGGACATAGCTGTCTGTCATAGAACATAGCTGTCTGCAACAGAACATAGCTGTATATCATGGAACATATATGTCTGTCATAGAACATAGGAAATAGAACATAGCAGTCTGTCAAAGAACATAGCTGTCTGTCATAGAACATAGCTGTCTGTCATATAATATAGCTGTCTGTCATAGAATATAGCTGTCTGTCATAGATTATAGCTGTCTGTCATAGAAAATAGCTGTCTGTCATAGAACATAGCTGTCTGTCATAGGACATAGCTATCTGTAACAAAACATAGCTGTCTGTCATATAACATAGCTGTCTGTCATAGAACATAGCTGTCTGTCATAGAATATAGCTGTCTGTCATGGAACATAGCTGTCTGTCATAGAATATAGCTGTCTGTCATAGAATATAGCTGTCTGTCATAGAATATAGCTGTCTGTCATATACTATAGCTGTCTGTCATAGAATATAGTTGTTTGTCATAGAAAATAGCTGTCTGTCATAGAACATAGCTGTATGTAACATAGCTGTCTGTCATAGAACATAGCTGTCTCTCATAGAACATAGCTGTCTCTCATAGAATTTAGCTGTCTGTTATGGAACATATATGTCTGTAACAGAACATAGCTGTATGTCATAGAACATAGCTGTCTGTAACAGAACATAGCTGTCTGTCATGGAACATAGCTGTCTGTCATAGACCATAGCTGTCTCTCATAGAATATAGCTGTCTGTCATAGAACATTGCTGTCTGTAACAGAACATAGATGTCTGTCATGGAACATAGCTGTCTGTAACAGGACATAGCTGTCTGTCATAGAACATAGCTGTCTGCAACAGAACATAGCTGTATATCTTGGAACATATATGTCTGTCACAGAACATAGCTGTCTGTCATAGAATATAGCTGTCTGTCATAGAACATAGCTGTCTGTCATGGAACATAGCTGTCTGTCATAGAACATAGATGTCTGTCATAGAACATAGCTGTCTGTAACATAACATAGCTGTCTGTCAAAGAACATAGCTGTCTGTCATAGAACATAGCTGCCTGTCATGGAACATAGCTGTCTATCTACTGGATAAGATTCTCCAGTCTCAGGCAATTATAGTCTTGTATGCTTAACATTCGAGCAAAGTTACATAAGTTCTTCATTCTAAATGTTTAACCTCCACAACCTGCCATTTTAAAATTATTAGTAATAAAAACTAAAATAAAGAGTGCCACTTTGTATTCTTATGTCTTTAGTTGTGAGGTGTGAGTGTATAAATTCTAAGTTTTACTACACTATAATAGCAATCTTCATAGATATGAACAGGGATGGTGTGATCGTAATCTGTATTTGTAATTATTACAAATGTCAAGTAATCATGATTCCCAAAGGCTTAAGTAATGTACTTGTAATCAAATACATGGGAAATTTAAGAGTATATGAGGTTACTTTTTGATTACATTTACCCAAAATAGTTCGGAATATTTTTTGAGATATAATTATGACAATGCATCCTTCCTTTGAGCACACACTGATAATATATGGAGATGTTTTCTGCAGTCCATGAACTCACTATTGATGTAATTTTAACCAGGGGCACCAGAACAACTGAGGGCAATGGTGGGGGTACAACTTCCAGAAAAGGGCCAACATTTGGTAATCATGTCAAAGCAATTTCCAGGTTCAAGCTCATGTTAAGCTGCTAGAATGGGTATATAAGACAATATAACAATGCTGTTATATATATCTGAGGTATTTCTTGCCATTCTATGAAGTTTGAAAGTCATCTTGTGCCACCCTGTGTCCCAGACCCCGCTCAGTTGTCCCTACTTTTAAGCTTTGTACTATTTACGTCAATTTTTATTTATCATGTTGATGTTTAATGTTTTACACGTTTCAAATAAACTATACTAAAATATATATGCTTTGTCTTCAATCATTTTCCTCAAAGTAATCGGACGTAATAAAAAACTATTGTGTTTGTTATCAAATACTAGTACATGGGCTGAAAAAAGTATTTGTATTGTATTCGTGAAATTAGAAAGTAATGGATTTATAATCATATATACAAGACATGTATCATATGTATGTCTGTGGTCAATTTTAAGATATATTCCGGTCTATAAGATGATACCTCTCGAGTGGCACTCACTCTGGGGAAGACAGATTCCAATCTCATCTGCCATTTCCAGGATATCCTCCGGGTGTACATAGTCAAATATACTGCTGCCTGTCATTTCCACCTATCAAAAATATAACATATATATCAAATATAATGTTGCTTGTCAAATTCAAATGTCAAAATTAAACCACCGTATATCGAATACACTTCTTTGCAAGTCAAAGTTAATCAAATAATTATACCAATAATAAAAAAAATACAACTGTCTGCCCAGCCTGTTCTTGTGAAAATAAGCACATAACAGGCATATTCAAAAGTTAATGAGCGAAATATGATCATATTGACATTATTTAACCGCGGCCCGATCCAGTCAATGGGTATTTTCAGACTCCACTGAAAAAGTGTGGATATTCTGTTTATTATATACTTTAGTTACTTGCCTATGGCCCTCAGTGAAT
Organism: Siphonodentalium dalli; assembly: GCA_032622095.1. Lineage (NCBI taxonomy): Eukaryota > Metazoa > Mollusca > Scaphopoda > Gadilida > Siphonodentaliidae > Siphonodentalium > Siphonodentalium dalli. The sequence continues at coordinate 210,660,729 of CP136064.1, read as the reverse complement.
GTCAATACATCAGAAATTTCGCCAGTGGGATATCACTTATATCTCACTAGTGGGATATCACTTATATCTCACTGCTAAAACCTTATAATTCAAGGGCAAGTATATAATAAATGTTGGTATGTCACTGATATCAACCTGTCAAGTATAAACCAAATATGTGACCCGCCATATCAAATCCAGTCGTAAGTCGGGATTTTTTTTTACCCTGTGTCAATGCATTCTCTTATATATAAGAGAATGCATTGGCCTAACAATTTTTTACAATTTTAATATTTTTTTCTTGTATTCTTTAACAATTTTATAATTTCACCCATACAGAGCCCCAGACAAACATGAGCAGACAACACTCTTCTATATGTTTCTATATATGTGTGGGGCTCCCTGCAGGGTAATGGATGTTTTTTATTTTATGTCCTAAAAATTGTAAGAAACATTTATTTTAAAAAAAATGATAAAAAATTGTTAGGCCAATGCATTCTCTTATATATATGCGAGGCGACCTATGGTCGACTCGCATATATAAGAGAATGCATTGGCACAGGGTAAAAAAAATGCCGACTTCCGACTGGATTTGATATATATGGCGGGTCACATATATAAAACATATACTGCTACTTATTAACTGCACCTTTCAAAAATAAACCGTACATCTATAACATCTGCTTCAAGCCTGCTTGTCATATTTAGGCCCTATACAACTGCCAAAATTAACAAAATATATCAAGTAGCGATCTTCACCTATCGAAAATCAAACATATTGGCCACTAGCTGTATATGATACCAATTATACTTGCTGCTGATACCGAATATATCGAACTATTAATTTATATATGTAATCAGATTTACTGCTGTCAACGCGAACCAAATATGTCAAACACATCGATGTACTGACTTTACTGTAGTTTAATTAATTAATTAATTACTGTACTATACTCTGAATAAAACAGGATAACCAAGTAATGCTTTCAATTTTTCGTACACAACAGAGAGACAAACACCCTTTATCCATACCATATCAGGAATAGATTAACAATAAACGCTCTTTATTTATACCATATCAGTAATTGACTTTTGCGCTGAAGAAATAGCAGTACTAATGCTCTTTATTCATACCATATCAGTAATTGACTAACAATGAACGCTCTTTATATTTTCGCTGAAGAAAAAGCAGGACCGTCTTTTCTAAATTCAATGACACGAACAAGTCTTTCCGTGGCCTTATATAACGTCAACAGAAGAGTAGTTTGCGTATTTATCGCACTTTTTTATCACTGGACCTCAATGTGACACATGCAAGTACTTAAATGAATGAATGAGTTTATTGCTAGCCACGAATTGACATGGGACATGCAAACATATATACATATATACAAAAGCAACACAGAATATCGATGCGCAGTAGGGAACATCGCATAAATACAAATGTATCTAACTTAAGGTACAACTTTGGGGTCTAAACCGACATTATATTCATGTTTACAAGAATTTACAAGGGAATACCCAATATAAGTTTAGGTTCGAACCGTTCGATTCATGATCCATGCACTCAGTTGTCCTATATATGTTTTTCGACCAGGGACGTGGCTTGAGGGTCTCCGTCGTGGGGGAGGCCCACCTTCAAATTTCCAAATGCACCCCTGTACCAGACCAAAATATCATATGTTCGCGAAATACCATTTGCATCCCCCCCTAGGGTGGTAACTTTCCAACCAGTACATCAAATTGTCCAACTTCGGAAATTCGATTCTGATCCCACCCTAAGGTTGGGAAATTTCCAACTTATGGCCATTTCAGACAAAAAGTAGAAAATATGCTACTGTTGGTCTAAGAACAACAAACTCCTCACAAATTAAGGGTTGTAAAATCAAACAATTTCAGCCTATACAATTTTCAACTAAATGTTGTGTCAGGCATGACATTTCCAGCTATTGAAAATTATGACCACAGTTGGAGGGGTAGACCCCCACCCCCTGTCGCCACGTACACTGTCGTACAGAAAACTGGTACTGGGTATGGTAACTTCGAAGTAAACGTCTTGGAATTAAACATGTATAGGTCGTTGCCTCGTGATCCCATACATGCAGCAAGGCTTATAGGTTAATAACAATTTCGCCAAAGATATAGATAGATACTTTATTTACAAAATGCCCAATTAACAAAACAACATACACCCTGAAATACACAAATATAAATTGGAATACAACCTGAAATGAAAATATAAAGACACATATATAAAAGCAGCATATAACTAAATAATTAAAGTGGGATGTTATAGATTTGGTCACCATGTTACGCATACAACTATTTAATTTTCCTATCGCCATTTGCGATCGTCGAAACACGACAAGAGCGATACATCATAGTAGATTTAACCATTTATTTACTAAACGGATTCTCCCACCCATTTATAAAAAGTGTCCACTGGTATGGTCTATTATATATTCAGTTGGAGGGGTGTTCTCGAAATATAATCAGACGACAGACAGGTGGAATAAACAAGAGCAGAAGGATTCATTTTCGTTGGTGGGATCAGTTATCAGATAATAAGTTCAACAAACGATCGTTTGTTGAACTTATTATTTTGAACATTTCATGGGGGAACTGTGCTCGTCAGTGAGTATTGAGTAAACACTTACTAAAGATAGGGTTAATTTGTGACCTGCGAATGTGCTACTGTAAACACAACCCCACATGTCATCCACATGCAACACCATTTGTTTCCACACTTAATCGATCCCACCGCTTACCAATTCCCATAAACGAACACCCTGGCCAACCAATGCCCACCACCCCTTTCGCACCATATACACATCTGCTGGCAGTTCCCATTATACTATTTATTTATTTATGCACACTCCTTATCAACCAGTGACCCCTACCCCATCTCAAGTAGACTCTCGTTTAAGTAATCTCCGTTATATAGATGTATGATATATATTTTACACGTCATATACTATATGCCAAAACCTGATATATCCAAAATACAATTTTATATTCTTGTATTTATATACCTTTTGCAGGGAGCGGGGTCCGTGTAAGTTTCTCACAAATTGTCATCCAGTCCCTTATATTTAATGTATTCAATGTGCATTTATTATAATTAAACTATATATTAAATCAATTGAAGTGGAAGAAATCTGTCTTCGGATATGTTTATAAAGGCGACCCTGTGAAGTAAATGATTCTGTCAGTCCACAATTAGCAAAATAATCAACACAAGAATAAAGACATAACCTGGGGGCCAATAAAACCTTTCCAATTAATTTAGGCAAGGTCGGACTATAAATTAAAACAAATTATCATCATTCGCCGCCCGAAGGACAATAATAAATTGAATAGTGTCCCCGTTATTGTTCCCATAAGACTGGGTGGTCGAACAGAAATGAGAGAATTTAGAACACAGCAGGCCGTCCCAATACTGGATGTGACAGTTCAGTATTAATGGACAGACGTAGCACCGGGAGCTCTCATAGTGTAATAAAGGGCTAATATGGCCATGACAGGTCCCCCGATTTGTTTTACTTAAATATGCATATTGCTCAGATTAAATGGAGAGTGGTATGGTTTTCCCACAGGGACCTTAATTGTAGCATCCACCCCCTCCGACCACGGTATACCCCACCGTCCCTCACCCATTTTTACACCCCTGATAAACACCGTACTGCTACTATATATAACGAGTCCCGTTTTCTTCATGTTTCTTCATGTAACAAAAATAGCATAGCACTTAATATTATAATATATGGTTTCTCCCTGAAAGTTAAATATAAAGATTGGCTCGTGTCTCACAAAAGCTGAAAAATATCAGATTTCAGCGACGAAAGCTCCAGATTTTCTTCTCAATATCTAAAGTTGCAATTTTTATACCTGCTTTTCTGTGACTTTTGTGAGCCGATATAGCAATAAACACTGAATCAATCACCCAGGACAAATCCCATAATTGTAAGCGACGCAAAGCAAACTCGCTCACAAAGTTCGAGTTGGGAGCTTCACCAACAATGAAGTACATTAATAACTATAAGAAATATATTACGCGCGTTATTTTCGATTTTATAAGGTTCCCTGTCAAAACCGTGGAATATGATCTCCATACCCATACGGGCGTTAGCCATAGTAGAGATTCACGGCATGATCAAGCCACTTGGAAGACACTGAGTCCCGCTAAAAAAAACTGCCCGCAGCAACAACGTACACGTTGTCGTGAATCATGGCGATTACCGTACTCGAAATGTTATTTACATGTGTAAAAGGTTTATTGTTTTGTCGGACCCAGGCAAAATCCCACACAGAATTAATATATATTCATTTGAGAATGAATAATATTTATATATTTCCCAGGATGCCTCATATAATTTGACGTTTATATTGGGAGATATGTGCACAATATATAGTCTTACCTGTGACAGCCCAAGATAAATGGAAACCGTCTCTGATATGTACAGGAATCTCCCGTCATTGGAAAGATTAAAGGCGAATCCATCCAGTGACTGAAATAATAAAAACGTACAACGTATATATGTCGGACGAATCCATTCAGTGACTGAAACGTGCAAATTATGTCAGGCAATAATTGGCGCGTAAATCGTGTTATTCATTTTTAGCAGCGGTTCCATAATTATTTTTGACATGTGGTTAATATTTGTCGTTAATTATCAAGGACAATAATCGCTCTGTGTCACAGGCGATCGTTTGAATTTTGAACGCCGGACTAAAACAAAAAAATTGGACAAAACTGGCAAATCGACAGCATATGATCATTAATTATATACTTTTGATGAGACAGCCTCTTATAATCACACACCCTCTGCATTCACACAATTAACATCCTTAAGAATCAGTACAAATCGCGATACGGTTACACGAATGTTTCCGACGTTTATCAGGCAATAACTGAAGTCGACCACTTCATAAAAAGCGATGAACATCTATACGTCACTTCAAGTCGATCGTGTACAAGTGCTCAAAATACAATGACCCCAATGAAGCTGCAATTCATTTCTTATTTGAAAGTCGATATCTAACCACCAAACATCACACCAATGGGTTCATAGCTCGAGTCCATTGGCTGCGGACACACGTACCACAGCAGCTATAGCATAGTAGGTGTGACAATTTATTAAGGTGGAGTTTGATGACAATTAGTCGTCATAATTAATATACTATAGCAGGCCATGTCGCCCGCTGCATATTCGCACAATGAATCTTTAAAACTTAGTTATAATCAGCCTTTTTCTTGTTTTGGTCCTTGTATATAGTTCCATTAGTTCGCTTTGTTTATTTCAGATACTTTCTCTCAGCTGCATTTCCTCCAACAGTTACGACACAGTTTCTTCGGCCCACATTTTAATAATGTTAGCAAAATTATGCGTAGAACTAAACGTCGCAAATATAAAAACCGCAATAGGGGAACTGTCTTATTACGCATGAAATTAATATAAGTAGATAAACATGCATTGAGATCATATAAATAAAACGTACTATTTGCATGATATGTGAGTGAATGAGGGATTGCCACGGTCAGACACAATTCTGGACGATCGATCGTTCAATTATATATATCGTAGATAATACAATGTATCAAGATTTAATCAGTAGAGATAAAACTTGGTGAAACGCAATGGGTTAATTGGTCCAGTCAAATCATTGTGCGGAAACTCAGCGGGCAACATGGCTAGCCATGGCACAGAATTATGACGACCAATTGTCACCAAACTCCACCATAATAAATTGTCACACCTACTGTGCCATCGCTACTGTGGTACTTGTGTCCGCAGGCATTGTCTTCTGGCATAGAGGACATGGGAATGACATTTTAAATGTCGAGTCATCCGAATGGATTGGAACAAGCCTTGAAATAGTGTGTCTGTCATTTGCAGAATGAGGTCACCAGAGGGTGAATTTAGTGATGCTACCCCGCTTACACCTGAGCAGAATGAGGTTCCCAGAGGGTGAATTTGGTGATGCTAGCCCGCTATGCGGGGTAGCATCACTAAATTCACCCTCTGGGGACCTCATTCTGCAAATGACAGACACACTATTTCAAGGCTTGGATTGGAAGTTTCCTTCTATATAGGGCGGCGACGGGGTGGCCTTTTTAAAACATCATTTAGAAAACTTGAGTTAGCAGTTGAAAATTCCCGAAGACGGTAAAGATGGAAGCTACATTTTGATAAATTTGTCTCCTTCAAGTGTATATCAGTTGGAAATTGAAACGTTGGCCACCCCCCCCCCCAATCATCATCGACCCTTTAAGTTGCTGTGTACGTCTACGTTTGTAAAGGATAGTTGGCTCAAATGTAGAGCATCACACTAAGAATACAAATTTACGAGTAACATCTGCAGTTTTGTAGACAGTATAATAATATAGAAAAAATAATTAATATGCCTACTATTTCATTCATTCTCGCGCGATTCAAGGTTGATGAGCATCTTTGAAGTGGTGATATATGTGCGGGCAACGGCAATATACATCACCACTGCAGCATATGTGCAGAAATAGAAAAAAAATGCGGTTAAAAAATAGGTCACTTCTTATTTCAGTATTGTCAGTTTCTACATGGGGTGAACGTATATTTCTACATGGGGTGAACGTATATTTCTACATGGGGTGAACGTATATTTCTACATGGGGAGAACGTATATTTCTACATGGGGAGAACGTATATTTCCTATTAGATCATGCCAGTCGGAAGTCGGGATTGTTTTTACCCTGTGCCAATGCATTCTCTTATATATGCGAGTCGACCATAGGTCGCCTCGCATATATAAGAGAATGCATTTGCCTAACAATTTTTTATCATTTTTTAAAAATAAATGTTTCTGACAATTTTTAGGACATAAAATAAAAAAACATCCATTACCCTGCAGGGAGCCCCACACATATATAGAAGCATATAGAAGAGTGTCGTCTGCTCATGTTTGTCTGGGGCTCTGTATGGGTGAAATTATAAAATTGTTAAAGAATACAAGAACAAATTATTAAAATTGTAAAAAATTGTTAGGCCAATGCATTCTCTTATATATGCGAGGCGGAGGCGACCTATGGTCGACTCGCATATATAAGAGAATGCATTGGCACAGGGTAAAAACAATCCCGACTTCCGACTGGATTTGATATGGCGGGTCACATATATTAATTCCACCAGTTCAAATTCTTGGAACTTTTTGATGTTCTGACGGGGGAGCTTTATAAACATTGAAAAAAAAAACGTATATGTGACGTATATATAATATGGCTGAAGGGGTCACAATAGTCTCACCGAAACAATACAGCCCTGAATATATAGTACACATGATTTGCAAGTGTGTATATGAAGGGTGCACGAGGGTTGTTATCGGTGCTGACCGAAATACGCCAATTGTGTTATACTGAAAGTCTGGCGCAAAGCAGTAGTTTGTGTTCAGTTCATTTTAATTTTCATTGGAACGTATAGCACTTATTCTCGAAAAGAAATTGTTGCAGACGTGAAAACAAAACGACATTTCGAACTAGATTTCAAAACCTCCTTCAGTACATTTTCAGTGTCACGATGGTGTTAACCCCTCTTTTTTTGGTACGCTGGATTCGTGCCTAGAAGGGAAGTCGATATATCTAAACTAGCGAAACCTACCGACAAACACGATACGGTATCAAGACTTGCCTTCGTTTGATACTATCGAATTATACATGAAAAGAAAGGAAAGTTCAGAGAGATGAGTGGTGAGAGATGATTTATTAGCAAAAGTGCATACATTATACAATGGAGACCTTTCGCAAAAATCACTATTACGATTACGGATTGGATATATTGTCTTAATAATGTTGATACCATCACAATTTACCTACGATGTGTAATTGGTGAGACGGCATATGACATATATTTGATGGAAAAAGTAATGTGTGCCTCTTTCAGATCCCATGTGCATTTCCGTGTGTAAATACAGCACACGGATAATGTTAGAACGTCCCTAAGCAGGACCGGTGGCACTTTCTTGACACATCTGCACATAATTAAATTGAGTGGGGATATATTTCGTGTCACATAAGTACCCCTGTGCGTAAAGGTCGAATTTTGCCGTATACTGCGCAGGATATTTCCATATCCGTAATCGTATTCGTGATTTTGCGAAAGGTCTCTAATAATACAAGAAATACAAACACGGTTATAACTAAAATTGGATTATGTTGTATTATAGTGGCTGTCTTATACTATCAGCTACACGTACAGTTGAGTGTCAGCAAGATCTAGATATATAGCAATCTGCACCATGCTGACTCTGAAATGTGTGCACTTTGCCTGCATGGGGGTTGGCATACACTCTTAGAACAAATGTGTATAAATACTACACAAAATGTGTTACATTTGATCTTAAACAAAATTGTGTAGAAATGACACATGACATATAATTATTAAATATGTCGGTGGAATATCATCAACGTTGAATATGATTGAATATGTGAGTGTATCATAGTTATTAGATGAAATGTGTTCTATTGGAGACACAAAACTCGTAAAGGCTACCACAGAACAAACAATTGGCAGCAGCTTTAAACTGTGTTATACACTATGTTTGTGTAAAAACTAAACAACACATAATTGTGTAGCACAAAATTTTAAAGCAGCTGCCAATTTTGTATTATGGCAGCTTTTACGAGGTTTATGTCTCCAATAGAAAGTATTTCATCTATTAAATATAATATACTCACATATTCACTCATATTCAATGTTGAGAAAATTCCGACGACACATTTATGTCATGATGCATTCTACACAATTTTGTTTAAGATCAAATGTAACACATATTGTGTAGTAGTTATACACATTTGTTCTAAGAGTGTAACCTCACCAGTGGCTGTCTTCCTGTCCACCCCATCATATGTGTTGGATCAACTCCGGTTATGACAGAGATTAAAATTAATGTTGATCAGAGTACAACAAACTACGTTTATATGTGTTTCTATATATATACGGGCGCGAGGGAGCGTGGCATTTAGGTCTCGCGGGTTTATTTTTTAAATACAGACATTCATATCAAGATTTGTCTTCACGTTCACAGCAACCCGCTAGACCTGAGTGATAGAACACTTTAAACAAAATTATTTTCCAAGGAGATGGAAGGAGGGGGCTTCATGGACAATAAGACACGTTGAAATATATTGTGACCGAGATGAACGATTTTGAGAATCTATATGAGGAATATGATAGATGTTGTGTTTTTCCCAATATCGGACTTATGAACTTATATATTGGTATATCTGCTATTTCGTCAAAGGGGCATGTGCGTGCACACTGTGGCTTATTATTGTATAACGCTAGCATGGTTAACGCGATCGTGCATGAGGTTTCTTCGCAAAAACTGATAATGTCGGTCCCATTAGCGTCAGTGTTCATATGGCTGCCGGAAAATGTCATGCATTAATCCAAATGCACGCATGCAACCTTAAACACCCTGCAATATAATGGCTAAATTTACCGGCGTGTTATTCCAGCATACGTTGTGGACACGACAGGCTTCCATCTCAAATCTCAAAAGTGGGAAGTCAGTTGCAAGAGTGGTAAATATATATGTCCTTTTGTGTACTGTTAAAGGCACGTGAGGCCTTAGCTGTCGAAAATATTCATATTTGTTCCAATCACCGTAAACAAAAAAACATTAAAACGCATACATTTTCGTTCATATATACCATGACCATCGCGTAAACAGCATGTTATCATAAAGATTTACTATATTTTACCTAAGCAATTAAGAGCCTGATTGTGTTACAGAAGACAACACAATGCTGCTGGCTAATCACACACAAATGGCATAAACGCTCTTTATTCGTTCCATATCAGGAATTCACCCACAAAGAACGCTCTTTATGTTTACCATCATAATATAAACAAACACAAGAAAAGTAACTTTTTATGCTTTTGTTTACATAACAGTGGTAAAAAATATGACAATGACATACTGTTTATGCGATATTTCTTATTTGTATATGGACAAAGTATGTCTACATTGTGTTGTTCTTTCTGTTTGTGGCGGTTTTTGACGGGTGGAAATATTTTCACAGGATACCCACCGCCAAGGCTAACCGTACCTTTAAGTAACGCCTTTGTTGTCCTACTCATTGGTTCATTTATGAAGGTATTTTTCATTATCATGCCAATAATGTTAGTATATATAGTAATGCCCTAAATAATCGACTCCTTAACCACAGCAGAATTATGGGTAATTTTTCAGGATTTAGTCGTGAGAGCTTTCCGATGAATGACAACAAGCCATATTTCCAGAAAGCCATATTTCCGACTAAATCCTGAAAAATTACCCATAATTCTGCTGTGGTTGAGGATTCGATTATTTAGGGCATTACTGTATGCCTATAGTATTCGCCCCGCATGAGTAAGCTGTCCTATTAAATTGCTATGGTGTTGATGGTGCAAAATTATGCTGTTAAGAAAATAAAGTTTGAAGTTTAAATTTTCGTGTTTTTGGCTAATGTGAATGAATGGAGGAACACTCTTTTTACGTATAATATACTGTGCAGGTAGTCAATTGAAGATGCATAATCCGAATTAACGCTCCCAAATTACTATTTATTTCGCTTCGGAGTAAACAATATTTGATTCGAGTCGAGGAACCCACCCATGCATCAAAACTCAGAGTGATCCCCAATATATGCATACATGTCATTTTTGGCGGCCTGGCAAATATTCCTCAAGCCGACGGCTTCGGACCAAATTGCAGATGAAGATGGATAACTCTAAAACCAAATGGCTATGTGTTAGATATTTGAAAATCCGGCCAAATTTCGTTGAACAAAATGTTGATAAATAACACGTGTTGGGCAATTTTGTATATACTATAGTTAACTTTGGTTAGCATTATTTTTGGGAAATTAATCGATTCTGATAACTGAAGCGCCATTTAAAAAAAAAATGGTGTTGTTGTTGGAATCTGATGATATGGGTACAATCGAATCGGATTGAGTACCTTTAATTTTATAAACCTATAGTTCAAGTTTCATTCGACGTATATAAACAAGCTAGTGAAATAGGTTTTGGTCATGCTGTTATTGCAGCAGAATACAGTAATGCCCTAAGTAATCGACTCCTTAAACACAGCCGAATTATGGGTAACTTTTCAGGATTTAGTCAGAAATAGGGCTTGTTGCCATTCATCGGAAAGTTCTCCCCGAGAGCTTTCCGATGAATGGCAACAAGCCATATTTTCGACTAAATCCTGAAAAGTTACCCATAATTCGGCTGTGTTTAAGGGGTCGATTACTTAGGGCATTACTGTACAAACCGGTTTCACTAGCTGGTTTACGTCGAATGTAACTTGGGACTATGACAAACCATGCATGCTTCAATTGGTGATTAAACATGTATACCCAGTGTGTGTGTGTTTACGCCACATCTGCAGCCACGCACAGCAATAGAACCTTTAATATATTCAGCCATTACACAATACTGGTTTGTTGTGATCAGCGGATTGGATATAGGGCCGAACACGCAGACATGTACGCTGATTGCAGAGAGGTGGCAACAGTTTTAAGTTTTAAGTGCGAAATTTGTTGTTTTCATATAATTTTGTCCCCAACTTTTGGTCACATTGTTGACTGTTGGGTATTTCCAACAATATGAGGGTACTAGGTTGGGCTTTTCCAACAGTCTGAAAGTTTGAGGTACCAACTGTAAAATTACACCCCAAAAGGGTACATCCACACGCTGGAAAGTTTGCACGGTATGTTTGCAGGAATTTTACTATAGTTAACCATATGGTACCAGAATAATTATGAACGGGAACATGCATATATAAAATGCATCTTTACCCAAACTAACGACATGAGAAGTAACATGCATGTCGTTCCAAACGTAACGGTGATATACTCAGCTACTGACATTTGCCTTAATTCAAATACCTGTCTATGACTGATTCTTGCGAGATAATTGCATGCATGCTGCAAATTTCGGTACCATCTCTATACACATGGAACTGTACAGATATTTTGCGTCTCGTGTAGTTAGTAGTGGTACAGATGCATGTTATATGCATGTTTCCGTTCATATTCTGCATCATATCGTTTTAAACGCGTTCCTCAGACTTTTATAATTCGGTCTGGATCAATGGGGTGTAGCAACAGAAATTCCAGGGTAGACCGATAGTCCCTAACCATGCATGTCCCTGGTTGATTGCCCGAATAATGCTCAAAGTTGCTGCGGCAAAAATGAGAAAAAGATTGGCGTTGGGTACAGCGGGGCATATATGCTCAGTATCGTCCAAACTCTTGACCATTTTTGTTTCTATTTTAACGTGACCGTGTCTTGTAGTGACAAAAGCACGAATAGCGAGAACCGAGGAAGACATATATAGTCACGTGATACGTTGATGTGAATCTCGCGAATGTTGTGATTGGTACAAGTTATCACTTGCAAACAATTAAACTACCATCCTCAAGTCCGAACTATTTCTAGTATTCATCCACCCGGCTTACTGTGAATCCTCACTTCAAAGGCTGCGTCTGACGCCTCTTTCTGCCTTCCGACTTGACGTTTTTGATGAAACATAAAGAGATGACTAAGAGTCGTTTAGGAGATTTGAACATGGGTTAGAACAGGTAACACAACAAAATGTCAATATTAGATATCAGATTAGCGCAGATTTTAGGGATAAACAAACTATTCCTTTATGCAGTTCAACGTTTGTTTCAATTATTCGTTACCATCGAAAATATATCATAAAGGCACACAGTTGATGTTTGTGCTATTCTGCCCTATAAAGGGCAGCGGTTTGATTTAGTATTTTATTGTTTGTTGCATCAATAAAACCGAGTTATTCAGTTGATAAATTAAACATTCCTCATCCCTTTTGACACCATAAACTATGTGTACGCCTGCGATCTATACTTGCAAAATATTGAGACCATACATGCAGGGACGTGGCTATAGATGGTCTCCGTTGTGTGTGTGTGGGGGGGGGGGGGGGCACGTATGCATTACATGGAGCACGCAGCGCTGCCCTGTCTAAACTCGATGATACAGAACAAAAATAAGACCATCTCGCCAGCACCATAACAAAGCACAATTTGTTGCAGTTGACCATTAACCCTATAGTGTAGCTACCAATGATATATCTAAACTGGTCTTGCTGATTTTTATTCTCACTCACGGAGACTGACATATAACTTACATAGAGAGAGGTATCACAAAATTCAACTGATATCAATGAAGGCGAAGTGACACCCCCCCCCCCCCCGATTGAGGCTGATCTTTTATCCAGATTGTTTAGAGTGATATATGGTGCCAATCTTAAGTGCACAAACACAATGGTGATAGTTTTACGAAAGGTGGTAGGTTTACGAATGTCAAATACATGTATATGCATATAACTAATGTATAAATCACACGACAGATCGTTGGTGTGTCTTTTGTTTAAATGCGGAATCTCCAGATAGGTAACAGGTAACTCCATTGGAACATATCCAAATCCAAATCCATTTTGCACCGCCCCCTCCTTGGAGTTGGAACTTTCAAACTGCTGGAAATTTCCAACCTGACACCCTCTATGTTGGGTTGTAAAATGTCAACACATATCAATTTCAGACCAAACTTTTCACTAAATTTTTATGCTATGTTGGTCTAAAAAAAATTCAATACATTCTCCACTAATTATTTATTGGACAATCAAACAATGAGAACATTTCAACCTATTAAAATTAACAACAATTATTGTGTTTGGCAAGAAATTTCCTACTTTTGAAGATTTTTTACCAAAGTTGGGGGTTGGGGTAGGACACAGCAAGGGTGGGTCCATTATATTGCAAATAATACTTTACCATTACCATTTCTTCCCATATTTTGCATTATCATTACGTTCAAACTGAGAAGTAATGCATTCCATTACCATTGCCAGTTACTTTAATTATCTCACACCCATTCAGAGATAATGTGAATTATGACTTCACGGCTGTTTGTGGAGACACTCACTATATATGGATTCACAATTACTTTTATTAATGTTGGGCAAAACCTCATTAACCAAAGACTCATAGGATCAGCGTATTGTTTTAAAACTTCCACTTGTAAGATAACCATCATTATTCCCCAAAGACACCGAGAACATATTTGTCAAAGTAATTAAAAAGTAATGCAAAATCAATTGAATTACATGACTTGTTGTGAAGTAATGCAGTTTCTTTACTTGAGAAAAACTAATGCATAACCATTACACAATACTATTACCCCATCCCTGAACACGCCAACCCCATGCATGTCGCCACGTCGCTGCATACCTTACTCGTATTTAAATTCGCGCAGTACTATTTTTCGCTCAGTTTTAATTCGCGCATTTTGAATTCGCGCACCCAGATTCGCGAATTCAAAACTGACAAAAATATTTTCGAAAAAAATCTTGTATCTTATGACAGTTTCGGTTCTTAGCTATACATGTGTATATAACAGATAATATCGAATAAAATTTACAGCGAATAGACTAAGAATAGAGTACAAAGTCTGTGTCATAATTGTGTTGTAAATGCGGGTGCTTATTATCCAAATAATCATTCATACGTATTATGGAAATTATGGAATCGAACTCGAAAGAAATAAAACCAAAAACCGTATACGTATGGGCCGCTGACTTAAGAAATTAAATCAACTCACGATTGCGTGTATTTTAAATAACTCAGTTTTTATCGTGGTGTCACCCCAGCACACCCCAGGGTTGTGAATACGGATACGTGTTTTCATGCACCATCAGCCAGGAATGTGTGTATTTCTTAGAAGCATTAACTCAACATCAAAGATCTAAACGTGATGTATCACTTCACATCTACATATGAATAATGAAGTTGAGATTGGTTAACCGGATGTAAATATATTTGTATATTAGCTATATAAAATAACCCTCTTAGTTTCCCTATTGTTTGGTATGAACTTATGTGTCATACTATTTTTTAGCTCAGTTTTAAATTCGCGCATGGATGGGTGCGCGAAAAATTCTTAAACAAAGTTCTTAAACAATCATGTTCTTATCGTATTAATTTTGTTGGGTGTTCTTTCTGATTTTCGTGATGTCTGTGTTAGGAATGACGTTGATCGCAATTAGTACTAATGTATAATCGTCTAAAATTCACCCTTGTATCGGCAATGCCACAAAAATGCATTGATACTCCCAACTTTGTATTGAAATATGTGGCGTGCTAAAAATTAAGCATACCAATGTGTTGAATTGACTCCGGTCTGCGCTTTATGGAGAGAGTTCGTTGTTATTCTAATAATATAATACAAACAGCGTTCGGTTCACAACAGTGGATTTAGTTGAAAGCATGCAGCTAAATATAATTGTTACGTTGAGAGCAAATAAACAGGTATATGAGCATACTATGTGTTTATCAACATATTTCGACCTTGTCACATGCCTAGGCATAATGCTAGTCTTGATGCTTGATGATTATTCGGTATATAAGATAGAGGGATTATATATACTTAGTCATCGCATGCATCTCGGCTCCTCCATTATCATGAATATATATTTTATATACATTGTAGGCCTATAACTACGTGTGTCTCTGTACTCATATTTTTATGACTTTGAGAATAAATAAATCATTGCAATGCTATATTGGTGGGTTCCATCCAATGTTGGGATAAAACAAGCGCTACTATAAAACAAGAAAACCGTATTCAGAAAGTCAGAAATGGTAACACCCTCAAGATCATATTATTAGACATATATAAAATATATTGGAGCTTTGATATGTATTGTTTTTCGTCTGTGTGAATGGTGTGTGCTTGGTGATGAAGCATGTGAAAAATTTTTTTTAATCGGACGTGCCAAACTGAAGTTATGATAATAATGAAATATTGTCAATCTTCGCTACATGGTGCAAGTACGCAAACACCGAGTAGGTTTTTAGGTCACATTTAGTCCATCAACTCCCACGACAGGGGCCATATATGCTTGCCAATATACACCTTAAGAGGGCGTAATGAGAAAGCCTAACTTGTTCTCGGGCGAGATAAATTAGTTTGCTCCCAACGCAGTTCGGGAAAATTCGTTCCACCTTCAATTTTTTTCCCAATACAAGAAGCTACATTACAGTGCGCCCCCTTGTATTATTACATAACAGTACTCGATTATGACAGGAGTTGTGAAACCATAAAACTTGACAATGACAACGAGAATGACAAATGACATCAGATCATCAAATAATATACAAAAATGTTAATTTTCAGTTAATACACCCTGATTGTCATTCAAACATGCAGAAATTCATTACGGACCGCATTAGCGATATGTTCATGGTGGGTACTAATAAGGGAGACGATATTGTGATTCATCTAGAGGGCTGATTATAATTTTAAACTAAGATATGTGCATATCTATCGGAAGGGTGGAACAAAAGGCTGTATGTCGAGTAGCGACTATTATTGAGACAATCTATTAACATTCGGTCAGGCGGGTCAGGTTTAATTATTTGGTTATGATGAAGTATGGTGATTTAAGAATTGTTTGTGAAGCGGCGTTTACATACACGGTACGCACCTCCCTTTCTTGAAGGCCAGGTGTTCATAATTTGTCTCTCGGAAGAAAACAAATAATGTTAAAATGATGAAGACCTTTCGACTATTTAATAAGATGTGGGAATGGTATTACTGATGGCATATAGGGGCACAATAGAGAGAAAGAGAGTTATAGAGAGATATGTGCTACTGGCGGAATAGGGGAAGCTAGGTGTGCTGCTATAGAGGGAATGGCAGATATAGAGAGACATAGAGAAAGATAGAGAGAGAGAGAGGGGGGAGAGAGAGAGAGAGAGAGAGAGAGAGAGAGAGAGAGAGAGAGAGAGAGAGAGAGAGAGAGAGAGAGAAAGAAAACGGGTGAAAGGGGTAGTCTTGATTGGGGGAGGGAGTTATGGGGTACAAACCCAATTCACCCAGTGGCAAATTGTTATACCAAATATGCAGGCAATTTGGGAATGGTATTACTGAGGGCATATATAGGGGCACAATAGCGAGAAAAGAGAGTTAGAGAGAGATGTGTTCCTGTGGGAATAGGGGAAGCTATAAGTGTAATGCTATGGAGGGAATGAATGAGAGAGTGAGAGAGAGATACGGGAGAGAGAGAGAGAGAGAGAGGAGAGAGAGAGAGAGAGAGAGAGAGAGAGAGAGAGAGAGAGAGAGAGAGAGAGAGAGAGAGAGAGAGAGAGAGAACACGGATGAAAGGGGTAGTCTTGATTGGGGAAAGGAGTTATGGGGTACAGACCCAATTCACCTAGTGGCAAATTGTTATGCCAAATATGCAGGCAATTTCTCGAAATTACAATGTACTACAAATCTGAGTGAAACATTGGATTTACAGTGTATGTTCCTTCGATTGTTTCAGTTGTAATGAGAGCTTTAACATGCCAATAATTGCAAGTTTGATTCTATATTTGAGGGCTAAATTAAGGGAAATGTAATTTGTATACTATCACTTGTGAATGACTCATTCACCATACCTATTTTTGCACAATATAGCTCCTTCAGATGAATCGTGGAACAACCATTCACAAGCCAAATTTGCCGGTGTGTAAGAAACCCGTCACATGCACGGCGGAAGAACAGAAGAACCCCGGATAAATCAGGTGTCTTGTTGGCATTTTTTCCGGGGTTCTTGTGTGTTCTCGTGTGTTTCTTATAGACCCGATTCTGTGATTGCAACAATAAGGTGCAAAACATTTGATAAAGAACGGGTTAACCACATATATTCCCGGGTCATGCGCCTGGGTAATATGCCTACTCGTGGTGTAGCAGCAGGTTTGTAGGAATCAATTGTAGTATCTTTTCATTATAATCTTAGTAATGCACAAATAAATTTCCGAAGATGTGAATCAGCTTCAACCAGACGTCAAGCCCGAGGGAGTAGCCCGAGAAAAGATGCGAAGAAGTGGGAGAAATGACTGCAAGATATATTTGATGTCAACAAACTAATGAGGCCCCGATAAGACAAATGCATGTTAAAGTTTAATGGGAAGATGCAATTTCCTGGTCGGATCTCGTCGCCTCGATCTAATAATACCATTCTGGAGAGAAGCTATTCGTCATGGCGACATTAGGAAACAATCTGATGGAACCAATCGTTATCGAACTAAATAAATGGCAAGCTGCTGATTGGATAATGTTACTGACAGGAAGCAATCACAGACAATGAAAATAGTTTCCTGACAGACGATAAGTGCCTGACTTTTTGCCTGAGAAATTGTCACTCATTTAACCCTATCTTTACTAAACGGATTATATAAATGTTATACATCGGAACGGTCTATTATTCATCTGAAGGGATGTTCAGGAAAGACATGTATAAGCAGACGACAGATAATACAAGTGCAAAAGGATTCCCATTCATTGGTGGGAAATGTTCAGATAATCAGTTCATAACTGTTTTTTTAAAACTTATTATGTGAACATATCGTAAGGGAATTTCTCATCAATGAGTATATATATATTAGGTAAGGACAGGGTTAATATAGTAACCGATGGGTTTTGGGTCCTGGATTTATGGACCGACCATGTTATCACTGCGGTATGTACGCGCCCAGCTTTATCTTCAAACAGAAGATTATATTGATACGCTATGTCCTTGAATTTAAATGAACATGAGTGGCTTTGTTAATGATGTCTATACAGTATAGCGTATATGCCCAGGAACTGTGTTGTGGAAGGAATAATTTTAATGGCCTTGCACTGTGTTTCTCCACAGATCTGAGGCAATTATATGGCAGTGTACGATAGACTGTATACTAAATACTCATTGATGAGTAGTTACCGTAGGAAATGTTCAGATAACAAGTTCAACAACGAATGTATATATGAATCCTTCTGCACTTGTATTATATGTTTGCTTGTCTGTCGTATGCTATTATTACGCGAAGACCCCATACAAAAGAAAAATAGACCGTTCCAATATATACTATTATAACTGACTGGGATAATCCATTTAGTATAGACAGAGTTAAACTTCACAATTAAATTTGGAAAGGATAATATGGGTTTATAAAACACGAAATACCAATACTCTCATATACAGGCTTTATACTCTGAAATAGTTGCCTGTCATAGCAACTTTTCAGCCGTTTCCAATTATTCCCATTTAAGACAACCATCGGGCCGAGTTTTCTAAAAGATGTGACGAATACGTCTTTCTGTGTCAGATATAATCTAATGGCACCAAGGCACTCACAGTGGGTAAATTTGCAAAAAATATATGTCTGTAAATACAGCACCACTTAGAAGAACATGGGGAACAGATAAACTTTGTTTTTATATTCATTATTGATAGTTCTCCAATATCGAAAGTTGTGTAAAAAAAAAGTGTTACGGTGATTTGTCAACAAACGTCGTTAATCTCATTATAGTAATTCAAATATTTTAGCCTGAAATTACACTGAATATGATTTTCTGAATATTTTTCATTGCTTTCACATTTCCCAATATTTTTCATCAAGTTTTTATTAAACTTTGGTATCTTATTGGACTAATTGGACTTTTATCGGTAATTCCTGGTAACAGTCATGCTTGCATAGCAACGGTTTCTACGTGGGACAAATCATTATTGGAGAACTATTAATAATGAAAATAAGAACAAAGTCAATCTAGTTTTTCATCTGTATATATGTTAATGTTGTATATAAAATATTGTATATATGTTTTGCATGTTACTCTTTAGTTTGGTCTTCGCAATAAAGAGAGATATCTTTATTACCTCCAAGTATAGGAGAGATCGATACACATGACATATAAATACATTTGGATTAAAGTGGGCTCCCCTGACAAATGTGGTGGGCCGTTATGTACAAGTATGGAGAGGTGTTGGAAACCACGAGAGTGAAGCATATATGCATTTGAATGTTCACAACAGCTTTTGTTGCAGGAAAATCTGATTTGTCCAACAGATATGACAGTTAGTCGTTACAACATGCGTGGGTGTTGAGAAGATAATTACAATGGACGAGACACGGGTTGCTGTTCCTTATCATTGTGCTGAGAACGTACAGGAACTTTGCAGAATATAGTACTAGTTCCTTGAGGCAGTGAGATATGTGTTCTGTTAGGGTTTCCAGGGAACTTCCGAGGAGGATTGCTACCAGGTCATCTCTGGCTAACGACGAAAGGTGAAAATATTCGGGTATGCCGAAACGAGAGATAATCCCTTCCCAAAAAGAGTTTCTAATAATGAGTGCGGCTGGAGAAGAGCATACGAACATGGCGTGGTCGATTTCGTTCGAGTACACTTCGCTGCAGAGATGACACACTAAATTGTTGGCATAGGTAGTCCTGTTGAGAAGCAGTACTAAGTTTTTGAGATATTTCAACATGTGAGCGTTTCCATGGAGAAGTTTCCAGACTGCCCAGTTTGATAGGGGATTAGGGTGAACTTTCCACAGAATTCGCAAGGATGGATCGGACGAAACTTTGGTCTGCCACGAGGAAATGAACGTTCCCCTGACAGCTGCCTTCACAAGAGTTATCCACGTTGACAGTTTTGGGAAGACCCCAATGTCCAGGTAGTCGTTCACATAGTTCAAAAGATCGTATTTGGCTAATATGGAGAACATTTCCTGTACAAAACCACTGGAGCGACTGTATAGTCTGTAGAGGTGTGCTTTCGGGACAAACAGTCGTAATGGTAATTGATGGCCGAACGGTAGATGGATAAGACGTCCCATAAAGCAAAGTTTTTTGATATGCAGTTGATATTCAATTGGTAGAAATCCAAGAAGACCTATAGCGATAGCCTAGTTGACGCTCGTTTTGGGAGGGATTGTGCGTATTTGAGACATGTTCTGGCGGCTTTGTTCATAATGGTGATGGCGGAACTTTGATAAAAAGGAACCAATATCGAAAGTTGTGTAAAAAAAAAGTGTTACGGTGATTTGTCAACAAACGTCGTTAATCTCATTATAGTAATTCAAATATTTTAGCCTGAAATTACACTGAATATGATTTTCTGAATATATTTCATTGCTTTCACAATTCCCAATATTTATCATCAAGTTTTTATTAAACTTTGGTATCTTATTGGACTAATTGGACTTTTATCGGTAATTCCTGGTAACAGTCATGCTTGCATAGCAACGGTTTCTATATGGGACAAATCATTATTGGAGAACTATTAATAATGAAAATAAGAACAAAGTCAATCTATTTTTTCATCTGTATACATGTTAATTATATTGTTTTATGCTTCGAAGGATTCAGTCCCTTTTTTGGGAAATTGTGTTAACAGTAACACATTGGCCTATGTTGATCAGTTGTCACATCTAACTTAGTAAGTGCTTGTTTATCTTCCTATTTTGTTCACATGTGATCAAATTCAATAATGAACAAGTTTAATTTAGGGGCTTTGTAACCAAACAATTTCAACTTGTAGTCGAATGGTTTGATTTGGGGTACGTTAACACACTGGCACATTTGTCATGCAATTCGGCTGTAGTGTGCCATATATCCACGTCTAACTATACACGTGCCCCACAGTTTACTATACACAGTGAGAGCTAGAAGATACAAAATACAAGATTGGTATTGCAAAACACCTCAACGGGCAGTTGCAAGATACTGATGAGTACAATATATATATAAATACATAAACAATACATATACATAAATTCA
The DNA here is from genome assembly GCA_032622095.1 of Siphonodentalium dalli. Taxonomy (NCBI): domain Eukaryota; kingdom Metazoa; phylum Mollusca; class Scaphopoda; order Gadilida; family Siphonodentaliidae; genus Siphonodentalium; species Siphonodentalium dalli. The sequence goes on along the minus strand of CP136064.1, from coordinate 210,639,112 downwards.
CACAACCTCTTCGGATATAGATTACGCAAACAAATAGATTTTCTCAACTTTAAATTTTATGTTTCCGTCGAAAGAAGAACAGCCGGACCAAGCCCGAGTTTGTGTGTCTGTCGTGCAGAATGATGTCCCCAGAGGTTGAATTTAGTGAATTCACCCTCTGGGAACCTCATTCTGTATGGCCTCATCTGCTATGGGAGACATAGACTCATATTGAAGTTCCGAAGTAATGAATATTGTGATGTACACCCATTGGGAACCTCGATTATGCAATGTGTCGTCTTCCAATTTGGAGATATAGAGAAACTAAACTAAAAAAGGAAGATAATATATGTGAAGAAATTTCTATAGAAATTTTATAATAAAGAACCTTTCTATGCGGGATAGCGTCACTAAATTCACCCTCTGGGGACCTCATTCTGCAAATGACCGACACACTATAATCAGGGGGGGGGATATGTTGCACACTATGTTAATTAACTTTATATTATCATTTCTCATAATCAGTGCAAATTTACCTGCGTCGTTCATCTTATTGAATTCATAATCGTGTTTCTCAATTTCGCTGAATAACTGTTATCTTGAGTTTTCGTGTGCGTTGCATTCCATGATGAGGTGCATTTCGGATTCGACACACTGTCACACATGGGACATAGTCGGTTTTATAATAGTATTACATAGTCGATATTATAATAGTATTACAGGTTATCGGTGTCTGTTTTTTTCTATTTCCAACATGCACTTGATGGAACCTCGTAAGACTCGTAGAACAAGTCACATCCCTAATCTGTTTGCGGCCTATTGGTATGCATAGTAGAGCCAACGTCGCGGCTGTGAAAAGAATTCAAAACATTTTTGTTTCGTCTCAATGGACCCCATTGCCTGTTTCTATTTCCAAAAGGTACTTGATGCAATTCATTAAAGATCCACTATCCGATTTGACACAAACGTTTCCTGAACTAATTGCAATCACCATCATTTGTATGGCACAGAAATCGAGATTATCCACAAAATCATCCATCAGTTTTACGTTGATAGCGATCATAATTGAGAAGGTTCTTTATTGTCTGCCGCTTTTGGTCGATGGGAGCATAGACGCTCTTTATCAGAGACGAAATTTTGCTAGGCTGACAAACATTCAATACGTGTTAAAACTTGCTCGTTTGACAGTCAATATATGGCCATTAAAATTAACATCCCATTAATAGGCTGGTGTGTCCCATCTAATTATTTTCTGGTATAGAAAAATACAGATGGCGTGTCAGCGCGTGCTCTTATATATGGGAGTATCCAATGGGGAACCTCGCATGCATATATAAGAGAATGCACTGGCCTACAAGGTAAATAATGTTAGGCCAATGTATTCTTTTATATATGTGAGTCTCCCTATGGGGGACTCGCATATATAAGATAATGCATTGGCACAGGGTTTCGCAAAATTTTAGGAAGCTCCAGTCATGGAAGGATTAAATGAGGGTATATATATATTCACATAGCTGCCAAAATTGCCTGAAATTCTCCACACATCTACAATTATTGCATGTATACATTTGGGCGATATATTTTAGAATTACAGGATAATGTTATTCTATTATAATATCATTCAGTGCGTTTAAATCCCACGAGTTGTTACGTGATTGATTCTTGCCATTTATTGAATGCTAAAGTCTGGTCAGTGTCATAACTTTGTATAATAACTTAAAGATGCACGTCCTGTCTGGTTTGACACTATAAAACCAGCGCACCGCCCGGGATATACTGTCTCTGATTAAGGAGATTGACACGATGACCTAAATATTATTGTTTCCGATCACGAACATGATAACGAAGTCACTCTGTCCATATGTACTAACTGGTTACTAGCTTTGAATGGGTCAACGGCGATGAGAGAAATTATTCAAGTCTGTGGTAATTTTACTAGTAATCAAAGATTGTGAGAACTTCATTATCAATTTTAATTGCGGAAAGAGATTTCGGATAGGGGGTTGTATTTATGGCAACGAACATTTAATTCAGTTGTAACACATCCACTAGGACAAGGCGAGCGCATCTCCCAGAGCAATCAGCGATAATAAACGACAGCTCTAAATCTGATTACGACCCTGATTAACCTTTGCTCTCGACAGACTACTCCCTAACCGACGTGCTGATCGAATTGGACAAAAATTTCTCAATAAAATTAATACACAAATTTCTCAGTTTCAATTTGGAGTCCATTGAGACGAAAAAAATGTTTTGAATTCTTTTCACACCCGAAGTTGTCTCTACTATGCATACCAATAGGCCGTAAACAGATTAGGGATGTGGCTTGTGCGAGGAGTCTTACGAGGTTTGGCCGACTACAAATCTCGCGAGTATCACATTAATGAGACCGAGAATTCCCACTCAAACAGGCGGGAGTAATATTATGCGGGAAATTATCATCTAATAGACCGTACGTGTTCCACTAGTAATTTAGGTTCTGATAGGGATTTACTTGATAACTCTTGGTGTCGCGGCTGGCGTCTCGCGTTTAGACCATTTCACGGATACATCTCTTCCGACAATATCGAAGACATTAACATCTCGCCTATTTAGTGGCGTTGCCACCGCCTATGACTCCATATGGTACGGTGTCAAATGTCCTCAACGGAGGAACGCGTTATTAAAATCAGAACTGTATTTGTGCAATCACATGGTGCCTATGTTGTCAAACGCGACCGGACAAGCTACTCATGTCTACAAAAACTACATTTATATCCTAACATGCACTTAAAGTGATGTGAAACACTTCACTGAGGTGTTGCGAACGGAATAAATAATAATGACAAAATAAGTTATTTAATAAATTTGATATCCAAATAGTCAGAAAACAGCGTCAATGTTATAAACAAATTACACACTGTGACTATTTTTGGCACACTCATTTCCGTAATGTTTATGTGCAATAAAGCGTCCCGAATAAAGCAGTAAATATTTACATTTGAGCGTATAGTTCAATCGTTGTGTTCTCTGAAATAGTACAGTTGATGCGGTTGGAATTTTTATAATCTTAGTTCATTGCTACATTCTTCCAATTGGGGTAGTGTTTGGATAATAACAGATTGTTTTTTTTCAATGAAGTAAGTCCACAATATGTATTTAAATTGGAAAATTCTTGTTTGTCCAGAAAAATAATTTCACTTGATCGGTCGTGGGTGGGTGGGTGGCCCGATTACCAAACAAAAACAAAATAGTAAAGGGGACCGTGAATAAGCCAATCGAAAAATGCACGGGTGATCTCTGTGGCTTATGTACCTGGCACCGCGTGACGCATGTGTGTCGCGTGAAGTGACGAACCGTGTTTTACTTTCGTCAACATGCCGACTGTTTTATTTATATTACTCAAACTTGCTCTATCTATTGTTCTCAATACCGTACAATTTGAGAAAATAACGAATAACGAAACAAGAATAATAGGAATAAAAATGCTCTATAAAATAAAGAATAGCTGTGTCCTATCATCATAATTGACGCAGCATGACCCACCAACATCACATCATTACCTACAGGTGAGATAACACGTTGTGTATGTGTTGTGGGTTCAGATTTGAGTTACTTTTCAATGAATTGATACCCGCTTATTTCTGCACCATCCCGACAGAAACTGTGGAGTGTCACCTCAGCAGGACAAGTTGACCACGCTTAATGCCATGCACCAAGTTTTCATGGAGTGCAAAATACACACAGGTGGAAGAGTAGGTAAATGTTGGTACCTTATTTCAAGAGAACACATGCAAATAAAATCTGAGCTGTGCTAATCCTAAAACATCCAAGTCAATGTGTGTACATAAATAAATTGAGGAAAAGTTTGAAGTATTTAGAAATTAAACAACCCTTTAAAGAAAACGCTCATGTTAATTACCCGGAATGTGCCGTATTTGTGAAAGATTAAGCAAGACTTCTCGATTCGCCGCTGGGTACACACATAAGTGATCCCGAGAGGCCCGGTGACTGATTCGAACACACCTGAGTACAGAATACTTGTAGTTAGAAAATTGAGGAATTAGCATAAACGGTTGTCATCAAAACTTAACATTTGAAATTCAAATTCGACAATAAAAATAGTTCTTGGAGAAGCAGAGATTAACGCCTCTGAATTTGATTCGTGACTGCCTCTTTGTATATGATAGCATCATGTCCGCGTTCAGGGCTTATGCAGGAATTTGTAGCCCCCCTTAAATTCGTTGCTCCGACTGAAACTAAAACCGACATTCTTTATTTCTATTTCCGGACCGATTAAGCACTATCTGTAAACTTCCGAAAATGGGCACATATACAGTAATGCCCTAAATAATCGACTCCTTAACCATTACTGAGAGCTTTCCGATGAATGGCAACAAGCCATATTTCCGACTAAATTCTGAAAACTTACCCATAATCTGATGTGGTTAATGGGTCGATTATTTAGGGCATTACTGTATATATAGGAGGTTGTAATGCTTAGATATCGACTTTTAAGTAAAGAGAGATTTACCTTGTTTTCACTTTTGGTTCCCGACCAAAAAGTTACTTATGACAAAGGGCTTTTATTGTTTCGCTGCCGTAAATGGTGAATAGTGAAGACCATTCTTAAAGTGATGTGAAACACTCCAGTAGGGTGATAACATAGAATTGGAGAATAATCTTGCTCAACGTAGTTATGTTTGCAAAAATTACATCCAAATTGACAACACCGCCATTCCTATATATTAATTAAATGCAGTAACCCTTGATGGCGAATGATTGTTGCGTCCCGAATCGAGAAGTAAATATTTACAATTGAGCATAGTTCGGACGATATTTTCTATGGAATGACACGTTCAATTTGCTTGAGAGTTTTGGCGATGTTAGTAGAATGCTACATTCCTCCAGTTGGCATAGCGCCTGAACACTAACGTATCAGTTTTAGGCACCCAAACAAGTCCATAATATGTCTTTAAGATGTCGTTGATATGACCAATTATTTCCACTCAGTCAGGAAATCAAAAGATTTGATGCCATAGATTTATAATTACAGTGAACTGGACATTTTCTGGACTCAATGCGCTATTGAATTTCAAAGTGATATGATTCATGCCTCAGAATTAGGTGACATGTTATTAATAAATCAAACTGTAGTTGTATCCTTATGATCATCTTGCTGTGTCTTCACGGTGCCTACGTATAACGAATTACGTTTATTGATATAAATTTTCATGCATATTCGCATGATAAGTGAATATTAGTTAATTCTGTCAGTCACCACATGGAACTAATAAACCAAGTCCGTTTCCCTCACATGGAAATCTGGTGGAGCGCTAGTGACAGTGTGATGATAGACATAAATGTTCTGTTTGTGTGGTACATTTTATTGTATGTTCTGTTTCTGTGATACATTTTATTTTATGTTCCGTTTCTGTGATACATTTTACTTTTCTGTGTTTTGTTTTTTCGGATAAGATTTCTTACAATAAATAATTAAATTTTTGAGAGCTAGTAACTTCTGTCCCAAGATGTTCTTCACGGAGAACCAAATCGGATCCTCACAAAGAACCAAATTGTTATGTGTAGAACATCGGTAAAGTAATGATTGTACGTTAACATGATTATCTGTAGAACATCGGTTAAATTGGAAAATCATACCTGCAAAAGGTGAGTCCCATGGTGTGTCTCGAAGACCTCTAGAGCCAGTGACGTCATGTTATGGCGTCTGCCATGCTGCACTGGAAATAATGAAATCAATTCTAATATTTTTAAAATTGCTTGCAGAACATGTTTTCTCTCAAAATCTGAATGATGTCACGGAATTATAGGTTCTGCGCCGATTTAACCCTTTCTATACTAAATACTCATTGACGAGTGGTTGCCTTAAGAAATGTTCAGATAAAATGTTCAACAAACGACCATAACTTATTATCTTAACATTTCCCACCAATGTTCATGAATCATACTGCCCTTGAATTATCTACCTGTCTTCTGCTTTTATTACGAACACCTCTCTAAATCAATAATAGACCGTTCCAATGTATACTTTTATAACTGAATGGGAGAATCCATTCAATTTAAAAAATGGTTAAGAAATGGAGCTTTACACAGCTGTCAATCATATAATAAATAGCAGATATATTCTACCAATCAGCGACTGAGCCAGTTGTTTGCTGCACTGAAAATTATGACGCCATCTTCATGTGCTTAACTTGCAATTTATGCACTGATATTAATGTTAATTTGTATACATTTAAAGACAGGTAAGTTTTTAAATATTATATATATCTTTAATTGTCCTCCATAAATGAAGAGTTGTTTAACACAAACAAATACACAAAGGAAACATAGACCCAGGAAGGTCAACATATTTACAAGATGGTATATATTACAAGAACAAATTACATCACAAACATGTAATAAGCAAACTGATACTCACTCCTAGCCACACCATTGTACGCACACGCTCACTCCTAACAATACTCGTCTATCTCCCTCTGTCTGTCTATACTCTCTATCTATCTATCTCGTTCTCGCTCGTTCACACACACACACACACACCACACACACACACACACACACACACACACACACCCTCACACCCCCCCCCCACACACACACACACACTCTCTCTCTCTATGTCTCTCTCACCGAGCACACAAATCGTACTCGTTATAATATACACATTATGCTAATGTACTATATCATGTGTAAAATAAAACAAACCCAAGATATTAATACTGTGTGTTGTCACATAAGATTTACGAGTCGAACATAATCTATTATAAGCTATGAAACAAGGACCATAGATTAAGTGTAGCTTTCATGAAGAATCTAAAGTCTTGTGTTGAGCTAAGAGAAAATACATTCAGTTCAGAAGGAAAGTTACCCAGAAATGTGGCAAGCTGTATGGCTTGTGGCAATGAATCAAGTATTATGAAGGCCTCAATTCCATATACGTTTATGATATCATACCATATTTCATTCCTGAGAGCTGACAGAGAATTGCAATGTATGATTATATGCTCAATTAAACAAGAATAGTTTGACGCACAAAGGCGACAGACACCAGCGTCCTCGTAATGCATAATCCGAATTAACACTCGCAAATTACTATTTCCTTGGCTTGGTGGGTAAAAATATTTGATTCTAGTCGAGGAACCCACCCATCAAAGCTCATAGTGATCAGATATCGATTTTTTAAATCTATTATTTTTCACCACCAATAATTTTCAGTGGCCCATTAGCAGTCCGACGAGAAGACGGTCTCGGACCAAAAATCCGGATAACTCTAAAATCAAGTGGCTTTTTGTGTCTGATATTTGACAAACCGGCAAAAGTTCGTTGAACAAAATGTTGATAAATAACAGGTTTTGGGCAATTTTATACTATAGCTGACTGTGGTCAACATTATTTTTGGGCAATTAATCGATTCTGATAACTGAAGTGGAAATTAAAAAAATGTTGTTGTTGTTGTTGTTGTTGTGCAAACGTCTGTAAAACAACTATATGTCGTCAACAATTAATTGTAAATTTGGGTCAACTTCGTTCCTATTTTCATTGTTAATTTTTTTCCAATAACGATATTTCACATGTGGAAGAATTGTTATGTAGACATTATACTGTTACACCTACATTACCGATCAAAGTCCAATATTACGAAATCCAGTCAAGACGTAACATCAAACACTGTCCACAAAGGTTAAATCATTGAAAAATATTCTCTAACAAAAAAAAAAGAATAAAATTCGAAATGTCTCGATCAGCGATGGTTGTCGACAATATTTATCGTTGTAATATAATAGTATCGTTCTTTTTATAACAGTGAATTCGTCATACGAAATATTGTTATTGGATAATTATTTATAGTGATAATAAGAAGAAAAAGTCGAGGTGAAGAAAATAAATAGATTTAAAAAATCTGAGCTTTAAAGGATATATAGGTTCCTCGGCTCATATCAAATATTTTTCACCCCCCCGAGACGAAGAAATAGTCAATTATGAGTGTTAAATATGACATATAGCATCTTAACGGTATATATTACTCCGGAAATTGTCACACAAGTGGTGTGTCGTTTGTAGAAAGCGACGTATACAGTATTTATACAAATTAATTCCATGCAAATACGTATATGCTAATGAAGCAGGTGTTAAACCAGACATAATACAACACTCAACATATGACCATCATGGATGTTGCTAGAGGGTCCCCATTGGGGAGGGGGTATCCACCTTGACATTTCCAACTGCACCATCCTTGAACCAGACCAAACTCCCAGGTTCGTGAAATTACATTTGCGCCCCACCCCATTGGGTAAGATATTTCCTGTGTCTCAAGCTTTCCAACTGTTGTAAATTTTCCAACCTGACTGGATAAGTTCGCACTGATGGCCATTTCAGAACAAAGGTAAAAAATATGCTACTGTTGGTGTAAAAAAACAAATTCCCCACTAATTGCTAGTTTGAAAAGCAAACAATGAGAACAATTTCAACCTATATGTGGTGTAAAAATTCAAGGCATTAAAGACATATTATGTACTTGTTCGCGGGTGCGTGAAACTGATAAGTTAGTACTCAGGCGCTATATGGCAACTGGAGGAATATAACATTCTACTAACTTCGCCGAATGTTTGAACAAAATCGACCGTACCACTCCATAGAAAACATCGCCAGAACTACTCTCAATTGTAAATATTTACTACTCGATTCGGGACGCATCTATCGGCGCTAAACTAACGAAAACGATTTCGCCATCGAGAGCCACTGCATTTAATTTATATATAAGAATGGCAGTGTGTGTTGTCAATTTAGATATACTATTTGTAAAAATTACTACTTTGAAAAAGATTATTCTCCATTTCTATTTTATCACCATACCGGAGTGTTTCACATCACTTTGAATTTACAACGGTTGGAATTTTTTACCAAGGTTGAGGGTGTAGACATCCCACCCCCATGCATGTCGACACGTTACTGATGACCACACATATGGGGACCTACAATTACCAGGCTGAAACGAAATGTTAAAGCGCCATCGAAGTTTGAAGATTAACCCTTACCATACTAAACACGCATTGATGAGTTGTTATCCAGTAGAATATGTTCAGACAAAAAGTTACTAAAAAAAAACAACGACCATACAATGATACATCCATCCAAATCAATAATAGAACATTCCGGTGTACACTTTTTAACTTGGTCGGGGAATCCATTTAGTATAGAAAGGTTTAAGCTGACTTTTGCTACATTCCTGTCCGGATCTGGGGACAAAAATAGCAAACTACATGTGAGGGCACAGTTCAGTCCGCTCGCTATATACGCTGGTCTGACCAGTGCCACAACGTATACTGATACATAATGTAAGGAAATCTGACATTTTTTATTTAAGACATTTATCATGCATAATGAATTACTGTAATCTACACAAGTCAAAAATGAAAAATGTCATATTTTCTTACGTGGTGGCAGTGGTCAGACCAGCGTATAGCGAGGGAACTTAACTTTGCCTTGCAGTATGCCAAAAATAGGTCCATAAATACTCGTATAGAAAAATAAGTTCCCGATTATTCTTCATAATGTAACAATAAAGATCGTAGTCCAAGTCTTCTCGTACTAAAACCGGCTAAGATATTGGGATGGAGGTGCCGGTCTTTAGTCCGAGTTCCAGGCCCATGCATTCTTATGACACGACTTAAGCGTTAGTGACCCGCTCAAATAAAACCACAATTATATGAAATAAAATATCACAATTGCGACAATAAACGGATATTTTCCGCAGAAGACATGCTATTTTATCTGAAACCCACATCAGTTGTGAATTTAAAACGGTAATTTAATGCGAAAAGAGACATTTACCTCAATGTTTACAATTTTTTAAAAGTATGCGAACTCGGTTGACCTCGCGAACTGTGTTCGGCATTTTCCGTTGAAAATATTCCGTAGATTTTGGACAACAACGCAAATTACGATGAATTCTCCATTGTAATCGTAATTATGTGTGTCAATAAATAAAATAATAAATAGATTAATTAAACATTGGAGATATAAATGTAATACACTAAATAAATGAACCTTAAGTTTGAAAAGTCCCACTAAAACGGAAGAACTATATTTCGAAACTGTGTGATTCGGTTCTCCGATTATTTTATCAACACAGATGTCAAAATGCACATCACACGCATGGCAACTTGGCAAGTCAGACACAAGAGTTCTAATTTGCTCCAATTTTGACAAGTTGCTTGCGAAAATTGTCAACAAAACTACCGTTCTGATCCTCCATTATGTCATTAAGTTTTTAGTGCGGGAATTGTTCTGAAAGCTCATAGAAAACTGGACTTTCGGGCGATCGGTTTTCGCCATTTTTGTTCGGAAAACCCGCGCTATATATAGAAACGGAAAGTAGAATTCCCAGAACAAACAGCGGATTATGCCGAACTTATTCGGACCACTTCGGCTTTCGGTTAAAACGTAAACAAACAGAGAAACAAATCGATGTTTGTGTCAATCAACCGGAATATTCTATGTGTAATTTAACATTAAAGTTAGATTATTATACACCATTATGACCATACGATGTAAGCCTTTCCGATGTATATAGCATCATGTATTGATTTGCTAGGTAAATCGAGTAAAATACACCACAAATTCCCGCCACAGATCGTGGGCGTAAGTCGTGCCATAGGATTGGTATACAAGCGGTCTTGGACTAAAGACCGGCACCTCCATCCCAATATCTTAGCCGGTTTTAGTACGAGAAGACTTGGACTATAAAGATCGCTGTATTCCTTGTTCTTCTTTCCCGATATGATGAAAATACAGAGCTTTGTCTCACTTCTGTTTTGACTTTGGCAATTTTTCAGCATATATAAAGCATGTATGTCGGTATTTCGTGTATAAGTTATCCCTCCTTCCGGATTACGAAGACGTCATTTTGGGCTAAAATCCAGAACTGTCTCGTTTCAACATTGGTAACCATGGCAACTGTTTCTAAAACTAAATATTCAATAAACAAAGCTACATCGTCAAACTAGTGGATTTATTGAACGCCTTAACTAGTGCAAGATTGATTTATTTTGTTAGACAAGATACCATTTGTGCAATTAGGACATTTCTTAAAAAAAAAAAAAAACTTCTTTCAAAACACGTACATGTACTGCACGCCAGTGCACGGTTTTGAAGACAAATAATGTTTCCTACCAAAATGTACCGACTTGAACTGATAAATACTTGAGTGCACCTTACGATATGAGTCAGATAATGTCTCTAAAATGCTTCTTAGAAAAAACTCCAATCCAATGAATGGGGAAATAATCACTAATCAGGATAAAAGGTCACAGTGTCCCCCGAAAACGTGGCAAGTCGACGCCGCTTTGTTAAAGAAATTAAAATAAATGTCGAAAGGGTTAATAATTCCGTAAAGAAATAATTTTTCCGTCATCTATATACATGTTGCACATCTCCAATGTGTGGGTAACAATACTCTGAAGTTTCAAATATATACGATCAAAACTGTAGGAGGAGTTGATTACACCATGAAAGTACCCTCATACAGAAAATTATAAAAAATGTTTTTCATTCAAAGTCGAAAGGCCCATAACTCTGGGAAAAATAATTGGATCAAACTCAAATTCGAACTTGACCTGTATTTTGATATGAACGACCCACAAAAAACCCCAGAATTTCCAATTAAACAATCCAAACTTGAGTTATCATCCGGAAACCAAAGAAAAAACAAGAAAAATTGAATTTTCTAAGTAGAAAAGCCCATAACTCTGAGAAAAATCATCGGATCAAACTCAAATTCGAACTTGACCTGTATTTTTATATAAATGACTCACAACAAACGATTTTCAATTGAACAGTCCAAACTTGAGTTATCATCCGGAAACAAAAGAAAAAAGGAGAAAAATTGAATTTTCTATGTCGAAAAAAGACATAACTCTAGGAAAAAACATCGGATCAAATTCAAATTCGAACTCAACCTGTATCTTGATATTAAAGGATCCTAACTTGAGATATCATCCGGAAACCGAAAAAGTGAGAAATTTTCTAAGTAAAAAAATGTTGAAAAAAGGGAAATAACTCCATAAAAGAACATCGGATCAAACCCAGAATTGCAGAGCACCTGTGTTGTTGGTTGAGACACATACATACCAAGTTTCAATCAAATCGGATGATCATTACTGGAGTTATAACTCCGGATGGACGCACGGACGGACGGACGGGCGGACGCGGCTGATTACAATAGTCCTCCGAACATTTCGGGGGACAATTATGCACACTGGGTCTCATAGTCAAAACCCCACTTAATTGAACTGTGTACCACCGGAACGTTTTTGCGACACCACTGAACACTTGGATTGGAACAAATGTTATTTACATAATAATACAAACATTTTGAGGCACAAGTTTTGTCAACTATGAAGCCCCTCTTTAGATAAAATCAAAATGAACACACAAATATTCAAGATGGCGGCTGATCATATTGATGTGGTGGGTGATGCGGTAGTTTGTGTTTGATTTTGAAATGACTTCCAGAGCAGGCTGCACTTTCTACGATAATGCCTAATTTGTTTCATTTGTGTCTCCAAGCATTTCCAATGGCCTTAAAATATGAGCCAGATTATGTCTCTAAAATGGTTGTTAGAAAAAATTAATTTCAAAGAATGGGGAAATGTGTGCACTGGGGCTAGTAGTCACCACCCAACTTTGACTGTTAACCCAGGGATAGTTTTTTGCGACACCACTGTACACTTGAATTGAAACATATGTTATTTACATAATACATGTAATACAACTGTTTTGGGGCACAAATGTCAACTATGAAGTTCCTCTTCAGATAAAATCAAACTGCAAACACACATGTTAACAAGATGGCGACCGAACACATTGGCGCGGTATATGTGATAAGGTAGTTTGTGTATGATTTTGAAATGGCTTCCAGAGCGCAATCCTATGAGTAAAATTATTGATTTCCTAGTCGGATTTGATGGAGATGTATGGTAGCTTCGTGGATTTGTCTCAAATAGTGTACATATGAAGCAGTTATACCGGATCTTACGTGCGTCAAGGTAGGAGCCCACAGATCAACTGAAATATAATTGAAATATGAACCCAAAACATAAACTTACATGCCTGAGATGAGTACTGATTAGGCTTTCAGAATTTGATACATAATTCCCAATATTATTTAGGGTACCGAGAGTTATGGTCCTTGTTTTTGTGATGTTTATGCAAATTATTTACCAATAATATTGCATTTTCAGATCCAAGGAGTATAAAAACAAGATTTTTTCGAGCATGATTAACTATTTTGGTTGAAAGACCTCTGACCTCAGAAATATGAACTTGTTTTCAAATTTTCGCCGTTCATCCAAATAATAATTGTTTATGCAGATGACAAATAATGGGTGCTAAAATTGGCCCAATATCTAGAGCCACTGTTTCACCAAAAAAAAACTCTACTATACTCACTACGGGTGTGGTCAAGGTCACCTGCGCTTAATTGTTTCAAAAGCCTTAAACGCCTTCTAAACTCCCACCAATTCATATCAAACCTTATCCCACTATGCCCATATACCTACCACATGAATGGTATCAGAAACAACTGGTACTTCATCCTTATAAAATGACCCCTACTGTGTATTCGAAACTGGGGAGTGTCACATAAAGTCAGACTTTTAACGTAAACGGTAACCATCCGGTCTAATATATTGTAATTATCAAGTCCGATTGGTCTTGAAATATACTTTCCGAGAAACGACAGTGGGATATTTCTACCAACCAACAACTGAGCCGGTAGTTCGCTGCATTTAAAATGCTTTGTTCGCCCTAATTTTAATATCCGCGCATGCTTTCATTGGTAAATTGCCTATTTTCAAACAACGTTTTGTTGTCAAACCATAATGTGCTGAAAGTTTTATTTGTGCATTGATGCAGGGGGTGGGGGGGGGGGGGGGGGGGGGGGGGTTCCGGGCACGTATGCCGGGGTGGGTGGTCGATGGGACCAACAAATTTTTTTTCCGCAACTCAAATTGTTTTCCCCTGCAAGTCTTTTGACTGTTTTTGCAATGAGTTTGGCTTAAAACACATTAGAATGTCAACATTAACATAAATGACAAATTTCATGATCATCAGACAAACAGTATAGCCTGTAGCCCATGCTAATGGATTGAATTTTGAAATCCAAGATGGCCGCTGGCAACCATGTTTTTTTGGCCGAATGACCCCAAAATGACTCGTTCCTATTTACATGTCAATGTTATCAGCCATTACAAATAGTATGCACATAAATTCATATACAGCTGTTTACAGTGAATTCCCCCCCCCCCGCAAATCTGTTTTAGTGTTAAAAGGGGGCGGGTGTCCAAAAATGGTCGGGAAAAAATGCCAAAAACGGAAAAAAATTTGGACGCGGGGGTGGGTGGTTCCCAACAAGGGTCGAAAGGAAAAAATCAGCATACGTGCTGATTGATGTTGGAAATATAACCATGATTATGACACTATTCTTCATTTTGCGTGACACTTATCATATTTTCACAATTAAGGACGATAAGTTTGTATATGTTATCGGGTGTATTATATAGCATATAGACCGGCACCGTAAAAACTAATTAAAAAATTTACACAGAGACTTGTCTCTTAGGGAATTACTGAACTAAATGGTTTCCCATAGGCGACAGTGTTAACGTTTCGGCCACATTCACTGAATTGAAGCATACAGGCCACTCCAGTGATGTTTATCCAGCTAGATTGACACCAGTTGATCACGAAAATCACAGGTCATGTGTTTACTTTTAAAAATAAATCCCCAAGTGTACGACAGGGCTATCCCACAGCAAAATTTGATCTGGAAAAACCCAGAACTACAGCATCTAGTTAAATAAATTTCCCACTCACAAAAATCCATTCCCCCATTAATTCACCAGTTTAAATTACTTAGATATGAAGTACAAATCAAATAAACACGATGTCATCCTTTAATAACGTGTCACATGTATCAGGTGAAGGTCATTCTTCAGTTGCCTTCACCTCTAGCGTTCCACGGTGTACTCGCTCCCCGACTCTGGAACACATTTAGATCCCCGATTCCTTAGCAGCAATAGGCTCCTCTCACTAATGAATGTGTGTGGAAATCTCCATTATTGTAGATGTTTGGGTTCATCACTGACTGATAAACACTATTGGACCCACATACCTTTTGTTGGGTTATCCCTAGTCCACGGAGTTTCTCCATGACACGAGAAGTCACGTAACTTGAGGTAACTGATTGACAGTCTAATGATCGAAGCTTTGTCCAGTTGACTTGTAATAGCAGCAGGTAAAGGCAGCAATTTGGCGAGCTCGTAAAATTCGTAGTTCTCCTTTCCACGCCTGGATCTCGCGGCGTCGCGAGACTTCTCCTTGCGTAACTCTAGTATGCTGAAAAAGAAGAAACGAAACAGACTTGAAATATATATACCGTAGTGCCGGGAATTTGCAGAACGAGGTCCCCATGTATGTGGTGGATTTAGTGACGCTACGCCGCACTGCGGCCTCACGTGCCAGAATTGTGACGTCAACATGGGAGTAATAGTTCGAAGACTATAATATAGCCAGGGCGACTGTTCGCTTGCCTGGAAATGGTGGTCAAAACTACTATCTGACACATGAAGACGCTTAATCCAATCAAAATTAAAGAAAGTATATATGACCCTCTGTGAACTGAAAGTATATAAGAATGGCTGCGGACACACGTACCACAGTAGCTATGGCATAGTAGGTGTGACAATTTATTATGGTGAGTTTGGTGACAATTGTTCGTCATAATTAATATGCCATAGCTTATAGCTAGCCATGTCGCCCGCTGCATATTCGCAGAATGAGTCTTCCAAGTTCCTTATAATCAGCCTTTTTCTTGTTTTGGTCCTTGTATATATAGGTCGCTTTGTTTATTACAGATACTTTCTCTCAGCTGCATTTCTTCCAACATTTCCGACACAGCTTCATCGGCCCACATGGTAATGTTAGCGGAATTATGCGTAGAACTAAACGTCGCAAAATAAAAAATGCAATTGGGGAACTGTCTTAATACTCATGAAATTAATATAAGTAGATAAACATGCATTGAGATCATATCACTAAAACGTACTGCGTGCATGATATGTGAGTGAATGTGGGATTGCCACGGTGAAACACAATTCTGGAAATCGATCGTGCAATTATATATATATCATAGAGAATACAATGTAGCAAAACGTAATGAGTGGAGATCAACTTTGGTGAAACGCAATGGGTTAATAGGTCCAGTCGACTCATTGTGCGGAAACTCAGCGGGCAACACGGTTAGCTATGGCACAGAATTATGACGACCAATTATCACCAAACTCCACCATATTAAATTGTCACACCTACTATGCCATCGCTATACTGTGGTGCGTATGTCCGCAGCCAATCTCGGTTAGTATATCACTTTGCAAGTATTTATGCAGCCAAGTGTAGACGTTTTCTGATGTCAGCAGGCTACGCGGTTGTGGATTTATTCATTTCGATTTCAAATAATATCCATAACTATTTAATCATCATAATGAATATTTGGAGCATTATAGATATACCAAATTGTGATCAGCTATGTTCTTCTTTATATACATGTTCATCGTGATGGTCTTTACTCTACATATACATGTAACTTCATGCATGCACGATTATACGTGAACCGGTAGTTATGAAAGGTAATGAAAGTTCAAACCGATGGTTGTGTCCTTGTGTAATATGCAACCTGATCAAATTACTGATTCTTGAAATCAAATGCACGGGCGTTCAAAATCAACACTTGAACTTCTTCAGATACTCACACAATGCGCATGCAACCATCGAGTGTCAGGAAATAAGATTTCATATTCTATAGTATTCTGCAGACATCGTATTAAAATATCCCGTGGTGCATTGTAGAGACTTCCCCGCTTACAGCTTCATACGAGATTGGAAAGCTCCCTACACAAAGAGATGTGCATGCAATGCAAATCCAAGGTCGAACTAAATTCTATGGAGATGAATCGAACTGTTGGAAATATGTGAAATGTGACTTAACAGAGTGCATTATCGGCACTTTTCGGTATCACGGTGAAACTCACCAAAATATATATTGGCCAATCGATGAAACAGGCTCCATGATGGGCATGCGGCCTGCTGTGCATTAGGGTCCGGGCCCGCGAAACCTTTGAACTTCGCGCACATTTTGATCTTAGACAGAGCCTTCGTTCAGCTGCGTCCCCTTTGTGCGATCACATTTTGATCATTTAAACATTTTGATATTAAAAAAAAAATAATAAAACAATAATTCTTTTGAAATTTTCTTTTGAAAATCTAACGCCGTTGTAACTTCATCCAGGGTACCCGAGTCAATTGGTCCAGGGAGAAAAATCGCGAACAGACTGACAGATCCTACTCTTTCATATAATTTTATGTTGATTATTCGCAGACGTATGGGAGCATGTGATTTAAAAAAACAACTTTGCTCTTATTTTGTTTTATTTAGTATTCCCTCGATTTAAAAACGGATAATTGTGTTCATGGTAGTGCTCGTTCTCTGTCAAAATCTGTATTCTTGGAGCTGTCTCCGTGACATCAGATAGATTAGTAACCAACATCGTACTCCAGTCTTACAGATTGCATTAGCAGCATTTATATATGTGGCTTCTAGGTCTCGAATTGAAAATACAACATGTCTGGAATTGATGTGAAGTACTGTTAATATTAAAGTACTAGCTGATGTGCCCGACCTCGTCCGGGCTTGAGAGATTGATCTACTAATTCAAAGTGACAACGTTGAACAATACTGAGCGAACAACGTTGAAAAGTATTAGGAGAAAGAAAAAAACTATTGTTCGATCGGTCCAGAAAGATGTCCATTACTTGACCCCGCTCATATGCCATATGAGCGGGGTCAAGGTGAAGGACACGGTCGTACGTGAAATTGGACACGCCCATTTTGTTCCCGGGATCAAAGTAGGCCTACATACCAAATTTGAGTCGGATCGGTCGAGCAGTTTTCGAGTCCATAACACGCATACAGACAGACAGAAGTTACATATGCATATACTTGAATATTTGTGGGAAATATTCGGTTTGCTCGAATTAGGTGCTTCAAAGGGGCGTCAGAAATGTATTCAAACCTAAATAATACTAGCGACCCGAATGGAGCGAATATAGCACGGATCATCGAACCAAGGCATATATCATACACGTAAATAATATTTTCTGTTCACAGCTGTCACAGGACAAATGCGTGGGAACTTAACTCTCCACTTAAGAATGGATTGTTTTATGAAACGCGTTCTTGAAACAGAAAATAAGTATCATAAGATCCACCTTATACGTCTTATATTAAGTTAATCTTAAGATGATCTGAAGTCATTACTTAATTAAACTGGACCTATATAGGAACACACGCCACTAATGTAATCTCTAAACCGTCGCTTCAGACATTCGGACAGCTGCTATCTTGAACTCATGCAGTGGTTGAGCTAGTGAAAACCAGACATTTGTTGAAATTATTGCATTTTATCGCGTGAAAGGGGGGTACTGTTCATTTTACGAACATCTATTAAATGGTTAACGATACGGGCGGCGTTGGCGGTGGGTTTGCTGTTAAAATATTCACCTCCGTCAAAAACCGCCATAAACAGAAATAAGAGTAAAATATAGACAGACTTTGTTCTTATACTAATCAGAATAAAAGGTCGGCCGACCACAGTGTCCCCCGACAACGTGGCAAGTCGATGCCGCTTTGTTAAAGAAATAAACAAAAATGTTGAAATGTTCTAAGTCAAAAGGGTTAATAATTCCGTAAAAAATATTTTTTGGATCTAAAGGCCCATAACTCTGGGAAAAATCCTTGGATCAAACTCAAATTCGATCTTGACCTGTATTTTGATACGAAAAAAGTCCATAACTCTAGGAAAAATCATCGGATCAAACTCAAATTTGAACTCAACCTGTATCTTGCAATGAAAGGATCCAAACTTGAGATATCATCCGGAAACCGAAGTGAGAAATTTTCTAAGTAAAAAGAAAGTTGAAAAAAAGGGAAATAACACCATAAAAGAACATCGGATTGCAGAGCACCTGTGTTCTAGGTTGAGACACCTACATACCAAGTTTCAATCAAATCGGATGATTATTACTGGAGTTATAACTCCGGACGCACGGACGGGACGCACGGATGGCTAGACGAACGGACGGACGAACGGGGCTGATTACAATAGTCCCCCCAAAATAATTTTTTCGGGGGACAAATATGGCATAAACAGTATGTTATTGTCTAATGTTTTCCTTTGTTATGTAAACAAAAGCAAAAAACGTTACATTTCTTTTGTTTAAATCCGGATATGGTAAACATAAAGAGCGTTATTTGTTACTGTTTTCCTGATATGGAAATAATAAACAGCGTTTATATCATTTGTGTGTGATTAACCAATATGATTGCGCTGTGTTATGTAAACAGAAGCAAAACTTCTGTAACACGAGCAGGCTCTTGTTTACGTACACCATCGTACGTCTTGACGACAATATACTAGTTATGCGCTGATTATGTTTGGCATATGAACACAACTAGATATATTTTAATATTCCTTCTGTTGATGGCCATTTGAACAAATATGAATATTTCTGCAACGAACGCCGCCCGTGCCTTTAATGTGAGTTTGATGCTCAAAATGCTTGTAGATATCAGTTATACATATGAGTTTTTAACGATTACCGATTTTTGAATGTGCATTATGAATTTGCACAGCCGATGTACTATAGGTGTACTCAGTCAAACGTTTATAATATGTTATAAACAACTTTAAAATCAAAATCATTGGGTTATAGACTGTATTGGTGAAATCAAAATCATTGGGTTATAGACTGTATTGGTGAAATCAAAATCATTGGGTTATAGACTTTATTGGTGAAATCAAAATCATTGGATTATAGACTTTATTGGTGACGTAGATTCCTGACCCTGATATATATGCCAATACACTAAAAAAAAGTTTACTACTAGTTAAATTGTTGGATTATCCAAAGATTGTTAATGTTGGATCAAATTCCAGAAGTTGGGTTCAATTGTTGGGTTAGATTGTTGGGTCAGTTTAGTTGATAGTCACCGGGTTTAAGTTGCGCCCCTTGATAAAGTTTTTGCTGGATGTGAGCTCTCTTTGTCATATTTTCTTCTCTTTATCAGGTCTGGCTCATGTGCAGATCTGACTATATAGTCAGATTTGCACATAATGTGCAAATCGGGCTATAGCCTATCAGTTTATAATCAAAGTTTATAAGTACAAAGATCATTCATAGCTATTTCTGTCAACTAATGTTTGATTTCAATATGTTGATATGAGTATATTCAATATTTTTAGCAGGAATATTTTTTTTAACTGAAAATGTACTTTTGATGATTACTTTCTGACAATTTTGTAATCTTCTTCAAACATCATAAAATCACTTTATTTTTTAAACTAATTGTCCCCGGCATCAATTGTTGCCCAAATGTTGAGAAATAACCAATTGGATTTCAAAAGAAATGGTATTTGGTAGAAATATTAAATTCCATACCAAAACTGTATAGCTCGATTTGCACATGAGCCAGACCTGTTTGTTGGTATCAAACTCAAATACACGGTGAATGCATCTGTTATGTCGGAATTCTCTAGTTGTAGTATTGCTTGTGTCTTTGTCAAGTATTCTGTTCTAGGTTGTTCATTTATTCCCCAAAAAGAAAGCCATTATATGTTACACCTCGTTTCATAAATTACATATTACATACTAGGTTCGATGTCGGTTTAATTCAATATATCTCATCTATTCAGACGTTAAGGTCCGAAATTAATCCATTGATTGGACTTATTTTTAGGAAACTAAATTAATGACCAGAATCTCATATTATATGGTCAAAACTCATCAATTGAGATGAGTATAATTATATAGTGACAAAGGATTTCTCTAACCCCATGTCCAGTTACTTCAAACCCAATGGTTGGTTAATTTAACCCAACGTTTGGATACAAATCTGGGTTACCATAACTCAATGTTTGGTTACTTATTTCTAACCCAACTAGTGTAGTTAACAGCTCTTTTTACTTGGATAACTCAACATGACACAACAAAACAATCACCACATTTACTTGTAATAGGGACAGCACTAGTTTGTACTCTATGTCAACATGCCATGGGCTAGCTTGCAGCAAGAGCTATCTATACACGCTCTCAATTTCGTTCAATAAACCCCACCATCCCATTCGCACATTATGTGCGTATATAATACGTTGTTATCATACCCATTTCTGTTGTTGTCGACTTTGAATATTGCACCAATGACATACCATGCACTGTATAATTATAAATATGTATCTTGTGTCACGTACTGTGATTTGAGCGAATAAACATTGAGCTTCCCAAAATAGACATGGCTCAGTTTAACCTAAGATGTGTATACGTAACGTGATAGCAGGAACAAGATAAGTCAGTCAATAAACTATATGTATAAACCTCATTTATTGTTAAACAATTCGCAAAAGTCAAAGCGAATTTAACAACTGTTGTAATTTTCCACACAAAAGTGAGACAAACGCTCTTTATGTTTACCATATTAGGACAAGAATGAGTGGGTATACTCAACATGACACAACAAAACAATCACCACTTTTACTTGTAATAGGGACAGCACTAGTTTGTACTCTATGTCAACATGCCATGGGCTAGCTTGCAACAAGAGCTATCTATACACGCTCTCAATTTCGTTCTCGAAATAAACATGACTCAGTTTAACCTAAGATGTGTATATACATATACGTAATTTGGTAGCAGGGACAATATAAGTCAGTCAATACACTACATGTATAAACCTCATATATTGTGAAATATTCGCAAAAGTCAAAGCGAATTTAACAACTGTTGCAATTTTCCACACAGAAGTGATCGAGATAAATGCTCTTTATATTTACCATATTAGGATAAAACTGACAATGAACGCTCTTTATTGTTCCGTCCTGAACAAAAATATGGCCTTTTCCCCCTACACTTTGAGACGATCGATATATTCGGATATCTGAACCTGAAAATCATCTAGACTGGCTTCAAGATTCCCAAGTGTTGGAAGTTTCCAACCTGGCGCCCCACCCTCGCAAGATTGGAAATAACTATTTCCGCGGCGTATTTTGTCAGTATCAGTATAACAGATTTTTATGTGTATTTATCGACATATATTAATCTCCTGAACCGAACCGGAATGCGGAAAAAGCGGGTATTGTTATGTAATAAGTAGAAGCTTCATACCACCACGGGCCAGACAAACTTTTTGCTTAATTACAGGCAAAAATTGCAAGAGATTTTCAGCACGATCTATCCGGCGAAAAATCGTGATTTTAACACATCTCCATTGCATAAAGAATCTGAACAATTATCAAGAGAAGACAAAAACAATTGATTTTAATACATTTGAGATGATAAAAATATAGTAAATGGAATTATAATTTCCAACTAGTCGACAGTTCTTAATTATTGTGTCACAATAATCACTTGAACCAAATTTCAAAACAGAAATTACAGTCACAGACAGATTTTGAGAAAATGCATTTTGAAATATCAATACATTACTGCAACCAAACGTTTGGGTAACATAATTTATTTTTACCCCATTACGACAACCTGTCATTGAAAATACATTTACAATTTAAATGCCGGCCTTTTTAGACACAACTTATTACAACGTGAGAGAAAAAACACTGGACATAAAAAAAAGAAGATACTCATGGCTCATTCTGTACAAATATTCACATGTTTCCCTGCTTAAATACACAAATTTCATCCTGTCATCTTGTTTAAATTTTATGTTACACCTTTTGTGCGGGAGAGGAACGTCACTAAGTTGACAAAACTTGTGTCCCAATCCCCATGTATATAATTTACGGGCGTTAGCATTAGTATTGAGATTCATCGTATGATCTAGTTTAAATCAAAATCACCAATATGGGTAACATTAATAACACTAAAATGACGAGAATGACCAATTCAACCAAATATGACCCATACAAGACCATGCAAACAAGATCGGGCGCAAAGTGAAATGGGCAAATGTGATGTGAAAAGAAAACTAAATCTATATGAGGACCGGTCTGATATCTGGAATAAAGCTTATATTTATGTTCGGGAAAGGAGTTGAAAACCTTTCTCAGATATTTACTCGGGAGAACACAAAATTATGACCGAATCATGAAGCATTCAAAGTCACTAAAATGGTGGAAATTTATTTGACAAATCGATATACTTTTAAAGCATGAGAACATACCGATGTGAACTTACTCATAAATTATCTTCACGCATGTTCATGAATTTCCATGTTGATTCATATTCATTTTATGTTTGTAATCCTTTTTTTGTAATTTTAATTTGAAGAGCTTCATGCCAAACGGACATGGCTTATTTGAATCTCAAAGATGAAGTATTCGTAATGTTTAGCATATGGGGCAATCGACACCTTTCGTTCAATGAACTACGACAGATACAAATTACGGTTAGCTAATATATAGTATAGTTGTAAATTTTGCTATTTTAAGTCCATTCGATATTCTTTCCAGACTCTCATGAGATATTTCGGTTTAAAAAAAAAACTGTAGGTATTCTCTGTGTATCATAGTGTACCATTGCGCAGTGCTTTTTTATGCATTAAGAGTTGTAAAGCAGATCGCGTCCAAGGAAGGTTACACCTATATATTTACACACTAAGTGTTGTCATTACTAAATCCAGCATTCTGATTGGTCGGCGCCCACGTGGCTAGTTGCAGTTATTTCTCGGTGAATGCGCAACACCATCGATACGTCATTAGGTTTGGAAAGACGAACGCGTAGTGCTTTGGGCGCATTTTGACTCGCGCAGGATTGACTTAATACATCATCGGGTTGCAACATGAAGAGAAATTGTTCCTATTAACTTTTGCCAAGGGTGCTATTGGGTATTTTGGGCTGATCTTGTCACGATACACTTTTCGATTTAAATATATTTACAAAAGTGGCTTTTTCGCTAAATGTATATAAATATAAGGATTAACTGTCATGTGGACTATTTTTATGGAGATGTAACGGTGAGGTAAGTGGACATAACTTGTATGTAAAACCCTTCGGGTTTTACACAAGTTATGTCCACTTACCTCACCGTTACATCTCCATAAAAACAGTCCACATGACAGTTAATCCTTATATAATCAGCTTCAGTGTGAATCCTCAAATATATCCCGGTCCGGGGGACGAAAATATGTCGAATTACCTTTTATATGGACTCTGTATGAAATGAAAAGACTTATTTATTCAAGTCATATAATTTAAAAAAAAAAAAACGAACCCTGCATTTTCCGCATTGGACAACAAAGACCGTTCCTTGTTATAGTCTATTCATGACATGGTAAACATAAAATAACCTTTGTCTTTCATCTCAATCTTCTGTTCAAAAATATCAAACAGATGACAGTTTGCATGTTTTTTAAGAATATATATACAGCTTGTAGATTGAAATTTCGTGCAGTTCACGACTAATCTGATCCTGTGTTACAAATTATATTGAAATTTCGTGTAGTTCACGTCCAATCTGCATGATCCTTCGTTCCAAATTGCGTATACATAATATGGAGGTTCAAATGGGCCATGCCCGATTAGTTAAAGGACACCATTAAATACAACGCTTACTTCCTTGTATGATAGTATCACCAACTGCGTATATATATATATATATATATATAAAGGATTGCCGAATAACGGCATTCTACATATTACCGTATATGTATAAGGTAACTTAATCAATCGACTTCGCTGTCTGGGACACACGTGAATCTCTTGTGCCAACGTAGAAGAACCCGATAAATTTAGTTATCTCATTTGACAAAGACAGAAGCTGTCGGATAATTGGTTCATTTGGACTGACAACGCGGCGAAAATGGCCACTTAGAACCTTCATAAAAATACATGGAATTGTCGGATACCGCTGAGTTTGAGTCTCTCGCCAGCCCACTGATGTGATTTGCGCTAATACAATAAGCCCAAAAGGATGATGAATTGGCCAGAAATAAATTCAAACCAAAGTTCCTAAAATCTTCAGTCTAAATGAATAGATTTAGTCCAGTATAGCTCGTAAAAATTGAATTAAATAGGTGTCGGGAGTAAATTTGATTGATGACTGCCATATTGACTGCATTTGTATCTCACTCAATTTACTATCCTCTAGTTCCCCATATTGATTAAGTCTTTAATGCCTCGCGACCCCCATTTTGAGCCCTCAACATAGCCCGAATTGGAAGCTGTTAAGGTTCCTGCGAATCTGATTCGCGCTGCACATTTGTGGGATATAGTTTGATAGCATTCTGGGATTTAATCTCGTTTTTCACAACTGTTTAAGAATAGACAATCTAAAACATTTCAGACAGGACATGGTTCGAGGAGCCGTGTTACAGGGGTTACCAACTTCGAGTTTGGCACAAACTGCATCCCGGCCCCTAGTCCAAGTCAGCTCGTACGAAAACCAGCTAAGATATTTTGATATCGAAATGTTGTTTTTCGTCCGAGACCACCCCATTGCCATTTCTAAGACATGAGTTACGCCCATGCAGGGTTTTGGCGGGAGTTCTAGTCTGATTTACTCGACTGTACCCCTGACAAATCAATACAGGATGCTATCGGAAAGAGTGACATCTTATGGTCCTAATGGTGTATAATAATCTAACTTTCATGTTAAAGTACACATGGAATATTCCGGTTTATTGGGACTAACATCGGTTTGTTTACGTTCTAACTGAAAGCCGACGCGTTCCGTAATGTACGCGGCTATAAGTTCGACTTCTATGCCAACAATCCAGCACACCCAAAAATCACTCACAAACAACTGAGTTCACAAGATCGCCGACAACGTGCCCTTTATTTTATTCCAACATCCCACCACTATTATGTGTTTATTTTAACTGTAAGTGGTCCTATATTACTTATTAGTTAAACATTTCGTACAAGGAACGTTTCCCGATATATATGCAATTTTTAATTTACAAATTACCGGGTATAAGTGATAGAAATAATTCAATTTACAACCACGTGGATTTGTTTATGTTTAACTTACGATTGCTAGAATATTTTCGGCGGAATATGCCGATGTCACTTCGTGAGGTCAGTTAAGTTCGCATACTTTTTATAATATGTAAACACTTCGGAAATGTCTTTATTTCACATTGAATTACCGCTTCAATTTACAAGTGATGTGCTTTTCAGAATAAATATCATGTCTTCTACGGAATAAACACGTTTATTGTCGCAATTGTGATATTTGAATACATTTATTTGTGGTTTAATGTGAGCCGTACGAGCAGACTTGGACTACCCGGCCCCTAGACTATATACATTGTCAAACTTTGAGAAATTCTATATCCACACCATGATCAGATTATCCCGACTAATTAGTGTTTTGCGAATGGCGTTGATTCCTTTTCTCATGTTTTATTCGCCTGGACATTTTTGACTAACTTAGTGTTAATTCTGATGTGGCTTCTTCAAATTTTACACGCACTCACAAAAAACGAACTTACATTTATTTTGGTTAAGTGATTTGAAACACTAACATTGCGACTCACAGCGAATAAACTTGCTCAACATAGGTATTTCAATAAATTTTCTATTAAAATTGCCAGAACACAACACCATTTTTTTCATATAAATTATATACAGTGACTCTCGTTGACGAAATCATTCTCGTTTGTTTATCGGTGCTTTGTTCGGGACCAATGCACGGCTCTATGTTTATTTGTTCGGGACGAATGCACGGCTGTATATGTTTATTTGTTCGGGACGAATGCACGGCTGTATGTTTGTTCGGGACGAATGCAAGGCTGTATGTTTATTCGGGACGAATGCACGGCTGTATGTTTATTTGTTCGGGACGAATGCACGGCTGTATGTTTATTTGTTCGGGACGATTGCACGGCTGTATGTTTATTTGTTTGTTCGGGACGAATGCACGGCTGTATGTTTATTTGTTCGGGACGATTGCACGGCTGTATGTTTATTTGTTTGCGTAGTTCAGAAGCCGTGTTCTACGAAAGGGCACAGTCGATGATGTTTAATATTTTGACAATAACAGTTCAATGGTGCATTATTCAAATGTAGGCATCAACAACAGCAACAACATCAGAAAACAGGAAGAAAAAGAAAGCCAAGACAAAAAAATAAATAAGATTGTTTCATCACCTCATGTTATGTATCTTCATAACAAGTAGGATAGGATAGGATAGGATAGGATATTTTATTTCAATACACATACATATTACATAATAATGATAACAATTATGGATAATTCTGTCGTATATTGTGGGGGATGGCATAATCTGGCAAGACTGTCTTCCTGCCATCCCCAGTATGGTAAATATAGAAAGTAATAACTTATATGTATTTAAATAAACATCAAAAGTGGGTTGTAGGGAAGGGGTTCCGCCCCTTCCAAATCCTCCGGGTTATATCCCAAACCCCAATAAAACAAACAATTCAAATGTAGGCCAAATCGTAAATGATCAGTTTAAAGTAGTGAAAATAAGCACTTAATGTGTCTTTAATCGAAACCGCTATAGAATATATTTTCATATATGATTATTAATTGTCATATTACGCTTATACGATAACACGTGCAAATGGAACCTGATAAATTAATCTGCTTTGATCACCTTGCCCAAATTATTGTCTAAATTAAAAGTTCTCACTGAGTTCAGCTTTTTAAAACATTGTCGAAAATATTCATATTTGTTCCAAGCACCGTAAACAGAAAAACATTAAAACGCATACAGTTTCGTTCATATATACCATGACTATCGCGTAAACAGCATGTTATCATAAATACCTACTATATTTTACCTATATAAGCAAGAGTCTGATTGGGTTACAGAGGACAGCACAGTGTTACTGGCTAATCACACACAAATGGCATAAACGCTCTTTATTAGTTCCATATCAGGAATTCACCAACAAAGAACGCTCTTTATGTTTACCATCATAATATAAACAAACACCAGAAAAGTAACTTTTTATGCTTTTGTTTACATAACAATGGTTACACATATGAGAATAGCATACTGTTTATGCCATATTTCTTATTTATATACGGATAAAGTCTGTCTACATTTTGATGTTCTTTCTGTTTGTGGCGGTTTTTGACGGGTGTAAATATTTTCACAGGATACCCACCGCCAAGGCCAACCGTACCTTTAAATACAAATATTCAGAGCGAACCAGATATACAGAGACCATAACAGCTCCCGATTGCGGCAAATGTTAAGGACTCAGACTGGGGGCCGAAGCAGAATGAGGTCCCTATAGGGTGAATTTAGTTGATTCTAGCCCGCTGTGCGGGGCATATAAGCGTCAATAAATTCACCCTCTGGGGACCTCATTTTACAAATGTCCGGCACCATATTCTCAGACCTGAACGTTTCATCAAAACTTGGTTCATAAACATTTTGTGTTTGTTGGTCCTGTTATCCGGGAAGAATGTTCCTATCTTTAAATAATTAAAATATGTTTTCATTATCAAACTCCATGTTTTTTTCTCAGTTCCATGCATACAGGACCGGGAACCAACGTCATCATTTGCTCGAAAATGGCGGCAATATGTGTCACATGGAAGTGAGTATTCATCGTTTTCTTCACCGATAGTCAAACAAAAAAGATTGCGAATGAGCTACAGTAATGCCCTAATTAATCGACTTCTTAGCCACAGGAGAATTATGGGTAACTTTTCAGGATTTTGTCGGAAATATGGCTTGTTGCCATTCATCGGAAAGCTCTCGAATATATGTGTTCAAGTGCATGACGTAATCACCATTTTACGAGGTTGTGACATTTGAACGCCAAAATCTCCTTATATATAGAAACAAATCTCTTCGATAATTTTTTTTTTTTTTGCAGCATCCGAGATGAGTTGTGTGCTCATCAGTCTAATAGCTTGCTGATGTCTTTGGAAAATATAGAAAAACTAATGTTGACATTGGCAGGCGTGATTTGTTTATAATAGGGTTACTCTTTCGATGACGTTTATAGGTTCCCGAACCTGAGTATTTAATGGAGATAATTATGAAGTTTGTAAATTTCTATTGTATTCTCTCTGAAATTCCCGCAAACCTACAGTTCGGATTTTTAGAGAACTTATACCTATATAGGCATATAAGTAGCTCGGTGTACGCCCGCGTTTTCACCAGATATGCGCAGAAAATGCAAGTGACTTATGGCTCCTGGACTTCTCATTATATAGCTGGGAAGAAAATATCCACCTGCATGGAATTCTTGAGCATGTGCAAAACTGTGTGCATGAGATTCCAAGAATATATATTTCAGGTCCCTGTCAAAATGCTGCCGTTGTGTGTCATTATTGGCCATTGAGTTACATTTCTCCTCAAATGTTCACGCAAATGTTAACAAAAGTATTAAGTAGTGAAATGATTCGCATTATTATGTTAGTTTCAAGTATGAGCATCATGCACATGTTTGTATCTGTGACTGAAACGCATTTAACCCTTTCAGTGCCAGGTCCCATTTTTGTATCAACCCATATACCCTGTGCCAATGCATTCTCTTATATATGCGAGTCGACCATAGGTCGCCTCGCATATATAAGAGAATGCATTGGCCTAACAATTTTTCATCATTTGTTACTATTTTTTACAATTTTAATAATTGTTTCTTATATTCTTTTAACATGACTTATTTTGTAGGTTTAGTGCCAGGGAATCTTACGTTTTTCATGGGCATCAAAATTATTACTATGAATACTTGGTGATAGTTTTGAGTTATAACATGCCCCTAAGGTTTTATCCATTCCAGTTTGTTTTTAAATTTGCTATAGCATGCTTAAGCATACCCAAAAAAAAAGTAAAACCCAACAAAATCTGAAAAAAGATCGGTCCCTGGCACTGAAAGGGTTAACTAAACACTAATTGACGAGTGGTTCCCTTGGAAATTTGTATAGGAAATGTTCATATAATAAGTTCAACAAAACTAAAATGGAACTTATTATCTGAACAATAGCCACCAATGAATATGATTCCATCTGCACTTGTATTGTCTTTTCATCTGACTGTCGTTTGATTGTATAATCTGAACACCCATCCAAATGAATAATATACCATTCCAATGTATATATACTTTTATAGCTGAATGGGAGAATTCATTCAGTATAGACAGGGTTATTGAAGTATTACTCAGAAACTCTACCTTGGATCTGTGAAGAAAAAATCCATAAATCCCACTTCCAAGCCATATACAAAATGCACTATGTCGTCATTTGAGAACGTTTATCTACCAACAAGAGTCCGTCTTGTCTATATACCCCATCATACCTACAATTAATGACCATTTTGGAGTTCACTGTACCCAGTAACACGGATTATAGAGCAGCCGAGGGACAGAAAACTTCTGCAAGCTGACATTTATTACCCTACCCCATGAAATCATTAACTCTGATCACCTGACATGCTCTATGTCGACTGGCCGAGAACAGAGAGTATCCGACCCTAAATATGGACCCGGAGAGCTATATATGGTGCTATGAATCGGGTGGGAATAAGCTGTTTCAAATGGACGAAGTCATCCCATGACAGAGTTGCTGTTCATACATAGAGTTTTTGTTACTGGTAATACTATTAGCGTCCCACAATCCAGAAATCCAGAAAGGCTTAGGCATTTTGATTAAGATAGGACTTAGTAAGATCGAATAAGTGAGTCGTTGATGCGAAATAACGATGATGATAATTAATATGATGTATATATATGACAAGTGCTGTTATTGGTGATGTTAATATTGTTGTTGTTGTTGTTGCTGTTGTTGATGGTGATGATGATGATGATGATAATGGTGATGATAATGATGATGACGGTAGTGGCGAGACGACGATGATGGTGTTGACGATGATGTTGAGGACGATGAGGATGATGGATGATGTTGACGATGATGACGATGAGGATAACCACGCTGGAGATTATTATGATGATGAAGATGATGATTATAGTGACGTTAATGAGGAAGATAACGATGACGACTATGATGATGATGATAACGACGATGATGACATATACACTGATGATCATACAGCATTATTATATGTAAATAGTGTAAATATGTTTGTCAACTCGAATGCGTGTTAACTCACGATTGAGTTCATTAAAGCATTCACTCATTCAGTACTTTCAACGCGGCGCATACGCAAACTGAGAAAGTAACCATGTTTTTTTTGGTGTCATAGAGATCTGGTGCATGAGAGAATATGTTCTACTGAGCCTTGTAGATGCCACTGAAATGCGCCAGTCATGCTCTAGTACATTATATGGTTCTAAGCGTATTCTGACCACATAATCACACACAATGTGCGAACACTGGCGGTGTCGGTGAAACAAAATAATTTCATTTGAATATTATGGGCCCCACGCAGAGTTGCATTGAAGTTGGGAATATCACAATGGACGATCAATATATCGAGGAAAAGAAATTGTTGGATGTCTGGTCCGTTTCTTTTCAATTATTTTGTGGTTTACTAAGAGGGTGTGAAAACATGCATAACCAACGTAATTTAATTATCTTAAATGTAAAAATATGCTACATGTATATATAGACAAACAATTCAAGTTCCAAGTGCCAAGCTTAATTTCACTTACGATTAACTATATTAATTAAACAACATTTTAAAGAATTTATATATATATATGATGCACAACATTCGTTACTCTTCGAAAGATGACAGAACTTCTTTTTTTTGTGAGGGTTCCGAATTTACAATACCATTTGTAGACTCGACGGTAAAAAAAAAAGGGTCGACCGGGCTAGCGCAAACAAAGGTATTTTTTAGGCCCTAATACAAAGTATATATATTCGTATATCAAATACCTGATCTGTGTGGAAGTAATTAGACAAAGTAATATACGACGAAGAAGAAGACTGGTTTCACTTTATTGGCATTTCAAAATTAAATTAAAAAAATGACCTGTCGGGCTTGTATCAGAAGATTCACACATAACAAGATGGCACACATCGGAAAACCATGCATGTATCACAAGCCTTCAAGTATGATCTGGAACTCACGTCACCCTGTCTTTACAAACCCAATGAATGGCAAGGATAATATGTGTCGTGCATCTATGAGACAAGCATCCGAAATATGATCTTTTCCGACACCGTAATCGGGTTGATACGGCGCATTTCGGACGTCAGGCTTGCCTAAAGGTCGGACGTCAGGCCTGCATATAGGTCGGACGCCAGGCCTGCATATAGGTCGGACGCCAGGCCTGCCTAAAGGTAGGACACCAGGCCTGCCTATATGTCGGACGCCATCGAGATAATATTTCGGATGCTATCTGAAGCTAACTGTAGCTATATTTTTGAAAAAAATGGATCTATAGGCTTTTTATTTACAAAACTTACACAAATATTACGAAGATCCTAGGCTAGATGTGTTTGGATCAAAGTCTGGACAAAAATGGGCTTTTAATATGTACTGTGTGTTCATCACTCTATCATCTATTATTGGCAAGTCGATGTCAAGTTTCAATTTATACTGTATTCTTTGGCTTGAATCCTGATTTTATTTTTCCATAACCTTGACAAACAGATGCATCTCTCTGCTATGCAGTATTCTGAATACCGCGGAGTCTAATTTAACCTTGATACCGGTTTCCATGGGCAGGGTGGTATATCTAGTCTCATGTATGAATATATCAGGGTTAAACCTTAGAATAAAACAAAAAACACATTACTCAAGCATTTAGGTACAAAATATACACAATCCAGTGCACGTGTAC
Organism: Siphonodentalium dalli; assembly: GCA_032622095.1. Classification (NCBI taxonomy): domain Eukaryota; kingdom Metazoa; phylum Mollusca; class Scaphopoda; order Gadilida; family Siphonodentaliidae; genus Siphonodentalium; species Siphonodentalium dalli. Next base: position 210,606,328 of record CP136064.1, on the reverse strand, counting down.
AGTGGTAGTCGTTCGTATATGTCTCGGAATTAGAAACCAGGTTGACAGTTTAGAGAATATACTTCAATATTTACTCACCAGGAGTGTTGAAATCTGCTATCAAAACTGGTTGGGCACGGCGAATAAAGCGGAAACATGATAAAGAACGGAACCATGTAGTCCACAATAGTGTAGTGGGCAGAGCCACTGTGTTATCAACCAAGAAGCGGAAACGAATAATAAATCCGGAATTGTCCACAGGAAGAAATGCAAATCTTGGCCGGATTCAGAAAACGATGAACATATTGTGGTCGCGTGTTGTGCAGACGACAAGGCGACGAAAGTCACAAGCTTGTGACAAATTTACCAACAGTTTGATCTGAAATGCCAACGCGCATTGACTGTAATCATGGAAAAAGATCTGTTAGGTCCAATAAGAGATTTAACCTTAATTCGATTTGTTCGTTTATGCAGGGATTCGACTGGATGTTTTTCTCTCGGGTAACGAATCAGTTGACATATGTTTAGGAAGAGAGAGGAACCAAATTAGGCTGTTTCCTAACTCTATTTTCCTCCATTAATTTCGATGAACGTCGTCGCGAGCAGTCGCCACTTCATTCTCCACGCTTGATTAGATTAGTATGGCTGCAAACAAGGCGATAATTTGTTTCCACTCAATTCAAATAATTGAGTAATTCAATTATGCGTCCAGTTTGTATGACGATAAATCAATTTAGTACACTGTATTGAAGATTAGAGCTCTATTCATTTTGGACTCTAGGGGTTGTCTACATCAGAAACGCCATAACGGGAATCATCACGAATACAGTTATTGAATCTTGGTTTCTACCTTGAAAATTACTATCTGTTGGAATCAATTATTTTTCGCTCACTAAAATAAACCGCCCGCTTATTAGTTTATCGATGATCTCCGGCAAATAGTAAGCTATAATTGAATGGAATTCGTCACCAAATAAACTGCCAAATGAAAGGTGACCAGTCCCCACAATACGTATCGGTTGTGAATGAATTTCATTAGACTCGTTTCTGTGGGTATTGTCATTCACATTTCCCACGACCAATGTACTGTAATTATGGACTGGGTATGTACATATGCAGTTGACGCTTTTACAGGGGCGTGCAACGTTTAATCGACAGTTCCTAAATTCAAACTAGTCGTTAGTTTGTTTCAGCACGTGCCGAAATTAAAAATAGGTCTGAATATTGCCTCGATATGGAATTACAATTCCGATTTCGACGTCGAATCGAATATCGATTGTAATTCAAGTTGAACAATTGTCGCTAAAACACACATTCTGATTGGTCGAGAGCTGCTAGCTTTAGTTTTCGAATGACCCAGCATCACAGTCCTTCCGACGGCGAACAAATTTGAATGAATCGGGTTGCGATTGACGACGCGCGTCAAATACGTTACCATGCAGCCACGATTCGCATAATCGAGGTCAACCGATCATTGTTTACTATATATACGCTTTCGGATAACCCTGGCCATGGAACACACCATGCAAGAGGAATACAGGAATCAGCCGACATATTCGGTTTGTTTTGTTTGAACATATTTATTGTGACCCACAAATACATGGAATAATCTACAAACAGAATATATGGATGATGTTGTGGGTGCATAGGGGAGCGGAGCACAAATTACGAAACTTAGTTAAGCTCCTCTCCCCTGGCGTTCAGCTGCTGCTGAATTCAAGTCGATGGTTTTGCAGGAATGAAAGTTTTGTTGTTATTTGTGTGGTATACGGTGTCCCATGTGATCGGCTATGTATACATAGGGGAACCGGCTCCCAATAAAAACATGTAGGTTGTAGTTGTGGCTATGGAAGTGGCAGTGGGCGGAGTCAATGGAATAATGATTACTGAAATCGGTCTGTGGATATGATGAATGATTGTACTGTCTCGAATAATCGCCTGTTCAAGGTGTCGCTATTTTCGGGTATGCCAAAGAGAATATCTTTGATACTGGTGATGACCACTTTATGCTCATCTAGTCGTGTCCACATACGGTTCCTTGCTTCTATTCTGTGTAGAAAGGACATTGGAAGAAAACATGGCGTGCGTCTTCACATTGGTTACCGCAGGAGCAACACGGGCTTGAGGATATGTAATTTTTAAATTTATCGAAGTTGAGATCACTGCAGTTGTTTCGGAGCCTACATTGCAAAATATTTGATGTTCTCCGCCGACATTGTAGTAAGAAGGGGGTCTTATTGATGTCTCTTCAATGCGTAAATTATTATACATATTAGCAAGTATTTCGCCCTTAGTTGGTTCTGATGTGGGGTCTGTGAGTTTTTTTGCATCAGTTGTTATTTTGCACGATACATTCCATTCAGCAATCATAGTTGGGAGGAAACTTGATTTAAAGTTAGTTGTGTTCGTGGAATAGTTGACACATCGTAACGGATATCTAATTGGGTATCAACATGATTCCCCAACGGTAACAGGCAAAAGTTTCGTTATGTAAGGAGGGGCCTTATTGTCCAATATTTTATGCCACATGCGCATTTTATGTAATTTACGTCTTTCGTTGATGGGAGGCCATCCAAGTTCACCCAGTACTCTCGCTTCTGAGGCAGATCGGGTCAGGCCAGTTATTATTCTACAACCGTCGATATATAGACGGTCGAGCTTTTGGAGTAGGCAATCAGGGGCGTTATCCCAAATTATGTCACCATATTCCATTATTGGGAGTATATATGTTTTGAACATTATCTCGATCGTCTGTCGGTTTACTTGGAAGTTAATCTTCCTGAGTTGTGACAATCTGCTGGCAACTCTTTTGCAAATAGTATTTATTTGGGTGTCCCAATTTAGATTTGATTGGATAGAAACGCCAAGATGGGTGTGAAGAGTTATACTTGTTTAATCGCATCGTTGTCGAGATCTAAATCGAGGGAATCGTCAGAGGGGGGTCAGTGAAAATACAATAGACTTTGTTTTTTCTGCATTAAAGGTTACCATCCATTGTTTTGACCACCGATTCACTCTTTCAAGGTCATCATAGAGTTCGCGAGCACAATCATCGGGTGATGTTTGGGCAGTAAAGAAGCAAGTATCATCCGCGTACAATCGAGTGAGTGATTGGATCGTTGTTGTGAGGTCGTTAATGTGAGTCAAAAATAGAAAGGGTCAGAGGATTGATCCTTGTGGAACACCTGCCGATGTCGTCTGATAGTCAGAGAATGTAATTCCTATTTGAACGGGTTGTGATCTATTAGAGAGATAACTGTGTATCCATTTGTGTATATTCCCGGTTACTCCGTTTTGCTCCAACTTGAATAACAACCCCCTGTGCCAGACTCTCTCAAATTCTATGGAAATATCGCAGAAAATTGCAGACGTATTTAACCTCTCATCGAGTGCCTGGCACAGGGTGTGGTATATCTCAAGTAGCTGAAAAGTGGTGCTGTGGCCTGATACAAATCCTGATTGGTATTGGAATAGTATATTGTTCTTACTGAAATAAGCGGATAAATATTTCAGTACTATTTTCTCCAGGAGCTTGCTGACGCATGGAAGTAGAGATATTGGGCGATAGTTTTTGCAGTTGGATCTGTCGTTTTCTTATAAATAGGAATGACATTTGCTTGTTTCCATTTATTAGGAAATGCGCACGATTCAAGAGATTTCTTAAATAGAATTCTGAGAGGGATGGCAATAGCTGGGCTTGTTTTCTGCAGCGTTCTAACTGTGATGCCGTCATGGCCGAACGCTTTGTTTGGTTTCATACTCGCAATTGCCGAAGTGATGTCGCCAAGAGTGAAGTCAATTTCAGTTATCGTATCATTACATTTTTGTGTGAACACCGGTAGATTGCAAGAGTAATCGTCGAGGATTGAGTTAGCAATGAAGGCATTGTTAAGCATCGATGCTTTGGTTTGATCGTCAGTTTCAAAAAATATTTTGGGGAAGGTTGGTCTGTGCATGGCAGTATTCGGGAAATGTTCCTCGTATTGGGCCCTTGCGTACTTTTTCATATTGTTGACCGTGTTTCGAACTTTTTTGAATTTCATCCAGTCTATGTCCTTTTTGGATTTTATCGCAATCTTACGTAGCCTGTCTCTTCTTTGAATCATCATCGATCGTAATTCTGATGTGAACCAATGTTTGTCTTTGGGCCTGATCCATATTATAGATTGAGGAACAGTTTGATCCATAATTTCAAGGAATTCGGTGTCGACCTTGACCTCAACAGAATCGTCATGACCATGCAGCGCGGAGAAAGTCGCATGAATAGGAATAATGCTACACCTTGGCTGCCAAAAACTCGATAGTGCATGAACTTGGTACATTTTTCCACCACTCGGAATTTTGAACATCGTTATAAATGTCACAAGTGTTACAAACTCTATACTCTGGGAACAGTTTTGCATCTGACATAATAGAATGAAATCGTTTAAATACTTATCTGAAAATTTGACGTGAAAAGTCTCAATAAAACCGTATTTATCGGGATATTTCGAACACCACAGAGATAAAAGAATAGTGGGACTCTGTCTTCCTGGGGGGGGGGGGTGATCGGTCTCGACCTTCCCGTGCATGTGGGGTGGGTCTTGTACTATTTATCGGTGCATGGGTCCTAGCTATATGTTAATTTCAGTTGAACATATATATAGGGTTTATTCTACCGTTTCCTAGATGTTCATCCATGCATGCCAATAATAATAATCTGCAAGATTGTTGAGATTATTTTGTTCGAAGATTCTGTGAGAATTGAAGCTATATATATGTAATTTGATGCACGGTTGATTTTCTTTTGATCATTCGAATCGCTGTATGGGCATTTTCCACACAGAAGCATTGGACAAAATAAATATACATAAACGATTTTGCAGCTTATTTTTAGTTTGGTTGGGAAACTGTATACCACAAAATCCGATTCGGTGGTCCCCATATCATCAGATTTCAACAACAACAAAGCAATTGGTATCGAGAGTATGTCGGTCGGCATTCGTCGAATATTACCAGGCCGCCAAATATTCCAGGTGGTGAAAAATAACAGATCTAAATTTTTTTATATCTGATAACTCTGAGCTTTGATGGGTGGGACCCTAAACTCGAATAACATATTTTTTTACCCCCGAAGCCAAAGAAATAGTAGTTTAGGAGCGTTTATTCGGATTGTGCATCTTTAACATGCAGTTTCCCCAACCATACTCAAAAGAAGCTGCAAAAAAATCTTATTGTTAATTTCGTTTGTTCAATGGATATGTGAGATTTGTAGCCAAACGCATTATAGTATTTATAATTTCCAACGCCCCTCAAAAACTATGGCATAGATTCAGTCAATTATGAATTGAACTGTTCTGTCTCATCCAGCTACACTCACGCTGATTTTTAGCATTTTTGCTTGGTCAATTGTGACAAATCAAATTTTAAACAGTTCTGTCCAAACAACCTTTAAATTAGTCTTACATGTATTTTGATTAACAGAGGCTATAAGAGTTAACAGATATCGCCTAACATTCTGACGCACAGTCTTCAACGATAGTTGTACACCGTGTGTGGACCGTAGCCGAATGACTAATCAAATTCCTATTTATGGTTTCCGTGCAAACTTTTCAGGTGCCCACAGAGAAATAATTTCCGTTTACAGCACATCAAAAATTATATTGCTCGGCTTGGTATGTGTAATCATGCGTTAGTACGAGAAGCAGAGAAGTCGCAATGAGAGAACAAGTGCAGTTAGTTGGGATACCAATTGGAAAAAAGTCAAACTCAATAGCGAATGGATTTTCCAGGCATCGGGAATTTCTACGGAGCAAAGCGGGTGCAGTTGCACAACATTCGAAGACGAAAATGTTTCTTCATTAAATATTCATGTTCTAAATCCAAGCTCGGTGTGATGTTAACGCATCAATTTACTACCACGTCTTTCATTAGATACTGTTCATTTGATGCGACAGAAAACCATGTGGTAGGATGTGTCATCGCCAGTAGAATGGTCATTGCCACACCCTCGATTAACGCGAACAAGCACACGCGTATAACAACCCTCGTTTGAGAATGAATCAATTGTGACTTATTATATCAATCCGCCACTCTCATCTTATCATACACACCCTAATTCGATATTACGTACAGTTCGTGCACCCATGCATATAAACCACGGTCCAGAACAGATGGATTCGTCATTTCAGGTCTAGTCTCCCTAAACCGAGTTTAGCTGGACTGTCGAATTACATGGTTGAGTTGCCAGTTTAAGGTTATAGAACGCAAAATAGTATCGCTATTTACGAAAGAATTATTCCCACACACTTTAAAGATACGGGCGGCGTTCGTTGTAGAAATATTCATATTTGTTCAAATCGCCACCAACAGAAGGAATATTAAAATATATATAGTTTTTTCATATGCCAAACATAATCAGCGCGTAAATAGTATATTGTCGTAAAGACGTATAACGCTCTTTATGTTTACCATATCCGGATCTAAACAAAAGCCAGGTTCTGCAACGTTTTTTTGCGTTTGTTTACATAACAAAGGAAAAATATTTGACAATAACATACTGTTAATGCCATATTTCTGATTGGTATAAGAACAAAGTCTGTCTATATTTTACATTCTTTATTTTTCGCTTGTTCCTAGAAGTACAGTGTTATTGCTGTTCCATATTTACAAATCCGTATGGAACATACGTTACATACGCATCTCGTTGACGTAAAATGACGTACATGACGTTCGCCTCAACCATGAAACTGGAACTTTTTAAATAAAAGAATCATCACACATGACAAAACACGCCCTGTATGTGCCTAAATAAACCTTCTAATCCTGTATTTTTAAAGCACGGATTCTAGGACGCGAAACGTGTAATAAACACAGAACGACACGATGTGTAAATGGGTTTGTCGATACGACACTCGTGTTGTCGCGGAAGGATAGAACTCGAAGCGTTCTATCCTTCCGCGACTGCACTCGTGCCGTATCGACAAACCCATTTACACATCCACAGTGTATAAACCGTACAAACATTAAATCGGAAGTTGTTTTCGAAAAGACGAAAAATGCTATTTTTAGAACGTAAATGTGACAGAAATATCACAACACCACAAAGTCCAGGTTTCAGGCGGACACACGGTCGCACCACATCTAATAACGTAATTATAAATCCAAGATGACTTCAGGTGCCCATGTTTGTTTTAAACAAATTTTGCTAAACAATGTAGGCTCCCATCTAGAGGTCACGTCGAAGATCCATATGGAGTTGGGTGACGATTGGATGAGAAATGTGACCTGTAAGGTGTTCTAAAGTATTCGGTCATACAAAGAGTAAAATCCAAGATGGCCAAAATGGCAGCCATTTATTTTACAAAATTTGGGAAAATATCTAAGGCACACATCGAGAGGTCACAACGAAGATCCATATACAGATTGGTGATGATCGGATGAGGGATAAGCTCCGCATTTTGTGTTAAAGGATTTAGTGATGCAAAGAGTAAAATCCAAGATGGCTGCCAGTGGCCATATTTTTCATAAAAAAATCATTCAAATTTGACAGCTCCCATCTATAGGTGATCCTCGACCCATATACCGAATAACGTTGAAATCGGTCAAAGTTTGTTTTAACACATTTGTTTTATTTTATAACAGTGTTTTAATAGTCTATTTTTATTTGAAGAGTTAAAAGTACTCAATCCGAAATGTCGCTCGCAAATCTGCGCAAATTACTATTTCCTTGGCATCGCGGAACCGACCCATCAAAGCTCAGAGTGATCAGATCTCGATGTTTGAATTCTATTATTTTAATTTTATGTGGCCCAGTAAATAGTCGACGAGAAGACTTCTCTGAACAAATTGCGGATGAAGATAGATAACTCTAAAAACAAGGGACTTTTTTGTGTCAGATATTTGACAATAACATGTTTTGGGGCAATTTTATACTATAGTTGACTATGATTAACATTAGTTTTGGGCAATTACTCGATTCTTATAACTGAAGCGGCATTTAAAAAAAAATTGTTGTTGGAATCTGATGATATGGGGACCATCGAGTCGGCTTGAGTACCTTTACGTGAAGAGTTACATTTATTTGAAGAATCTACTATTGTGTTATGCTTTCATTTACACAAGGTTGAATAAATTATTTTTAATAGAACTATTTACATATGAGCCTTTCCATGCCAATGTGCATTGATAGATCCTTGAGCATTTAGCAAGCTGACATTTTTATTACCCCTTGGTGTCATTCCTCATTATTAACTGCTGGTGAACTCAAACCCCCTACCAAGGGTTAAGTGCATATGTATACATATTACATAATAGAAGCATTCTTAAAACCTTCTTTCCCATTATTTTGAAGAAAAATGACTCTAGGAACAAAATTACAGGGCCAGGAAAAATGTGTAAGCATGACTGCAGAACCAGCCACCGCCCGCCTAGTTTTCGGAAAACAATTTCAGACCCCACCCTTGACCTATACACAATTTCATCACAGAATACAACATATTTCCTCAACACCCAAATATAGTTTTGTTACATGCGGAGTCGAATAAAAGTATCGGAATACCTTGTTTGATTCAGGCAGAGCCTATAAGTTCAATGACGTGACATTTCGAAGACATAGTAATGTTTAAGTGTGTCGAAAGGAACATATCATTACTGTACGATTCCTGTATAACATCGCAACTAGTATTGTGGTCGTACACAACTAGGCGTACATAGACTGACGAGTGGGTTGTCCAAATAAATACTCTTTACTTTTAAATTGTGAATACACTCGAGCCAATGGCATGTCCATATATGTTGCACACATAACGGCCTTTCCGTTGCAATATAGTGGGGTTTCTGACAGATGCTGGCTATATATGTGTTAACATGACATTTGAAGAGGGAATTTTTGCGAGAAATATTTTTTCTGAAGTGATCAAAGGCCGCTTTCATCTATTAAACAGAGTCTTTCGCTCAAATGGAGCCCGCTTACGATCGGCAAATGTGTATGTACAATTTATAATTACGTTTATAGATGTGGTGCGACCGTGTGTCCGTCTGAAATCTGGATTTTGTGGTGTTGTTGTGATATTTATGTCACATTTACGTTCTAAAAATAGCATTTTTCGTCTTTTCGAAAACAACTTCCGATTTAATGTTTGTACGGTTTATACACTGTGACATCGTGTCGTTCCGTGTATTTCTGTTTATGGCGGTTTTTGACGGAGGAGAATATTTTAACAGCACACCCACCGCCAACGCCGCCCGTGCCTTTAAATATGTGAGCGCTATACTCACTTATAAATTTCAAATGAAAATATGCTGTCGATGGAACGCGGTGGTCCGCATTAGAGAAGTATAAGATTATTTAGCTGGACGAAAAAGAGACACTATATACTGCTAAAACATGGACTTGCTGGACCAGGTTTAAACCGGATAGCGAATCCGGCCTATACATTTGTGCAATCGAAGCAGACGACGGCACAGAAAAATACACAATTCATTCATATATACAAGCTTGTTTCTATCCGGATATTGTGAATCATAACAAATTAAATGAATGGAGCCAGAGAAAGACATCCACCTGAACGCAATCCGTTTTAAGAGTTTCCCGTTTTTTTTCAGTTCATTCAACATGCTTCTTTCTCGTTTCTGACAGATATGGGAAGCACAGTGTCTTGTTTTATTTATGGGAGAAAAGGAAATGCGGCCGCAAAACTGCGCGACACATATATCCAAAACTAATACCACTGCATACATAGGGTACGGGACATCTTCCAGGCGAAGTGTGAAGGATAATTTACCGCTATTCAACATGTATTCGGCTGTTCGAACCATCGTGTCGATGGCTAAAATCATGACTGACAGTTTTAACATTTATAAGGGATGTGGGTGTTATTAGCTTACACGTACATATAGTTTGATCGTATTTGTTCGAGATAACTGCATGCGCCATTTCTGACGCGCTAAATATACATTCCCATGAACCGATATGCAAAAAACCAAACAAGCATAATTTGGTCTCTAAACCACCAAGGAACTTTAAATGGATATGGCTCATTTGAACCTCCAGATTAGGTTTGATATGTGACCCGCCATATCAAATCCAGTCGTAAGTCGGGATTTTGTTTTCCCTGTGCCAATTCGTTCTCTTATATATGCGAGTCGACAATGGGTCGCCTCGCATATATAAGAGAATGCATTGGCCTAACAATTTTTTACAATTTTAATAATTTTTTCATGTATTCTTTAACAATTTTTATAATTTCACCCATACAGAGCCCCAGACAAACATGAGCAGACGACACTCTTCTATATGCTTCTATATATGTGTGGGGCTCCCTGCGGGGTAATGGATGTTTTTTATTTTATCTCCTAAAATTGTAAGAAACATTTATTAAAAAAAAATGATAAAAAATTGTTAGGCCAATGCATTCTCTTATATATGCGAGGCGACCTATGGTCGACTCGCATATATAAGAGAATGCATTGGCACAGGGTAAAAAAAATCCCGACTTACGACTGGATTTGATATGGCGGGTCACATATACTCTATGTAGAACAGAAGTTATAGCTAGTTTCCAGCTGTTTTAATTTTTTCCCATCGAAGTGAGACAGGAGGATTCTAACATGGAACGATCTTTATTTTTAACATATCAGGAGGACACTAACTCTTTATTGCTGCATGCTGAAGACAAATTGGGGCCCGACTTTTATAAATTTGTGACACAAATACAGTCCGTACTCGCAGCGGGTAAATGTGCAAAAACAATAAAAGTATTTTAAAACATCAGCGCCAAGAACATGGAGAAATAGATAAACGTTCTTATGTTAATTATTGAATATAACTCTCCAATAACTAACATTTGCGAGTTGAAATTATTGTTATGCAAACTGTTACTGTGATTTGTCAACAAGCATCCCTAATCGTGCAGTATTTCAAATATTTTAGTTTAAAGGTACGGTTGGCCTTGGCGGTGGGTATCCTGTGAAAATATTTCCACCCGTCAAAAACCGCCACAAACAGAAAGAACAACAAAATGTAGACAGACTTTGTCCGTATACAAATACGAAATATCGCATAAACAGTATGTTATTGTCATATTTTTGACCATTGTTATGTAAACAAAAGCATAAAAAGTTACTTTTCTGGTGTTTGTTTATATTATGATGGTAAACATAAAGAGCGTTCTTTGTGGGTGAATTCCTGATATGGAACGAATAAAGAGCGTTTATGCGATTTGTGTGTGATTAGCCAGCAGCATTGTGTTGTCTTCTGTAACACAATCAGGTTCTTGCTTAGGTAAAATATAGTAAATCTTTATGATAACATGCTGTTTACGCGATGGCCATGGTATATATGAACGAAACTGTATGCGTTTTAATGTTTTTCTGTTTACGGTGATTGGAACAAATATGAATATTTTCGACAACTAAGGCCTCACGTGCCTTTAAATCTGATATTCTGAATATTGTTCAATGCTTTGACACTTTCTCATGTTTACCGACAAGTTTTGATTGAACTGTGGTATTTTATTGAACTTATTTGACTTTGATCGGTAATTATGCCACTGTAACAGTAATGTCGATATAACAATGGTTTCAATGTGCAATGTCATTACCTGAGATCTATTAATAATGAAAATAAGAACAAAATCGATCTATTTTTACATATTATTTTTGATGATAGTTGTTTGACTTTTATACAAGTTATGTTATGTCGCATGAACCCAGTTCAATAACATTGAGTCCCTTTAACCCTGTCTATACTAAATGTGACCCGCCTTATCAAATCCAGTCGGAAGTCGGGATTTTTTTTACCCTATGCCAATGCATTCTCTTATATATGCGAGTCGATCATAGGTCGCCTCGCATATATAAGAGAATGCATTGGCCTAACAATTTTTTATCATGTTTTTTAAATAAATGTTTCTTACAATTTTTAGGATATAAAATAAAAAACATCCATTACCCTGCAGGGAGCCCCACACATATATAGAAGCATATAGAAGAGTGTCGTCTGCTCATGTTTGTCTGGGGCTCTGTATGGGTGAAATTAAAAAATTGTTAAAGAATACAAGAACAAATTATTAAAATTGTAAAAAATTGTTAGGCCAATGCATTCTCTTATATATGCGAGGCGACCTATGGTCGACTCGCACATATAAGAGAATGCATTGGCACAGGGTAAAAAAAATCCCGACTGGATTTGATATGGCGGGTCACAAATACTCATTGACGAGTAGTTCCCACAGGAAATGTTCAGAAAATAAGCTCTACAAACAACAAAACATCGAATAAATATGACTCCTTCTGGAACTTTATTATTTGTTTTCTGCTTATTTTCCCTGAAAACAGACTCAGGTAAATAATAGACCATTCCAATGTATACATGTTGCAACAGAGTGGGAGAATCAATTTATTAAAGAAAGGGTTAACGTTTATGTGGACCTATTTTAATCCCAGATAACTGACCGAGAAGCAACAAAGGCAAGCATATATAATACCATGCTTCAACCCGCCATGAGGCTATATATTGAGTTTTATAAAAAAAAATACTGGTCATAATACTGGATGGAACCTCTGTTTCGTTTAATTCAGAATCATGTGTACATCTGAACACAGGTATTTGGCAAAAAAAAAATCAAAAAAAAATATATATAAAGGTAAGTATCAAAGCTGATAGTGAAAATAGGATGTCAAAAATCATCCTAACAAAAGCAATTTTTTTTATCAAATTGATCTGGAATTCTAGCATTGCCCAAGTAATCATATTTTTTGTTAAAGTTTAGCTTTCCGTCGTACTTTAAACAAGTGAGCATAGAAAATCATTCGAAGTTGTCAATGAAATTTATTTGTTGGTACCCGAATCGTCCGTCCAATGAAAAAATCAAAAAATCCAATAATCCAACCCCTAAATCACCGAAATCTATACTATTATCATCAAACTAAATAGCCCTATTGTCAAACAGACGTTGTTTCATGAAGTACAGCTAATTTGGGGCTGGTACTCAACATACATCGAGTTTAATAACGATTTATGTCCTTTTTTTTCGTCAGTTTTACAGATTTCTTTTCGCGGGAGGCCATTTTGCAAAACTGAAAGCGAAACTAACTTGAACTTGATTAAATTAATTTTAATATCTCTCTTTTAATTGATATCCGGCATTCTTAATGATAAAAATCATGCGGTTGATAAATAATACCCACTAGATAAGGAATTAGATAAAACATTTTTTTTTTATCGATGTAAAATTATTTTATTTTGGAGTCATTTACTGCAGCGTTTCTCGAGTTTGTTTCGCACTTTCAAAATGGCCTCCCGCGAAAAGAATCATGTAAAACTGACGGACAAAAATCGTTATTAAACTCGATGTATGTTGAGTACCACACCCAAATTAGCTGTCCTTCGTGAAACAACGTCTGTTTGACAATAGGGCTATTTAGTTTGATGATTAGGGTATAGATTTCGGTGATTTAGGGGTTGGATTGTTTGATTTTTTTGATTTTTCATTGGACGGACGTTTCGGGTACCAACCAAATAAATTTAAATATTTTTCTATGTTCACTAATCTCAAATACGACGGCGAACCAAACTTTTTTGAAAACTATGATTATTTGGTCACATAGTGCTGCAATTACAGATCAATAAAAAATAAAATGTTGATTTTGTAGAGAAAATGCTGACCTCTATAAAAAATGAGATAGATATCTTTCCGAGATTTTTATTAAATTAAAAAAAAAAATTGTGCCTAATACCTGTGCATCTGAATATATCTTCTATAAAAGCTGCTACTTTCGTTTTCAAGATGGAACCGACACTTCCTATTCGATGTTTTCACAATCGAAACATAATATTTAGACAATCGAAACATAATATTTAGACAATCGAAACATAATATTTAGACAATCGAAACATAATATTTAGACAATCGAAACAAAACATTTAGACACTCGAAAGAGTATGGAAGTGTGAGTATTAAAGATCCAGTCAGATATAACACCGACTAATTCAGAATTCCTTTAAGCCAATCATTTCGCAAAAAGAAAATGAAAAATACTAGCATCATTCGTATCGTACAAGCATCGTGAAAATCCATACAATCATCCATAAGTAATATATGTGGAAATCGGTCACATTTAAAGGTACTCAATCAGATTGGGTGGTCCCCATATCATCAGATTCCAACAACAACAACATTTTAAAAATGCCACTTCAGTTATCAGAATCGATTAATCGCCCAAAAATAATGCTGAACAGTATAGTATAGTATAAAATTGCCCAAAACCTGTTATTTATCAACATTTTATTCAACAAAATTTTGTCGGTTTGTCAAATATCTGACACAAAAAGCTACTTGATTTTAGAGTTATCTTTCTTCATCGATCCGGATTTTTGTCCGAGACCGTCTTCTCGTCTGACTTGCTGGGCCACTAAAATTATAGGTGGTGAAAAATAATAGATTTTACAAATCGATATATGATCACAATGAGCTTTGATGGGTGGGTTCCTCGACTCGAATCAAATATGTTTTACCCCCGAAGCCAAGGAAATAGTAATTTGCGAGCGTTAATTCGGATAATGCACCTTTAAGCTCTTTATTATCTACCGTTCCGGGGTGACGTAAGCATATAAGAGGCGATTGTTGAAAATTTTGCTATAAGCTGACAAAAATTCAATATGTAGTACAATTTCCTCTTTTGAAAGTCGACATCTGGCCACCGAAACTTCCTATTATTGGGCCCATGCGTCTAATCTAATTATTGTCCGGTATAGAAACCGTGCATATGGTGGTTTTACAGTGCAAACCTGACAGTGTGTCTTTAAAGTACATTGTACGTGAACGGCTGTGAACCGTCATATAGTCGTAGGGGCACCCGATTTTTTTTTTTGGGTGGGGGAGGGGCTGAGACTTTTTGCCCGAATTTTTGTACAAGATATTCATAGTTGTAAAGTTTTATTTGTAAAATATACCTTGTAATCCTATATACGCATAAATATAACAAAACGGATTCAAATTAACCTTAAAAATGTATAATTCGGGCAGAAATGTGAAAAAATACTGTAATTTGCCACAATTTCCCTCTGAAATACCATTCAATTTGTTCGAAAATTGCCCTAATCTTACCGAAAATATCTACAATTTGCCCGAAAATTGCCAGAATTTTTAGATTTTAAAAACGTTCGGGGGGGGGGGGTGCAGCTCTCCCAGCCAGCCCACCTGGCCCGTACAGCCATGTGAGCGGTTGTGTACAAAATGAAACTATTTTTAATGGGAGAAACAGAAATAACAAAATGCCACAAATAAAAGTTTTGTCATCGCATATTTCACAACATAATTTACGCTAAATATTCATGCAAGACAAACGGTATACACCGCATAGCATGTGCTTTCTATCATTACTGACAGACGCCTACTTCCATATCACATGCCGTAAAACATGTTTTTATTCTCATTTCCGCGATAATTTACGACATTTTAAATTGTTACGTTCGCTGTTTTTTGACGGAAAGGAGTAAGTAATTTGACAGGTGGTCTTTGGTACATCTCATATATGATGATGAGAAATCAAGGGACTCTACATTTATCATGGACAACTCACACCTCTGTCATATTTTTATGGCACATATGAGCCAACGTTATGAAATAAGGAGATTATAAAACAAGCAGAACCTATGATTAGCCTTGTATGTTTCATGGGTTTTTTGTTCAAAGCGACAGTCTTGATGTTTCCCAGACGAATAGCCGCTAACTGGATATCCAATAAATTATAGTCGATCGTCTTCACACGAACCTTGTTTAATCGTCTGAACTTCTCTGCAAAACGTCTTTTATTGTATAATAATTCTCAATGATAGAACGGCGAGAGATGTTTTTTATGTTTTGGGACCCATCATGCACCCTGGGGACGCAAGTTTTTTCCTGCCAGATATCGGACACTGTTGGGTAGCGGAGAGCGTTCTTGGTAATTGCGCCTTTGTGATTTTTGAGAGAGCGAGAGATTATTGTGAATTCTGACATCTTTCTTCTCAATAAATGTTTGTATTGTCTTACGATGAGAGTATTTAAAGGTACTCAATCCGATCAGACGCTTCTAAATTACTATTTCTTTGGCTTCGGTGGTAGAAAATATTTGATTCGAGTCGAGGAACCCACCCATCAAAGCTCAGAGTGATCAGATATCGATTTTTGAAGTTTGTTATTTCTCGAGATGTATAATAATGAAACACGTGGTCAAACGGAGGGCCTCCGATAAAATTGCAGATGTAGAAGGATAACTCTAAAATCAAGTGGTAATGCGGTCAAATTTCATGATACTTTAGTGATAATTCGGCCATATTTTGAACAAAATATTGTAAACAACAAGTTTGGGAAATCGGATACCATAGTAGACAGTGGTTAGCATTATTTTGTTGCAATAAATAGATTCTAATAACTAAAGCGTATTTTGAAGAAATGTTGTTGTTGTTGTATCTTGATTGTATGGGGACCGTCTGATCGGATTGATTACCTTGAGGCACTGGGATGATTTTCAAACATTTGCTGATGTAATGGTCATACTTTCAACATATCAAGATGTATGATACTGAATTACATCAAAACATGCCATTTTGGCTAAGAAACAATAATTTTTTTTACAAATGGTGCTATAAAAGCAGCATACCAGCCTCGTTGTTGAATACTGAATACCGGTTAAAATATATGAATCCCGAGTATACCAGTTATACGGAGGGGTGTGAGTCCTGGAAATTGGCTGAATCCCGGGTACCAAAATAGGGGGGGGGGGAACTCCCTCCAGAAGAAACACCCCGCAGACTATGAAATTTTTTGGTCAGCGCAGGATTGTTAAGTCAATTGCGATGGCCAAAGGAAACTACTGAATGAGTATTTAGTAAAGAAATGGAAAAACGGGCTATATATAACATCACTAAACTCACACTCTGGGGATCTCATTCTGCTTAGACTGCTGTGCGGGATACCGTCACTAAATTCACCCTCTGCGGACTCCAGTCTGCAAATGTCCTGCACCATATTATCTGACCTGGTTCTGATGGCCAGATATCTACTTTCGAAAGTGGAAGCCTTGATACGGTACATTGTATTCTAATGAATGACTATAATAAAGAGCGTCTATGTTTTTGTTCCCGAAAGCAGTATATATAATGCAACATATCCTCGTGCAAATAAGTTCATATTGAGCCTAATTATTCGCGCACATGTTCATATTGAGCCTAATTATTCACGCACATGTTCATATTGGACTTATTTGATTCCGAAATAAGGCCGTATTGGACTTTGTTTAATGACGCGGGCCACAGTGAAAACACATTACGGTAATTAGGCTTTTATAGAACATGTTACTCAAATAGTTCACATTTAACCTATTTCGACCTCAAAATAGGTGGTTATAATACACCAAATACGAATTAGTAGAGAGATTTTCCCTGGCACCCTCAAGCTAGGATCAGCAAATAAAAAATCCTGGCAGCTGAATGGTCAAATGATACATGGATGAAAAATGCACGAAACTTTTTTTCCCGACGTGTTTTCCGACGAGAAACATCAAATATAGCCACATTGTGAACGGTTGTGGCTGTCAAATTGACGATTAATTTATGGGTTTTTTTATGTCATTTTCCCCCCATTTTATAGATAGTGTGACGTTTGTCAAAACTGCAGTGTGGCGCAATACGTTGACAAGTACTTTTTGCACACTTTCGTATGTCTATTTCGCACACTATATACTATATATGTATTATTATATTGTAATTATTCACATACTCTGTAATATCTAACATGATGAAGAGTAATTAAATTGAATTGAATTGAAATCTAAAAGGACGTTCTTTAATTTTTGACACTCGTGCAGGGTCAACCCTTTCCTGCGAATACAGGCCAGCGAGATTTGTTAACAGTGAGGCCTATACATGCAAATCATTTGGTGTGTTGTAGCCAGGTGCACACTGAGCTTATACATGGTACATCCACACACTCGTAAGTTAGCACGGCATGTTTTGCGGGCATATCGTCGTAGAAACCCATATAATATGGTGTCAGAATGTGGACGGAAGCATACATATACAATGCATCGTTATCAAAGCTAACGACACGAGCAGTACAATTTATGTTGTTCCAATTTAACGGTGTTACTGACGTTTTGCCTTCAAATTCACCTGTATGATTCACAGTTGGAAATTACGTGGTTTCGAGTTGATAAGTATCACGCATTCAAAATGGCCGAGGCGATAGCAAAGACGACCAGAAACGAGGAAAAGGCTATTAAACTAAAATAGTGATATATAACATAGTATTTTGGCAGACGCAGGCATATGCTATACTATTTTTCAAACAAGCTGATACCTCATTTGTGTCCAAACTCACAGTTGTTTGCTCTAACATTCTGACCAAAGTTGTCAGTCGAAGGATTGCCCGAGATGGATGGAATTAATTGTGTATTCCACGAATCTCCAACTGGCAACTTTGGTCAATGCTATACAGAAAACTAATGAGAATGTCCTCATATAATATGTTTGTGTGAGTTTGCACATTTTGAATGCGTGTACTCACCCACATCGAAACCACGTGATTTCACACCGTATGATTGCGTAATTTGCATGATATTTACAGGCCAATTTCGGTAGCATCGCAACATATATACAGAGATTTAACTTCTCACGTAGTTAGCTGTGGTACATATGCATTTTATATTCATGTTTCCGTTCATATTCTGGCATCATATTGTTTTATATGACGAAATGGCTGCAAAAAATACCAGGCAAACTTTTAAATGTGCGAACGTACCCTTATGGTCCTGGGGAACAGGCTGGACCATGACGAGCGTTCTCAAATGTGGTTCGCAACTTGTTCTCCTGGATCATAAGATTATACGAACCAACGTGGATGTAGAAATGGGTTCAATATCAACATAATTATTTAAAACGAAATAACTCCAACATGGCTTGATATTTATAGGTTCTATACAAACTTATTTTAGGTGGAAATATGCTTTCATTGTGGCTCACCACGGCATTCAACGGAATAGTGGGTATAAGTTTATTTCAGAATCAAATAAGTCCAATATGACATATGTGAACCTGTTTTACGAGAATATGTTGAGAAATACATCAGGAAAGTTTTGGCCACAATTACAATAACGATACCATAGTTTTGATCACAGGCCCCTGGTCGAAAATTACTAAAATACCAATATAGACTATATATATATATACACTGGTATAGTATATATTGGTATTTTAGTAATTTTCCCCAGGGGTCTGTGGTTTTGATAACTCCCGATTTCAAAGACTACAGATAGCTATGTTGTGAATATAATTCAGATAAGATTGAAGATGGGATATATTATTTGTCTATAAAGGCATAATAAAGTGGTTCATTCGAATTTTTTTGTGGTATATCTCTTAGCTGATCTGCAATTTTCCTTGATTGAGGCTATTAACAAGATCGAGTTGTCCTTCTTGGTACGTTCCGAACGTTTTCACGCCGTTCACTGTTCTAAAAACAGCCCCTCAAAACTGTCACATGAATGTTATAATACATTCTAAATAAAATCAGTATTAATTGATAGAAGCGTTTCCGGACATGGGTCTTCGACTCGTATTTATTATTTTATAGTAAATTTATCCCCAGGAAACTATATAATATTGTTATAGGAAGAGCCAATCTTTAAGTAACGAATTATGTCTAGTCCATGCAGGGGGCTCAGTTGAAAGTTGAACATGTGCCCCGCCCAATAAATATATTCTACCAAGTCTCTAAACTTTATTTACGCATTTAAAGGCATTGTGTCTGAGAAACTTTTGCGTACTATGAATCGTTTGATCAACAACATGAGTTATACTGTGCCCCATTCATCCGATGATTCCAATCAATGGAGCCATAATGTTCTCAAAGGCAATGGTTTATTATCGCAGGCGATATTTCCGGCGGGTGTAAAACCAGAAGCAACATGGAAAGACTGGAATCAGGGAGAACCCGTTAGGATATTATGGGGTGATTGATCGCCGACTGGGGATCGGCGGGTGAGAAATTGGCTGGCCTGAGATGAATTTTAATGGCTGCTATCTTATTAACGGCAAATCTTTTACTCGGGTTCATCGCCAAGAAGTGGGATCTTAAAGAATTGGCTGGATTGCTACTCATCATTTAGCGGGCTTTAATGTCCCCGGTCTATCGGGTCACAATGCACTGACGCGGTAAGACAGACTCGCGGTCGGGCTGTCATAAACAGAAATGGGACTCTCCAGTCAAGATGTATACTTTGTTTATCAAATACATTTAGTTAGATCAGGGACGTGGCTGGAGGGTCTTCATTTGGGGAATTTATTTATGCACCCCTCCTTGAACTAGAACGAAATTCCCATGACCAAATTCAAAGAATTGCACATATACAACAAGGATTTCGGCAGCTACAACACAGATTGATCACATACACATAATATACCAAAAATCGTGTTCAACCCGGTCCATAAATTTGCGAAGTAATTGCCAGATTTGCGGTGGCTATTTTGTCTACTTATACCGCGCGTGGAGTCGTTCCTGGCGCTCAGCCTTCACTACGCTAAGGCGCAACGGCGGCAACGTTCCGGCAAGTGGAGTTGGACGGAACAGTGAGCGGAGTGTCTGAGCCAGGTACGATATATATTTAATTGTATTAGAAACCTTTCGCACAATGAATGGTGATTTATAATTATAATGAATAGGATACTACGTCACTAGAATGTGTGTTCTATCTGTTCGTCGTTATTCCCTATCAGTTGTTACGAATACGGTTTTAGATTTCCCTCAAAACTCACAAATACACCATATGTGACCCGCCATATCAAATCCAGTCCTAAGTCTGGATTGTTTTACCCTGTGCTAATGCATTCTCTTATATATGCGAGTCGACCATAGGTCGCCTCGCATATATAAGAGAATGCATTGGCCTAACAATTTTTTTTAATTTAATAATTTTTTCTTCTATTCTTTAACAATTTTATAATTTCACCCAAACAAAGCCCCAGACAAACATGAGCAGACGACACTCTTCTATATGCTTCTATATATGTGTGGGGCTCCCTGCAGGGTAATGGATGTTTTTTATTTTATGTCCTAAAAATTGTAAGAAACATTTATTTTAAAAAAATGATAAAAAATTGTTAGGCCAATGCATTCTCTTATATATGCGAGGCGACCTATGGTCGACTCGCTTATATAAGAGAATGCATTGGCACAGGGTAAAAAAATCCCGACTTACGACTGGATTTGATATGGCGGGTCACATATAGTAATAAGTTTGCAATCGTTTCTCAGCTCCTCAATGTGGGAGATGACTCTGAGATTATATCTTTAAATTGTGATCTTCATGTGGCCTTAATTATTATATAATAGTCGCAATAAGATCATTCGTCGTCGTGAAACACGATAATCTTGCGAAACACAAAGCCCTAAGCAATGACCTGATAACAACATAATTAAGTACAAATAAGCACGACACGCAGAACAATAATCATCTAACTGCGATTCGTAGTCGTCAATTCTGCGAAAAGGGTTTTGGACCGTCGGGAAATAATACAACTTTATACAAATAGCTATTGACCGACTCTCTGGGTTGCTCTGGGCCCTATCGTTGATTATTCGCAATTGTACTGGGTATGATGAATTCAAAGGTTTTTTGAAAACTCATTTATTCACGGAATATTATTCTGAACATTTGGGCGTGGCAGTAATGAATCAGCTTTCATTGCTGGCTACATAATTATCGCATGTTTGAACTGTAAATTTGTGAATTTATTTTAATGTTGTCAAGCGCATTGAAACATCGGTGATTTGTGCACTATTTTTGTTTAAACATATTTTATTGTAATATAATATTACAAGAGGAATCGGGGCACAAGTTTTAACAACTTAAATTCGCCCCTCTCCCATTAACATTTTAACAAATACAACGTAGATGACGAACATAACATATATACAGGATGATGTATGGTGTGGTTGTGATTGCTATCAGTCCTATCCTGCTTTTGAAATTTCATCTGAGGTAGTCAACATTTGTAACGCAAAGGAGGATCTCGCCTATATTTGTTAGCGGAGGGAGCCTAATTTGTGCACCATACACGAAATGTGTGATATGATATGTTATCATATGATATATATTATATATTTTCGAACCTCTGTCTGTCTGTCAGTATGTATGTATGTATGTGTGTGTACGTACGTACGTACGTATGTATGTATGTAATAATGTATGTATGTGTGTGTATGTATATGTGTATGTATGTAAACTATGTATGTATTTATGTATGTATGTGTTGTAGACTCCAAAACTGATCGACCGATCCGACTCAAATTTGGAAAGTATGCCTACTTTCATCCCGGGAACACTATGGGCGGCTCCAATTTCAGGTGCGACCGTGTCCTCAACCTTGACCTTGACCTCGCTCATATAGGCATGTTTCTGGACCGATCGAACAATAGTTTTTTTTGTATATTCTGCCCAGACGGAGGCGACCACAAAGAAACCCCTAAATAGCCCGCACGAAGTCGGGCACATCAGACAGTTCGTAATAATGATATGTCGTCGTTCATGAGGCGAAAGGTGTCTGTTAACATTTGAATGCACGACGTTTCGCGGAGACAATAGTTACTGATGCACCACATTGTATAACAGTGCATTTGTTTTATGCTGCAGTTGGACGTTTCGAGCATTCATTGGTGATATTACATGTATTATCAGTTAATTTAAATTTAATATCAGACCGGGGGGAGGGTGTGTAATACAAGATTTGCAGGAAGGTATGCCTGTGTGGATGGACCTATCCGAGAGGCAAAAAACCCCCCACATTTTGTACTACTTTTGTAAGAGTGTAAAACATATTATAACTGCAAAAACACCATAATTATGTTACTGGGACCTCATACGGACCTTAGCGGGTCATGCCATGAATCGGCGAGTGCATGGTGTCCAAGTTTACGGGACTTAGTGTTGATTCACAGTATATTGTGGTGGTCTCGCTACTATCCATCTCTTCATACGCATATACTCTCAGGAATAGCACTGAAGAAACAAGTTAGTCAATGTGACTAACTTAGTAGGTTAGTCAACTGTTTGTCCACATGATGACAAATTTAGCTGTCATAATGACTAAGGCAATGTGCATATTACTGTTTGAGCTATTTAATGGTACTCAATCCAATTCGATGGTCCCCATATCATCAGATTCAAACAACAACAACAACAACAAAAAATTTTGAAATGCCACTTCAATTATCAGAATCGATTAATTGCACAAAAATGATGCTAACCACCGTCAACTATAGTATAACATTTCCCAAATGGTATTTGTCAACATTCTGTTCAAAGAAATCTGGTCTGATTGTCAAAAATATAACACCCAAAGCCACTTGATTTTGGAGTTATCCATCTTCATCCGCAATTTGGTCCGAGGCCATCGGTTAGTCAACTTTTTGCCAGGCCGCCAAAATGTACCCGTGGTGAAAAATAATAGATTTAAAAATCGATATCTGATGACGGTGGGTTCCTCGACTCGAATCAAATATTTTTTACCACGAAGCCAAAGAAATAGTAATTTGGGAGCGTTAATTCGGATTATGCATCTTTAACTGCATTGTCGCGTTAATTGCCATACGCATTGGGTGCATGCTTCTAGATTATAATATATATATAATGCATATTTGAACATATTTGATCATTCTTTGTGTGCTTTTCGTAAAGGCCATGGTTGTCAGACCACGTTGCTGAGACTAATTGAAGACTGGAAATCTGCACTTGATCAACACAAATATGTTGCAGCTATTCTCATGGACTTATCCAAAGCTTTTGACTGCCTCCCCCATCAACTTCTTCTTACTAAATTATCAGCCTATGGAATTTCTGACAAAACGACCTCCCTCCTTCTCAGCTATTTAACAAATCGTAAACAACAGATTAAACTTCAAGGAGTCTTCAGCGACTGGTCAGACATAACGAAAGGAGTTCCCCAAGGATTAATCCTAGGACCGTTGTTATTCAATGTCTTTATGAACGATATTTTCTATTTCATACATAATAGTGACCTTTATAACTATGCGAATGATAATACCTTGTCATTTTCACACCCAGATTTTAATGTGCTTTTGGACACTCTTCAAACAGAGTCGGATACTTTAGTGAAATGGTTTAAATCTAATGGCATGCAAGCAAACCCCGATAAATTCCAAGCTATTGCAATCAGTGCTGCATCATCCTCACTCAACCCGGTGTTCAAAATTTGTGATGCTGAAATTAAATGTGATGAAACAGTGAAATTGTTGGGTATTGACATTGACTACACACTAAAGTTTGACATTCATATTTCAAACATATGTCGCAAGGCATCACGTCAGATAAATGTTCTGAAACGTATAGGACACAACTTGAACCATCTGTCCAAGATTACAATCTTCCATACATTTATTTTATCAAATTTAAATTTTTGTTCCTTAGCATGGCATTTTTGTAGCGAGGAAAGTAACAAGAAACTAGAAAATATTCAATTTAGAGCACTACGCTTTATATATAACTAGCATGTTAGCCCGCTACATGACATTTGTTTAATTATTTTGTTTTTATTTATTTATTTCAAGTCGATATCTCTACCCGTTTCCGAATCTGGTCTGCGATAGCTCCACCCTTTTCCGAGATCTGGTCTGCGCATGCGCGAAGCTGGCGTCGCATTGGCTCGGCGACCCGATGAAATTCGTATCCGGACAGGATACATTCACATACCAAATTTCAAGTCGATAGCTCCACCCGTTTCCGAGATCTGGTCTGCGCATGCGCGAAGCTGGCGTCGCACGGGCTCGGCGACCCGATAAAATTCGTATCCGGGGCAAGATACATTCACTTACCAGATTTCAAGTCGATATAGCTCCACCCGTTTCCGAGATCTCGTCTGCGCATGCGCTGCGCGGGCGTCGCACGGGCTCGCCAATACGACAACGACACAATTACAATTAGTCTGACTATATTATTACTACAGGAAAATTACTTTGGCTAATTTTGTTTTAAAGCATCCCTTTCCGAAACCCAGAAACATGAAATTCAAAATTCCTTTTCTCTTAATTACTGGAAGAGGCAAATTTAAATTATACATACTGATTTCTCTGGTGTTTTGTTGTTTTTCTGTTTTCTGTTTTTTTAATAAATTAGAAATTTTACTACTTGATAAATAACATTTTAGCTGTTATCAGCTAGGTATTTTAACTATGATTAAACTTATTTTAAATTTGCATACAATTGATATTCAACCCTGTGCTATGTATGTGTTTATTTATATATGTATCTGTTACAGTCGGTCTGTTCAGAGCTTGTGTTTGTAATATGTTTATACCTCCGACTTTTAAATAAAATTTATCTTACCTTATCTTATCTTATCTTAACCAATCCGACTCAAATTTGGTATGTAGGACTACTTTGATCCCGGGAACAATATGGGCGGATCCAATTTCACGTGCGATCGTGTCATTAACCTTGATATTGACCTCGCTCATAGACGCTCATATAGGCATGTTTCTGGACCGATCGAACAATAGTTTGTTTTCTTTCTCCTAATACGTTTCAACGCTGTTCGCTTAGTATTGTTCAAAGTTGTCACTTTGAATTAGTAGATTCTTATTGTCAACAGTTTTCTCAATAGCAGACTCAATTCTGCAACGTCCACAAACAAGTCCAGACGATGTATATTCTGCAAAGACGGAGGCGATCACAAAGAATCCCTAAATAGCCCGAACGAAGTCGTGCACATTAGCTAGTGTAATATATTTATGTATGATCTGAGGGTGGATTATGATAAACATACCCGGACGCTTGTTATATATTAGTATCCTGTCGATATATATATACAGGGGTACAGATATGCGTAGTATTTGTGTACATTCTGTGGCACTCAAAATCAGTAACCATGGGGGAAATGGCCAGAGTTCAATATCCGAGACTGGCACTCTGGCCCATGTCCCACACTGCCCACCAGATTTTGGGTGCCCCAGAGAGCCCACTTCAGTATACCCATATACTACTGAAAGGGGATCCTTACAAAAATATGGCATAGTATCCACACATTTAATGAACATGTAAATGTACCACAATTCATTGTCAGAACACTACAATGACTACAGTAATTTCAAGAGTGTGTGATTTTAAACAACTGGCATGAAAAACGTGATATCCAAATTTGTAGAAATATACATACTCGTTTACAGCAGTTAGTTAGCAGCGGATCATAACTTAGGTTTTAACTTTAAGATTATATATAGTCACATACCGCCATGCAAACTTATATAGTTAAGACCAAAGTTACGACCATCTCAAGTTAAGACATTGTTCGTGAAAGGCACTTATGGCTGAAGTTTGAACTTAAGACCATCTTAAGTCCCAACTATTCCATAAATTGCTTTCACGAAACGGCCCATGCGGGATAACGTGATACTTGTCGCCTAGTTCATTCTTACATGTACATATACTTTGGTCGAATATTCAGTGTAAACCAAGAACCTTGTTCAATTGGTAGTGATTTCTGAGATTATGGACAGTTCTATTATAACATATATAGAGGATCTCCATGTTATGTTCGGATATTAGATTTTATAAACAAATTTGATAACATTTTATATCGCAACATAACGAGGTGAAGATAGTGTATATCACATGAAAAACCAGAGCTTCATGACTTTTTAACAAATCAAAATCCTTTAAAGAATCTGCAAAATGCATACATTTACAGCGTTGGCTGAGACGCTTCACAACCGTATACGACAGTATTGCGTGCTCTGGAGCTGGCGAAGGAAAAAATATTCCCTAAAATCGCATCTTTGTTTTTGTGTCTATTTTCGTTAGTGCAATGAAGTTGGACAATAATTTATTTAATTTAGTGAACAAAGCAATCATTTTGCATTGTCTGGTGTTGGTGTTATGCACCTCTTTTCGAAATAGTATAATCCGCCTGAATCAATGTAAAGACGCGCGGTCATGTTTTTGGCGCGATGCCAAGTGATACGTAACTAGTGAGAGATAAGGAAATATATAATGGATTTTTTAATGATATAATAGGGGTTTCATGTGATATATATTCACGTTCGAATTAATACTTCGATAACATATATATTTACTCGATGTGGATATGTGCTTTCAATTGTTGTATCTGTAAATACAGCCGGGAACTTCTGCGAGTGATTGCATGATTAATTCTTGCCAACTTGAAGGTTCTGTAAAATGTGAGTTGTATACATGGTTGTCTAATGGCAGATATCACATAGTGAACGACGATGAACATCGCTTAAAAGATGCGTCCAGGGTTCCAGACCCCACAGTCGAAACAACAACAACAATAAATACGCTCAAACAAAAACAAACAAACAAACAACAACATACCAAATCTAATTTAGGGGGCCCACTTAATTTTCGAACCACCAGATCACATTATATAAAATATATGCCATATTATATATCATTTGAAATAGGAAGCTCCAAGGCATTGTATTATCAACTTATCCTGTGTAACAAACTGTGAACATGTTGTTTTGATGAGGTACCGACTTTTTTTCTGAGTTTAAGTTTCATCTGGACTGTACTGCAAAGTCTGTTATTTTCAATGGAAGGGGAATAACTCTATATCTTAGTTTGAATTATGTTGCATTCTGGGAGCGAAGCGGGGAAAATGTTTCTATGAATTTCATCTATTTTCTATTACCCTATGGTCATCTTCTGAGACACAGACTTTCCAAACTGTGATGAATTATAGTATTTTAATCATATGTTATGTCATATATTATTAAAACCGTATATGAAGGCACTATAAAACATATAACCGGTGACTCGAAAACTAAATGGGCCTTTAACCATTTCTATATATAAAATGGATTCTCATTGTACAACGGAAATGATATTTTAATCATTTGGAGGGATGTTGATGTGATAAAAGCAGACGACAGATAAATACAAGTTAAGAATGATCACTATTTATTGAGGGGAATGATTAGACAATATGTTCAACAAACGACCTGAACTTATTATCTGAACATTTCCTATAGGACAATTACTCATCAATGAAGCTTTGGTATATATAGGGTTAACATATGTTTCTGCTTTGTTCTGTTGAAAAAATGTTGAAAAGTAAATATTTCACGTAAACTGGACCAATAAATAACAAAGAATATTATTTTGTTATTGAAAAATTAGCAAATAATTTTTGGTTTCCCTCTGAACATCGAAACTGTATGAAATAACTACATAGAAAAAAATTCAATATCAAACAAAATAGCCGCATATTTCTTGTAGCAAATCATGATCCAAACATGTTATTTTAAAAATTAGAATCGATGTAAAAAGTTAAATAGTCTGGAACTCTGAATACATCTTTATTGAGCATTTTGACGTTTATAGTCTTGCACATTATAGGTCTATGTGACAAAGTATTTGAAAAGATGGATGGCAGGTAAATTTGCTGCGTGTATGTTCGTTCATTCACTAGCAAGTCAGCATGGTATGTCTTGCATGTATTTCGTTGTACAAAGCGATGTGGTGCCAGAATATGAACGGAAACATGAATATAAAAAGCATCTTCACCAAAGCTATAACGACACAAAAAGTTAAATTTATGATGCCTACAAATACCGGTATGGATGATTCTTGCGAGATGATTGAATGCTAATTACAGGCAAATTTCGATAGCATCGCTACAGGTTCAAATCAGAGATCTTACTTCTCACGTAGTTAGCTGTGGTACAGATGCATTTTATAAGATTTTTTGTGTGTGGTCGTATTCTGGCACATGCATGATTATAGCTTTCTGTATATCGAAATGCCTGCATAATATACCGCGCAAATTTGCTAGCGTGTGAACGTATACCCTTACTTCAATCGCTCTATTTTATTTTATCATGTAATGTACACGTGTATACGTTTTATAGTAATTATAGTACATCCACCGACCGAAATAATTAATCATATATAGTCACTCAGTTCCAAAAAGCTTGATAATGGTTCATTATACAGATTAACACCACGTATTTCTGAACCGGACCCACCTCTTCAAAATTCACCCTAACTGAGCACTACGAATAGCAGAATTTACAAATAGTGTATCTCTTCCCTGAACTATCTGTATATTTAATTTGGGGAATAAAATATTAAGATTGAATATTAGGGGAGAACATAACATTATATCCGAGCATATTATTGCAGAACACTCAAATATTTCCCATATAATCGTTATAGCACAATTAAAACCTTGCAATTTCTCGGATGTGTCGATAGATACACGAACTAGTAAAATATGGACTTATATATACATAATATATAACATGACATGACAAACTTAAGGGATGTGAATATAACAGCTGTTCAACTTTCCGTGCAGAAATGAGACGCGCGCATTCTTTAATTTTATATTATAGGAGATCGCTATAACACGAAATACCTTTTTTATTATTATTCTATGGGATATATTTGTCTTTTTGAGGCGACAAATTCTATGAATTCACCACATAATTTCGATGTATACATTTTTATATATTTCAGTATATTTGAATATTTCTCGTATTATCCTAGCTATATATACGATAGTTCGAATATCTGAACGCGACAAAAGCATTAAGGAATTGCTAATTTTCTTGCATGGTTTGAATTGAAAGTTGCATTGTAATGGTATAATATTTATATAGAATAATGTTCATGTAATAAGAGTTGACGACAGGCGGGCTGAAAGCTAATACAAGTGCAAGAATTCATATTATGAATTGTTCTACATTATAAGTTTGTTTGTTGATCTTATTATCTCAAATTTTTTCAAGGGAACTACTCGTCAGTGATTATATAGTAAATAAAGGGTTAAATGGGTGACCCCCTTTACTTTGATTTAGGCCTACGCGTTATACCAACCTGACGTCATAGAAAGCTGGTCCTATAGGAAACGGAGATGGCTGTAAAGGCTGACGGAAGAAATCCCAATGAAGCAAAGCTTGTTCATTCATCTCTTACTCCCCTCGTATATGAGCACCGCTATCAATAAATTCTCCGCAAAATTTCGAGTCAATTCGCTTCAATCTAGAAAACCTTCCAAGTGCAACATTGTTGATAATGCAGTGTGGGAGCAGTGCTTCACGTTATCCCAGATGCATTAACCGATGCAGATGGTGCTTTTAAAATATTTGCACTTTTAAGTTTTTTCTTAGATCAGATTCGTCACTGTCTTGCCGGATTTCTCTGGAAGATCCACACATCAATTCTCTTTCCTTCTGCCATTAACCGTAACGGTTAACAACGCGGTAACAGAAATAACTATCGTCCCTTTTGCCCTCATGCAGTTAAGGAAGCTGTGCGTATATGATAAACATTTCAAATATAAGCATTTGTGACAGATTTACTCTTGACGACCTGTCTTCGAGATGACGAAAACGAGCGTTGTTGGAAGTGTTTGCAAGACATAAAACGACTCTCACATTTTTTGGATGACATGCGGTATAATGATAGCATGAACCCTACTTTTTCCGTGGTTACTTTTGTTGACTTTTTTTGCGTTACCTAGAAAACGACACAGAATATCAACTTTTTTTGGCGAACGACTCCAAACAATTGCTACTTTCCTTCGAATCGCGTTGTCAGAAACTAGAAATCCGTACACATGTGCACGGTCGAATATTTCAGAATTGGAATCACAAAATTCCTCACACAAAAGCTTATAAGATTAAGAAATCTCAAAGCACGAGAATTATTTCCTTCTATATCTCTTCCTACTCATCGTTCGCGCTCTCTATAGTGTGAAGAGCAATACTTATTTACTCTAATATTCGTGCGGTGGTTATTTGCGCGTGTTCTACCAATTGGCTGGTTCGCAACAAGTATCCATCGTCAACACCAATTTGTTGTTTACACAAATTTTGCTTTAATGTTATTCTGTAAAAAACCTTAAGCAAATGATCGCCACTTCAAACAAGTTTAGAAGGAATGGTAATCGGAAGGATGAGTAGAAGAATGCGACGAATTTATCGACTACGTTTCCTCTAAATTTACTGGTCGCTGAATTTCTCCGCTCCCACTGGATCGTGAAGATCGATTTTTATTGGTCAATTTTACACGCTGTTGGTGTTAACTGACAGCTGCGCATTAAGATGCGAGTCAAAGAAGTCCTCGACCTTCTAATTGAACAAATCTACTACACAGAGGAACGAATAGTTATAATCACAAGAATCAATTGATTAAACCATCGGCCTATTCGAATAATATTTTCGGGGACAATTCCATGGCCAACACGAAATAATCTTAGCGTTTCGCTAACACGACGATTTACACTTTTTTTTTATTATAATCAGTCACTCAGTGATAACATAACACATCTATAACTATAACATAACTTATATGCAAAAAAAAGTTTTCGTATATGCATATTTATACCACGATCGCCTATCTTACTATATAAATAAAGCCATCTGTTTAAATTTTACATTTAATCAACACCTGTTGATTAAACGTGCCTACTGTTGATTAAACTTCGCAGAGTGGATTAAACTTTCTCCATACAATTTGAACGGAAAAGTGTTTATCCATCGCATTGTAAAGATCGTGGCATAAACTTCGCA
This sequence comes from Siphonodentalium dalli, assembly GCA_032622095.1. Lineage (NCBI taxonomy): Eukaryota > Metazoa > Mollusca > Scaphopoda > Gadilida > Siphonodentaliidae > Siphonodentalium > Siphonodentalium dalli. The sequence continues at coordinate 210,574,775 of CP136064.1, read as the reverse complement.
GAGTGGATTAAACTTTCTCCATACAATTTGAACGGAAAAGTGTTTATCCATCGCATTGTAAAGATCGTGGCATAAACAAAATATACGCATAGTGTTTCTGAATAACAAATTTAATCCACTCGTTGGATTGGCGATTTACACCACTCGCTGAAGCTCGTGCTGTAAATCGCCAATCCCACTCGTGGATTAAATTTGTTATTCAAAAACACTATGCGTATATTCTATATATTAAGGGGTAGACGCACGTTTTGCATAAATCCATCCAAAAATGGCAAGAGATTTTCAACAAAAAAATTAATATGGATCTATCTGGCAGACAATCTTGAGTTTCTCATTTCATCTTCTTGATTGCATATATAATCTGAGCAATTATTAAGAGATAACACAAACAATGGAATTTAATACGTTTGAGAGGATGCATATATAATTTTATTTGTTGCCCCTTTCGGTACCAAGAACTACTAATATAATTTCACACAAAACTACAATCACCAAATAACTTATTGTCTTGGCTCTATGAGAGGAGCTTCAAGTCACAGATATTCTAGCCCAATTAAAAACATATGTTGATCTGCAGTGTGGTCCAATCAAGCAGGGAGCAATCAACTGGAACTAAGAGATATGTGATCAGCTTTAACTTGGTTATTAATCCATGACCCACAACTGATATCAGCCCAATTTTTCATTGATCAACAGGCATGACATGTACATTCACAAATATAGACAATTATTTATGCATGGGTAGTTGCATTTCTTAATGATAATAATCGTTAACTTTCACAAATCAAGAATAATTAAGTCTCCTGTCATGATCTTAAAATATGATATCATGGATATATAAAGTGCACTTTTGAAAAAAATATATTTGACAGAAGTTCTTGGTACCTGACAACAGTGAAATTTTAAATATTTTTCATGCCATAAAAAGTAAAGTGAATGAGGTTATAATATCCAATGGGTCGATGGCTCTTCAATACTGTGTCACAATAATCGCCTGTACCAAATTTCACAAAGAAATTCCTGACAGATATTGAGAAAACACATTTAAAATTTCAATGTTATTATATCTACATATATATCAATCATTTAGGTTATGAAGGTTCGTTACAAATATTAATTTGGTATAAAATTGTTGAACACGACCGAATTTTTCCACGGGGTCAGGGACATTTTATAATTAAATTTGAAAACTGTTTTGCTAATCTCTGTGAACTATTAATTCTGGAATGGATTTCAATCGCAATCCTGTTTAGCTAATTGGAAACACCCGTATTGCATATGCATGCATGGATGGAAAATACACTCGGGTTATTAAAAGCCATTTAGTGAACATATTCATGTTATTAAACATCGTTAATGTCAGCATGTTTAGTGGAGTTATTCCCATTTTGCAACTTAGAATGTATTACGTGTATTTAAATTATTGGTCAATGTATTTGAAACCTTTGCACCTGCAAATATAAGACCAATCCGAGCTTTTTTACTTTTACCCCCTTTTTGACTTGGAATACGACGTACTTAATGTTGTCATTTTAAAGCAGAGTTAATGTTCTATTTCCGAATACAAATCGGACTGTGTGGGTATCCTTAGTCACATTGGGATAGTCACACTTTTAGTTTGTTTTGTCGCTCGAAATTTTAATGGGAGCAAATTTATCCCCAAATAGTGATGGTCACTCTGCTTCGACAAAACCACCACCGACCGAACACAACACAAAAAATATGAGGACATATAACATACATTGCTATTCTGAGCCACGCCCACGGCTATTCACTTGGAAATTAGAAACACCAAACAACACTACTATACGTTGAGCTCGCGAACAACGAAACATATGCACAAAATGGTAGAGGGTTCTTTATTTAAAAAAAAAAACGTTTTCATCAAGACTTTTGGTCTAAAAAAAATTCACGCAAATACAATTTGGAAAATCAAAATATGAAAACAAATTCAAGTTTTCAACATCACATTTATTATTTATTTATGCTTAAGAGAAAATATTTGCACTTAAGTGCAAATAACCTCCATCATTTGCGTTTAAGCGCAAATCATTTGCGTTTAAGCGTAAATTATTCGCACTTAAGTGCAAACAGATCATATTTGCGCAAATCATTTGCGATTAAGCGCAATTAAGCGCAAATAAAAATTAATATGCATTGATCCCCCCTGAATTAATTTTAAATGGCACAGGCCTAAACACATCACTCAAGTCTATATAGGCCCCCCCCCCATATGAGAGAAGCAATCCCCCAGTAACCCCCAGATCCCTTTTGTATCTGTGCAGGATATGTCTCTTTTATAAAATATACTAGATCTCTGGGATGGAGACACAAATTCTTGGGGACAGGGATGCTGATAATATGAAAATAGGTTTTTGTCCCCCTAGTTCAAGTCAATAAGTACACCATGAGGGAAACAAGCCCCCAGTGACCCATAATTCCCCTTTTATGACCATGGAATGGTCTATATCTGTGCAGGAGATGTCCCTTTAATAAAATATACTAGAGCTCTGGGAGTGAGGCAATAATTATTCGGACACAGGACAGAGATGCTGATATATACATATGGAAATATGTTTTTTCTTCAACTTTCGAGTCTGTATGGGGCTATTACTATCTATTATATATTTTGGAAGATCTGTGTGTGTGTGTGTGTGTGTCTGTCTGTCAGTAATCGATGGACTCGAAAATAGCCCAGCCGATTTCGATGAAACTTGGTATGTGGGGGTATTTTCGGCCGGGGACGAACATAGGCATATTAATTTGTCCGTGCGAGGTCAACTTTTCACGTGCCGAGGTCAAATCTGTTTTTACGCCGTTTTGCGCTAATATATTTCAGTTCGGTGCTTACAAATCGATTCGAAACAGCGCGAATAATAACATGCCAGTCATAATAATGACACTATGAGAATCTTTCGTGTTTCCTCTTTCCAACGATATATAATATGTATGTATCCGTTTTAGTTATCTGCCTCAATTATTAAGAAGAAGTGGTACGATCTTCTATCAGGGTAAAAACAATGCGTAACTTCTATGACGTCGTTAGAGGTCATAAAGTTAGATCACGTTAACTCCTCTCCGGCCGATGCATTTGACTGTTTCAGACGTCTTGCGATATCTCGGGCACCGATGGTAATTTATCTTTACGTTGAAACTTGATAATTAATGAGCGTGTGTATATGAGGCGCGTTTATATACTTCAGTGGAAATCAAATCGGGTTAAACTGGCGGATTTTTACGGACGAAATTTGATGCATAGGGTATCTCGGTATCCGCTGGGCCGATTTCCCGGTATCCGCTGGGCCGATTTCCACCATTTTTGGGGTGTTGGTGTTTGACCCCACCTTACCTTGACCTTCAAAATGGTCAATTCAAGGTCAAATCGGGTAAAACCGGATGGATTTCGACGGGTACTTTTGTCGGGTACTTTTGTTCGGGCACTGTGTTTTGGACGGGTCAAATCGTGACCCCACTTGACCTTGGCCTTCAAAATAGACAATTCAAGGTCAAAGCCCGGACGAAGTCGGGTCACCTTCTAGTATATATATATATGGGCCCATAATAATATACTATGAGATGGACTCAATCATTCACAATCATAGGGAAGTAAGCGAGTGTTAGGAATTTGCGCTTAAGCGCAAATAAATTGATAGACACATATTAAGCGCAAATGATTTGCGCTTAAGCGCAAATAAATAGTAAATGTGAAAAGGGCCTCCAATATTTTTCATGTCAATTCTACAACTGATAGTGTGACACCCACCTCCACCGTGGTGTCACCTCGTCCATTCACAATTTACAAAGCCATATCACCCGAAATGATGTGGAGCAGAAAACGGACCCAATATACTCACATAAATTCCGGAAAGAAGTGACCCTAATCGGCGTGCTTTAATACTCATAAACAGCATAATTTTATCATTTGGCCTAGCGACCATCCGGTTGTTTCAGATGAAGCCATTTAGTTTTTCATTTTACGACAAATTTGGTATCAAGAAAGTCGTTGATGTGCGCGATAATAGTATTAATTCCTGATTTAATGATTGATGATGCTATTAAATTGATTTGGTTATCCCATGATGTCTTGTTCGCGTATTGGTGACAAAAGGGCACAGTGTGGTATGGTGACCATGAATACAGATCATGCATTGCATTCATTGTGAAATAGCACGTTCCCGTGCGTATAGAATCAACCCTGATTAAGTGGTCTTGCTAATTTGCTATTATGTTTGTGAGTCCTGCTGAATTGCTATTTTTGAGTTCTGCTTAATTGCTATGGTACTGGTATGTCAAACTGATGATGTTAAGCAAAAGTACCGTTATTTTTTCGATTCTTGCGATCTTTGGCTAAGTTTCGTAGAAACTTTGTTTTTGATAGTGCTGCACGTGGAAGAGATAGAGCATCTTTAACGATACGCTATAATAACACCTGCAATAATGTATCGGAAAACTTCTGTTTTGATACTGGAAATCAGGGGTAGCACAATCAGGGGGATCGGGGGACTACAACGCCGCCCCCGTTGTATAGAGGGTTAGAGCCCCCCCCCCCCAATCGGGGAAATCTGCGAAGTTCGGCCCGGTAGCTTCCTGGATACTAAAGCCCCCTCCTGTCGGGGGATCGTATATAGCCCCGGTGTCCGGGAAATCCTGGCGCCACCCCTGCTGGAAATGGCTGCGGTCCGGGGCATTGGTAGTGTTCGTCAGATTATATATATACGACGGTTGTATTTCTAGAATATTCTCTGCTCAGAAGTTTTATTTTGACTTTGGCATGTTAAAGTTACCCAATCCGATCAGATGGTCCCCATATCATCAAGTTACAACAACAACAACAACAGCAACAACATTTCTTCAAAATACGATTTATTATCATCATCGATTAATTACAACAAAATAATACTAATCACTGTCAACTATGGTATGAAATTTCCCAAAACGTGTTATTTATCAACATATTGTTCATCGAGATATGGCCGTATTATATGGAATACTATTAGGGCCACTTCCTATAATGGCGCCAAAAAATGCGCCATTAGTAACGCGCCGAAAGCGCGCGATATTAGCGCATGTTTCGGCGCGCCGAAAGCGCCAAAATGTGCGCCATTAGCGCATGTTTCGGCGCCCGCCGAAATCGACACAAGCAACGAAATGAGCGACTAATGGCGCATGTTTTGGAGCTTGTGTCAAAAAAATTGGGGAATTGCCAGGGGCTTGCTTAATTCACTCATATATGATGTACCGGTACTTATTTACTTGAAATTGGCGCAAAAACACCTATTGTCATGTCATCAGCATCCATGTCCCATGAATGTGTGTCTCCATCCCGGATTTATAGTATATTTGATTAGCGGGAAATCTCCTGCACAGATATATATACATATCCACGGTCATAAAAAGGGAATTAGGGGTCCTTGAGGGCTTGATTCCCTCATATGATGTACTTATTGATTTAAAATTTGGTAAAAAAAAACCTATTTTCATGTTATCAGCATCCCAGCCCCACGAATGTGTGTCTCCACCCCGGGTTCTAGTAAATTTTAGTAAAGGGACATCTCCTGTTCAGATATATAGCATTTCCGTGGTCATAAAAAGGGAATTATGAGTTATTGCTTCCCGCATATGGTGAAGTATGGGGATGTGGCACGTCACGAAGTAAACAGTATAGTTTGAGTTGCGAAAAGTTACACACTACCTTATTGTAAGCATATATTGGGAGTAGGTATAAATCATGCAGTCAGAGCAGAGCTCGGTATATATCCATGTTCCGTCGAAATATTATGCAGAATGGCTAACTATATGGTGAAAAATTATCAAATATATATAAAAACAAACTAATGGCATCAGCCGTCTCTGAACATGTGATGAGGAAAGCCAAATGAAACTCTTTATTCAGGACAATAAACGCATTTGGCTGTAAAAATATACAGGTTCCATTAAATAACCAAACATTAGAAATCTCAAGTGTAAGCTCCAGGAAGAACATGTGAAAGAATTCAAGAGATCTATATTTGATGACTCTAAACGAGATGGCCATATATAAATAAACTCAGAACATATAGATTGTTTAAAAATGATTATGTCTTAGAGACTTACTTAATAAACACAACATCTTTAAAAGATAGGATCAGTTTTACAAAACTCCGTGTTAGTGATCACAAACTCGCTATTGAAAAAGGTAGACATCAGCCTATAATTAAGGAGGGGAAGAGACTGTGCCTTAAATGCAGGACCAGTTCTGATATAGAAAATGAGTATCATTTCATTATGGAATGTCCACACAATTGCGATCTCAGAGATGAACTTTTCCAAATTGTTGGTAGATATCACAGTAATTTTACAAGTATGTCAAACGATCAGAAATTTAATCTTATAATCAAAAATGTTACCCTGAAATAAGCAGCAAAATCGGCAACGTGGTCCGGCGCTTCCTTGATAAGCGCTCTGAATGGATATTATGCTTGCCATCACACAATAAAATACATATAGCTAGACATGCCATGTTCACATGTAATTGTTTATTAATTGTTTATTGTTTTATTATGAATTGTATTGTTAGCATACTGCCTTTATTGGTGTTTATGCAAATAAATCGTATCGTATCGTATGGTGGGCCTATATATATAGACTCGAAAATTGAATAAAAAACATATTTCCAAATGCATATCAGAATCCCTGCCCCGTGAATGTGTCTCCACCCCGGAGTTCTAGTCAATTTCAGTAAAGGGACATCTTCTGTACAGATATATACAATTTACATGGTCATAGAACGGGAATTATGGGTCCCTGGGGGCTTGCTTCTCTTATATGTGTACTTATTGACTTAAAATTGGGCAAACCCCCCCTATTTTCACATCATCAGCATCCCTGCCCCATGAATGTGTCTCCACCCTGAAGCACTAGTGTATTTGATTAAAGTGGCATCTCCTGCACAGATACAAACAATATCCATGGTCATACAAATGGAAGTATGGGTCCCTGGTGGCTTGCTTCCCTCATATGGTGTTCTAATTGACTTAAAATTTGGTAAAAAACACATATATAATTCCATACAATCATCGGGGACCCACAATCACCATCCTTGCCCCACGAATGAGTGTCTCAACACCGGAGCTCTAGTATATTTAAGTAAAGGGAATCTCCTGCACAGGTCTGTACAATAAAATGGTATTTATGGGTTACTGGGGGCTTGCTTCCCTCATATGGTTGGTCTATATCGACTCGAAAATTTAAGAAAAACCCTCTTTCCATATATATACATATGATCAACATCCCTTCCCAAGAATTGATGTCTCAATCTCGGAGCGCTACTAGTTTTGTTATTATAGTGACATAAATAAAGTTTACATACCTATACCATTTCTAATGTCATAAAAAGGGAATTAGGGGTCGTCAGAGGCTTTCTTCCCTCATAAGGTGTATGAGCATATGTTAATAGATAAATATTCAAATATGTTAATATTGCACTTATTTTATTCTGAACTGAGACCTTAGTGGACGTAAACACGTTATTCCGTTGGATGGCTCCGTCCACACTGATAACCCAGTATAAAGACCGTTCACAATTATGGTAGGCCGTGAGTTGGTTTATTCGTGTTATTTTCCAGTCTGTTTTCTTAAAAATAAGCACAATATACGTGTTTATTACATATTTAAATATTTCCAAATGGGGATGTTTTAAAGGCCTTAGTTGTCGAAAATATTCATATTTGTTCTAATCACCGTAAACAGAAAAAACATTAAAACGCATACAGTTCCGTAACTGTGCGCGTCAACACGAACAAAAATTGTTCAGCGACATTGAGTTTTTAGCTCAACACGACTAAAAACGGTTCTGGAAATCACTGAACTCACAAACGCAGTGTAACAGTTTGGGATGCGCGATGACCTTCAACAGCTTTGCAGTGCGTGACAAAAAAGACATTGTTAAAGGTTGGGGTGACTATTTCAAGCATCTATATACGCAGAATCCGCATTCGTCTCCCACATTTGAGCAAGAGGTGAATGATCGTCTGACTTCATTATACTCGGAATCGCACGTTCACTACAACTGTGAGCCCTTCTCAGAGACTGAACTTCTAACTGCAGTTGGGAAGCTGAAATGTAATAAATCGGGCGGTATTGACAACATAGTCAATGAACATATAATTAATGGATCTACATCTCTGATGAACACTATATGTCGCTTGTTTAATGCCATGATACGCTTCGAGTGGATTTCCCCAACCACGAAGACAGGGATCATTGTGCCTCTGTACAAGGGAGAGCCAAAACCGAGAGCTTCCCCCGACAGCTATAGAGCCATCACACTGATGCCAGTTCTGTACAAACTATTCGAGAGTGTTCTTCTTGATCGTTTCCTCACTAATAGAGAATTTACAGAATTCCCGGACACTCTTCAGATGGGATTTCAGAAAGGTCTGAGTTGTGTGATGACCGCGTTTGTCTTACAGGAAGCTGTCAGCTATGGCAATGATATGAATTCGCCTGTTTATGTGAGTTTCTTGGATTCGAAGAAAGCATTTGATCGAGTTTGGCACAGCGGTCTCTTGATCAAACTATACGAGCGCGGTATCCGTGGGCGTATGCTCCGCGTCGTAGCCGAGATGCATGCAGGCTGTCTTAGTCGTGTGCTGGTAAATGGAATGTTGTCCGAACCGTTCGATATTCAACAAGGAACACGACAAGGAGAGGTGACAAGCCCGTTCTTCTATCTTGTATTTATTGACAATCTTGTTCGTGAACTTCGAAAGTCTAGTGCTGGCTTAGCCGTGAGTGCCATTTCATGCACATCTCCCACAACAGCAGATGACATTGCACTCATTTCCTGGACGAAAAGTGGAATGGATACACTTTTGGACATATGTGATGAATATAGTCGTCGCTGGCGCTTCGACTTTTCAGAAACCAAGAGTGTTATTGTTGTATTCAATGAGACAAAAAACATGTTTTCGAAGCAAGAGAGATCGTGGGTTCTCGGTGACAAAAAGCTCGTTGAAGTGATACAGTCAAAACATCTTGGTATTTGTCAGCACAAATTCGACAATAGTAAATCCAAAGGCAATGCTATTTCTGACACACTAAGGAGGGCATACTTTGCACTTGCTGGAAAGTCTGTCCTGAAATCTTGTAGTCCTGTGACTATGACCAAGCTAATGCGATCCGTGGTGCTTCCCAAAGGTTTATATGGGTGTGAACTGCTGCAAGTGTCGAGCGCGACATTGATCCTCACTATGGAACGTTCATTCAGAACCTGTGTAAAACATTTGCAGTCGATGCCGGTTCGTACCTCGACTAATCTGTCTCTTGGTCTTCTAGGCATCATGCCTCTGGAACGAGAGATGCATTTGAAGAAACTAAATTTTCTTGCTGACATTATCCATCTTCCAGAAGGACACCAGACTCCACTTGAGATTTTTCTATGGAAATTGTACAGATGGAAGCTTTTCGGGAGGACTCCATCTGGTTTTGTTGCAGATATTGTATCAATTCTTGTTAGGTATGATCTACACTTTCATTTGGACACATTCCTGGAAACCGGAACGTTCCCGCCGAAATCCTCATGGAAGAAGTTGGTGAAGACCACTGTCCAAGGCGCGTACAAGAATGAACGGATACGCGACGTCCATGCGGCTGAGAATTTGCATTTGGCTCACTTTGTACACAGCGATCCTCTTTCAGTGTGGACTGTTTGGCGTTTGCTAAAGAACCATCCGTCGTTTTCTCGACAACTTAGAAACTTAGCGCTCCTGCTAAATAAAACAACTTACCAAAATAGTCTAACGTGCTTTTCCTGTGGTGAGTGTTATGACAGCGAGCTTGACCATGTATTGTTCTCGTGCAATGCAACGACTATACACTCTATGCGATATCGATATTGGGAACATATTGTGAATACTTACGGAACGGAAACTTTCTTGTTTATGGATAGACTCACTGAAACAGCACTACAAGCTTTCATTCTCGGCAGCAACAATATTCTAATGACAAGTGTTATTGCGCTACACCGAGACGCAATTGTTATTGGCACTGCCGTTTTCCTCTTCCCAATGTGTAGTATGGTTAAAGGGATAATCACGCCGAATTGAGTTTGAATGATAACATAATGTTGTGTTGTAATATATGTATAGTTGTATAGTATGTAACACCAAACTGTAATATATTCACTAATGCTCTCCGACAAGGGAGGTCAATAAAGTATATCATAAAGACCTACTATATTTTACCTTAGCAAGAGCCTGATTGTGTTACAGAAGACAGAACAATGCTACTGGCTAATCACACACAAATGGCATACACGCTCTTTATTAGTTCCATATTAGGAATTCACCAACAAAGAAGGCTCTTTATGTTTACCATCATAATATAAACAAACACCAGAAAAGTAACTTTTTATGCTTTTGTTTACATAACAACGGTTAAACATATGACAATAACATACTGTTTATGCGATATTTATTATTTGTATACGGACAAAGTCTGTCTACATTTTGATGTTCTTTCTGTTTTGTCGCGGTTTTTGACGGGTGGAAATATATTTTCACAGGATACCCACCGCCAAGGCCAAGCGTAGATATAGCACTTAACAAAAGCCCCCAAGCTTGTTGCCCAATCCTCATTTGAACACTTTAAGATTATATGTTATGTATTTATTGTTTGTAATTATGTTCTGTTTAGTTCAAATAAAATATTGTTTAAACTAAGGCCAACCGTACCTTTAAAGGTACGGTTGGCCTTGGCGGTGGGTATCCTGTGAAAATATTTCCACCCGTCAAAAACCGCCACAAACAGAAAGAACAACAAAATGTAGACAGACTTTGTCCGTATACAAATAAGAAATATCGCATAAACAGTATGTTATTGTCATATTTTTGACCATTGTTATGTAAACAAAAGCATAAAAAGTAACTTTTCTGGTGTTTGTTTATATTATGATGGTAAACATAAAGAGCGTTCTTTGTGGGTGAATTCCTGATATGGAACGAATAAAGAGCGTTTATGCGATTTGTGTGTGATTAGCCAGCAGCATTGTGTTGTCTTCTGTAACACAATCAGGTTCTTGCTTAGGTAAAATATAGTAAATCTTTATGATAACATGCTGTTTACGCGATGGTCATGGTATATATGAACGAAACTGTATGCGTTTTAATGTTTTCCTGTTTACGGTGATTGGAACAAATATGAATATTTTCGACAACTAAGGCCTCACGTGCCTTTAATAACCAGAGTTTAGGTCCATTAGAGCGTATTTGAGTTTTCAAATAACGCCAATATGAACTGATTTTGCGCAAATAAAAAAAACCGAATTATGGTTTATTTTCTCGAGAACAGGCTTGATTTTACAACCTGTTCTTGTGAAAAGAAGTACATAACGTGATTATTTTGAATGCTGCGTTTTAGGCCCATATAGAGAATATTTGAGAAAAAGACGCTCAAATGGGTGTAAAAAGCAGCGTTCAATATAAGCACGATATGGGCTTATTTCAATATGAAATAAGCCCATATTAGCACTATTTATTCTACCCTTTCATCAATTCGACTTACAAGATGCGCGCTAGCTCTTTATAATGTGTGTGTTTCAGAGAAATAAGTCCAATATGAACCTATGTTAATATATAGGTCCAATTTGAGCCTATTTGCACGATGATATGTTAGGAGTTTTAGATGGACTGGTGGCACAATAAGAATCCACAATCATTATGAATAGACTCGTGCCTGTTGTGGTTATATATGTCCACAGAGGCGATTTAGCAACAATAATTACATATTATTCAGCCATACATGACGTTTGAACATCCAGCTGCATGGGTGTACATGACCTTCATTGTGATGATTAGAGGGACTATAACCGCAGGCACACTAATAATCATAGGGATAGCACCGTGGTTGTATTGGGTATGCATACAGAGGCGATTTAGTAAGGACAAATTATTTTTTGCCACGTACGACTTTCGCTCAATTTGTGAACAGCCGAAAGGGCATAAATGATCAGTTTGTAGATGGAACAGTGGAATAACAAAAATCCACAAGGATAACCCCGTGGTTGCTGGGGTTATATGTCTACATAGGCGATTTAGCAACTGAATTATGATAAATATTTGAACAGCTGTATGGGAATATATGATCAAGTTTTGGGATTTTTCGATGAACTAGTGGCGGCACAAGAAAAATCCATAAGGAGAGCTTCGTGGCTGCTATGGTTTCGCGTAAAGTGCGATTTTGAAACGAAAATTGCATTTTCCCCAGTATTTTGACTCAACGAACGACTTGCGACCAATGTTTTAAACAGCTGGGCGGGCACAAATAAAATGGACCGAATTAATCACATAGGTTTATTTGGAACTTATTAGCTTCTCAAATTATACCGTTGAATGGCACGGGCCGCAGTGAACACGCAATAAAACGAACGTATAGAGAGATAATCATTTATTAACGTGACATGTGCAATACATAAATCATTAATATATATATATATTTCAATTACAATTAGCACCCGGCCCATAGGGCCTATATGTCACGCTTAATAGTATAAGTATGTACATGGTTTGGTCCAACACATGTGGACTATCCTCAGTGATGATATAAAGAGAATATAAAGTAGAGAATTTCATTTTAATCTTACACAATTTGGAGATATTCGGGTATATATATTTTGTATTCTTACATGTTGATACGTTTGGTGTATAATTTACTTGTATATGAATCGTTTTCTTCGCATAAAAGCATCAAAAATAAATTTTGCTAGTTGTCGGGGAAATAACATTAGCTCACTAAAAGAGTCGTCAATGTGGTCTGTTTTAAACATGTCGTTAATATATCTTGGGACGGAATTTAAAAGAGACATCCGGATGTCATTGTAAAAGGGACAATACAAAAGAAAATGTTTTTCGTCTTCAACTTTGTCAGAGCTGCACATAATGCAGATTCTTTGTTCGATTTTCTCGTTTCTAAATCGACCGGTTTCTATCCGCAGAGGTAAAATCGCACATCGAAATTGTGCAAGTATGGAGCGGTGGGACTTATCCATATTCATGGAAATATATTTTTCAATAGCATAATTTTTCTTAAAGAGTCTGTATGTGCGTAGCTTTGGTACATATGTAATTTTTTCAATCCAAGTTTTCTGTATGCGGAAAGCTCTCGTTCGAGGTCATGTATATTACATATCTGTAGGTTTTCAAAGGTGCTTGTCATATTTATTTCCGACAAAACACTACTAAATGATGCACACCATCCATCGCTATTATTCATGAGATCCCAAAGAAAAAACATTTTTGCTAATCTGTCATCTTGCATGTGTATAAAATAATTCCATAGTCTTGCCATGTTAAGCCATCTTCGGACTTGACTCGAATGAATACCAAATTCCCCACTTACAGCTAAAAGCGGACAAAATCTGTGGACCCCAAGGAAGTATCTTAACGCTCGATTTTGCACCATATCTATACATGAGTATTTACGATATCCCCAAATAGCGGATGCATAATCCATAACTGGGCACACACAGGTCAAGAATATTTTCAGGTACGTTTTGACACCTATGTCTCTATAAGAGTGGACGCTCGATATTAACGCTCCCAATGCCCTGCCTGATGATTTAGCTAATGTTTCAGCTGCTGTATAAAAACTACCATGTTCATGGAGAATTATTCCGAGATATTTATACTGATCCACTTTTTCGATTCTCTGATTTTGGAATAAGAAATTATAGTTTGTTTTTATTCTGTTTTTATGTCTAAAATGTACAATTTTAGTTTTATCCAGATTGACTGTCATACGCCAGTTTCGACACCATGATTCGACGGTGTTAAGCATTGTCTGCTATAGTATATATATCTATAGTAAGTCGTGAGTTGGCTTATTCGTATTATTTTCCAACGTGTTCTCGTAACAATAAGCACACTACGGATTTATTTCACATTGAAATAGTCCCATATACGGCTATTTTAATAATCAGAGTAATTAGGCCCATATAGAGCGTATTTCAGTTTTTAAATAATGCAAATATGAGCTTATTTCGCCCAATTATAAAATAAGCCCGTATTGGGCTCATTTTCGCAAGAACAGCCTGCTCTCGTGAAAAAGAAGCACAATACGGGCTTATTGTTAATGTTGCGTTTAGGCCCATATAGAGCGTATATATTTGTGGAAAATATGCTTTATATCCTGTCTATATACGGGCATAAAACGCGGCGTTCAAAATAAGCATGGTATGTTTGTTTAAATACGAAGTAAGTGCATATTGGCACTATTTAATCAACTTTTTTATCGATACGACTTTTGCACGCACTTCATATAATGCATTTTCAGTTCGACCCGCATCATTCAACGGGTATAACATTGTCTGCTTATAATATAATTAGTTAGATAATCTGCTTAGAATCGCTTCATTTTGAGTCAATAATAAACTGAAAATGAGAGGGCTTTAGTCAAATTATCGACTCATAATGATTCGGTAAATCGAGTCGATGAAAACAAGTAGATTAAATAGTGTCAATATGGGCTTATTTCCGTATTGAAATAAGCACATAGCGTTCTTATTTTGAACGTCGCGTTTACGCACATAGCGTATTTTTCTTCTCAAATGTCAATATTTAAATCCAATGTGAACCTATGTGAATATTTAGGTCCAATATGAACCTATTTGCACGTGGATATGTTGAAAATTATAAACATGTATATAAGTCATGTATACCTATCCAGCTGTTTAAAACATTGTGCGTAAGTCGTTCGTGGGGTCAAAAAGTACTAAAAAATGCAAGTTTTCGTTGCTAAATCGCACTTTTTGGCAAAACCACAGCCGCGAGGATCTCCTTGTGGATTCTTCTTGTGCCGCCACTAGTTGATCTAAAATTACCAAACTATATTCATATATGCCCATCTTCTGTTGGCATAACACATCAACCACGGTGCTATCCTTGTGGATTCTTCTTGTGCAGTCACTATGATAGTCCATCTATAAATTACAAAACTCTGCAACATATTCTTGTCCAAATACGCACATATTCAACCTATAATGTGCAAATAGATTCATATTGGATTATTTCATTCTGAAATAAGCAGGTAATGGACTCATCCGTTATTCCATTTTATGCCGCGGGCGACAATGAAAGCACATTTTAAACACCGTACACCTGATGTCGTGAGTTAGTTTATTTGTCTCACTGTCCGCACACAAGGAACCTGTAATGAAGCCATAAGTCGATAATGTGACTAAAATTAACGCTCTCATTTTCCGTTTTTTATTGACTCAAAATGGGGCGATACTAAGCAGATTATCTAACTAAGACCAATTATATTATAAGCTGATAATGTGCGGGCTTTCGAGAGAACAGGCTGCACTTGTTCCATCTGAAATCCATTCCTCTTGCCAATAGGTTCAAATTTGGCCTAACAACTCACCTAGGTTGACATTGGACTTATTTTTATGAAATAAGCCCATATTAAGCTTATACCCGTTTAATGGGGCCGGTCGCACTAAAATACATTTTTATGAAGAGCGTGCAAAAGTAGATTAAATAGTGCCAACATAAGCATACCATTATTTCACAAAATTCACAAATTCATCAACTTCGCCTTTCTTGATTCTTTTTTATTTTAGTATTTTGCTTGTGATGGGTTAATGTACTTATTCCCAAAAGAGAAACTTTTGTTGCAATTAGTTTGAGGGGAAACCACAAATGCACTGGGCTTTTAACATATAGTACTAAAGATCTGGGCCCTGTTTCATGAAGGCAACTTATGACATAGTTGGGACTTAAGATGGTCATAAGTTCAAACTTCAGTCATAAGTGCGTTTCACGAACAAAGTCTTAACCTAAGATGGTCTTAACTTTGGTCTTAACTTTAAGACTGGTGTGAGGTGTCATAAGATAATCTTAAAGTTAAGACCTACGTTGTGATCCGCAGTTGGTCCGAATGTGGATGGGATCTAGTTCATGTATATATTTTTATAAACACATTTAACTGAATAACACCTTGCTAGCACGGAGGGGTGTTTCAGAAATGGTAATAATTAATAACCAATTGGTAAGCTATAGCAGTGACGTGGCCAGTCAAATCAAATCAAGTTTATTGTCTATGTAAATCAATTAATGACATTTAGACATCAGTTAACATATATACATATAATTTACATGTTACACGCGTGCGTTGTGATATGTTTCCCCACAGCAACAGGCAGCCTTGAGCATATTAAAGCCGCACACATTTCTTGGAAGTCCAAAAAAATGCATGCAGCTCCAATCTACCCACGACTACCAAC
Source organism: Siphonodentalium dalli (assembly GCA_032622095.1). NCBI lineage: Eukaryota > Metazoa > Mollusca > Scaphopoda > Gadilida > Siphonodentaliidae > Siphonodentalium > Siphonodentalium dalli. The sequence goes on along the minus strand of CP136064.1, from coordinate 210,558,514 downwards.
CACTGTGGTAACACCCTCGTTCCACCACCCCGTGGTTGCAAGATTGGCGGGGTGTCGCTACTAACTGTAAACCGCCAAGATCGGACTATATATACATTTCTAATTGCTGTAACAAAAAGAATATATTTACATAGAGTTGAACATCATTTGCGATTCAAATCACCCAATCGCACTGCAGACAATAATCATATTGAGACAATTAGTCCGAACATTTTCACATCGAGGATAATAATGAATGATTTATACTCAGTTTTTTTTTATAAATACTTTTGTCAGCTATTATTATTATTATTATTTACTTGCCTTTATATATTATTATGTTATAATTTGATTGTAAAATGTATTGCATATGTACCCCGTATATATATCGGCAAGATAATAATACATAATATGTGTTATTTTACTATTATTATTATTATGTATATTATCATAATCTATTAACTATGAAATAACAAAATATATAGCATGTATATAGTATGCGGACCGCGCGGGCACACCGGGATCCGCGAAATTACATATACTATCACTGTGAACCGGCCCACAGACCCCTGGGGGAATTACTAAAATACCAATATAGACTATGCCAGTGGTATAGTCTATATTGTTATTTTAGTAATTTTCCCCAGGGGCCTGTGAACCGGCCGTCTGTTCACGTGTTGTTAATTATAAACGCTCTTTATTAGAAGTCGTTGATTTGGTTTTTATTAAAACATATATGCAGAATGTCGTTGATTTGGTTTTTATTAAAACATATATGCAGAATGTCGTTCAACGTAACGTACTTTCGAAGTTCATACGCAGTTTGTTAATTATAACAGGCGTTTAGCACATTTGTCAACAGAACCAGAGCAAATGGCATTAACATCATTTATATATGGCTTCTACAAATATGTCTCAGATTGGAAATAAGTCTATTTGGAGCACGATATGAAGTCCTATTCACATTATAGCAATATAAATAAAGAGCGTTTTGTGTTAGTATTCCACGAATGTTGGCAATCAATAAAGAGCGTTTCGCTCAGAGCTTCCATTGAGGTGTATTGTATGTGTATGCCGTCGTGGCGACATATTCGGTTTCCTGGTATTATAGATGATTCAAAGACGTATAATGTATTATAACTTATTATCAGCATTGAAAGGAGCGAACATATGTCTCGCGTCGCCTTAATGGCATGTTATATGGGTGAAGGTTCACATTCTGAGTTACGATGTATAAATCCCTTTAATAACTGAAATAATATATTTGAGCTCGTTACGTTTGTATAAAATAGGCATTGGAAGCATGCAGCTATGTGTGGATGGGGTCTGACGCGAAAACACAGTTAAAAAGCGCGCTCGTGCAGTTAAGTATGCACCAGTCATTATACTGATTATCGCCCTTGCATTAAAACATCATAATTATTCTTAAACACGCCCTAGTATCTGTCACCAGACACTGTACCTAGGCATATAACATACACAGAACCAACATTTTCTGCGCATAGCTGTAATAAATTGTCGAGAGCCAGTCTAAAAGCGCGCGAACTTAAATTACTACTTAAGTAGGACTTAATCTTGTTTTGTGAAACGCGTTCTTGAAACGGAAAAGTTACATCATAAGATCCACCTTAGATCTTAGATTAAGTCCATCTTAAGATAATCTTATGACATTGCTTCATGAAACAGGCCCCAGGGCCCTGTTTCATGAAAGCAACTTATGACATAGTTGGGACTTAAAATGGTCATAAGTTCAAACTTCAGTCATAAGTGCGTTTCACGAACAATGTCTTAACTCAAGATGGTCTTAACTTTGGTTTTAACTTTAAGACTGCTGTGAGGTGTCATAAGATAATCTTAAAGTTAAGACCCACGTGATAAGTGGCATATCGATCACAAGTATGGCGGCCTATGTTTTTTGCAATTACGGAGATTATGTACATTGTCTGGATGGACAATTCGTCGCCTGGTATACAGGGTCGTGGCTACATAGTGAGAGGGGGTGTTCGCCTCGAAATGTCCAATTACACCCCCTTAAACAACACAAAATTATCTTTGGGTTTAAATATTCCAACTGGTACCTCAAACTTTCCAAAACGAAAGTTTGGAGAGTGCAACCCCCTCTCACTGTATAACCATAGGGTTAGTTTGGTAAAAACAATTCAGAGCACATGCTTATCATCAGGGACGTGGCGAATGGGGTTTGTGTGCTGTCTACCCCCCCCCCCACAAACACACACTTTGGTCAAAAATATTTTTTTTAGAATTTAGAATTTATTTATTTATTATAGTGACATTATGCATATAAATATAACATCCGGCCAATAGGGCCTATAAGTCACTTTGAATACGATTAATAATTAATTATTTGTGCACATGTGTGTTTAGCAATTTAGCGATTGACAATGTCGTGCTTGACAACAACATTAATCGTACACTATATATACATGTAGGTTTCAATTGTTTGAATTTCTAACTAGTAAAGGAATGTGTTGTTTTAGACAAACAGCAGCAACCGAAAATCACCAACTTTAGGGGCGTCAGGTTAGAAATTTCGAACTGTTGGAATATTTGAGCTACCAATTGGAAAGTTTAAATCCAACGGGTGGGGTGGACATGGCATTTCACGAACATAGAAGTTTGGCCCGGTTCAACCAAGGGGCAGGTGCAGTTGGAAATTTCACGATGTACCCCCCGCCCCACAGAGACCAACTAGCCACCCCCAGCCTCGTCGAATGTAGGATATAGTCAATTATCAGCTGTATATGTGACATATAGATAATATATATTATAAAATTGTATTACCCACGAATTAAACTTTTGAGAAGAATTATGGCCTAGCTCAAAGCTCACAATCTCCTCTATGTTATTCCATATGGGTGCGGGGAGATGGGGTAAAATGAGATCAATGAATGTATTGATTATTTCCTTTTTCCAAATTTCCGTCGGCTGTTTACAAAGCAGATATGTCATATCGGAAAGGTAACACAAACGCTCTTTATCAAAATATGTTTTCGAAATAGTGACAATTTTCTATAGAGAATATTATTTATTGAGTTTATGCCCACGCCCATATGTCGTGATTTTCAAGGCTGTCCACATTGTTGTCATGTTTTTGTTTTTTGCAGGGGTGGGATGACCGTTGTACAGCATACTGTGTATATGATATACACACCCGTAGCGACGACACCCCTTAATACGAGTGTGCTAATGAAAACGTAGTTATATATATTTATTATATACTTTCCCGTGAATTATAAGAGTTTAGCAGTGCATGAGACATAAGTGATATCCCACTCGTGGAAATTCAATGTTTTGTCATCACTCATGAGATATAACTCATATCCACTGAAAAAGTGTGGATATCCTCTATATATACATGGTATGACAATCGCATAAAACATCTGCATACAAATAATAAAAAGTTACTCCAACAAATATTTTTCATTTCCCTTTGAATCGAAAAATGACCTATGTGTGCCCTGATGACATCGCCGATTTATTTTGATTATTGCTACACGTAGAGAGCGGTGGTCGATAATACACGAGTTATGTCGGCTCACACACAAAAAATCGCCGTCTGAACATTGTTCTCAGTGAATTAACTCGGCGTGAATGCATGGTCGCAGTCATGCATCGATCCATATAATTGTATTGTCTTATTTCGGACTCCGCCACTCGCCAGTAAACGCAAAGCTCGTCATTTTAAGAGCCTGCGATGTACTCATGTTCGAATTCACATCGTGGAACTCATACAAGTCTAAGATCCATATATGCGAATATAAGGCCACTGACTATAGACTCTACGATACATGCGCTGATTCGCCCACCCCACCCCTGTCGCTATCCAGCATCCCTGTCACACAATAATGTCCAACTCGGACTCGGCACTTTCGCGATAACCTCTCAATGCCGTACATAAAGATTGTACAAACCCACATTTTTTTGTTCCGGGCTGTAGAAAGTTGTCGATAACCAGTCTAAAAGCGCGCGAACTTAAATTACTACTTAAGTATGACTTAATCTTGTTTTGTGGAACGCGTTCTTGAAACGGAAAAGTTACATCATAAGATCCACCTTAATTCTTAGATTAAGTCCATCTTAAGATAATCTTATGACCTTGCTTCATGAAACAGGCCCCTGGGGCCTGTTTCATGAAAGGAACTTATGACATAGTTGGGACTTAAGATGGTCATAAGTTCAAACTTCAGTCATAACTGCGTTTCACGAACAAGGTCTTAACTTAAGTTGGTCTTAACTTTGGTCTTAACTTTAAGTCTGGTGTGAGGTGTCTTAAGATAAATCTTAAAGTTAAGACCCACGTGATAAGTGGCATATCGATCACAAATATGGTGGCATATGTTAATTTGCAACTACGGAGATATCTGTACATTGTCTGGGGTGGGCAACCCGTCGTCTGGTATACAGGGTCGTGGCTACCTAGTGGGAGGGGGTGTTCGCCTCGAAATGTCCAACTACACCCACTTAAACAACACCAAATTCTCTTTGGGTTTAAACATTCCAACTGGTACCTCAAACTTTCCAAAACCAAAGTTTGGAGAGGGCAACCCCCCACCGTATAACCATAGGGTTAGTATGGTAAAAACAATTCAGAGCACAGGCTTATCATCAGGGACGTGGCGAATGGGGTTTGTGTGTTGTCTACCCCCACACACACTGGTCAAAATGTTTAGCAATTGGAAATTTCATGCCTGACAACAACAGTAATCGTACACTATATATAGGTTTCAATTTGTTTGAATTTCTAACTAGTAAAGGAATGTGTTGTTTTAGACAAACAGCAGCAACCGAAATGGCAATCAGTTGAAAAATCACCAACTTTAGGGACGTCAGGTTAGAAATAAGCTCACAATCTCCTCTATGTTATTCCATATGTGTGTGGGGAGATGGGGTAAAATGAGATCAATTAATGTATTGATTCTTTCATCTTTCCAAATTTCCGTCGGCTGTTTACAAAGCAGATATGTCATATAGGAAAGGTAACACAAACGTTCTTTATCAAAATATGTTTTAGAAAAAGTGACAATTTTCTATAGAGAATATTATTGGTATTGAGTTTATACCCACGCCCATGTGTCGTGATTTTCAAGGCTGTCCAAATTTTTGTCATGTTTTTTGCAGGGGTGGGATGACAATTGTACAGCATATTGTATATATGATATACACACCCGTAACGATGACACCCCTTAATGCGAGTGTGCTAATGAAAACGTAGTTATATATATATATCCATGGTATGGCAACCGCATAAAACATCTGCATAAAACTAATAAAAAAAGTTACTCTAACAAATATTTTTCATTTCCCTTTGAATCGCAGAATGACCTATGTGTGTCCTGATTACATCGCCGATTTATTTTGATTATTGCTACACGTAGATAGCGATGGTCGATAATACACGTGTTATGTCGGCTCACATAAAAAAAATGGCCGCCTGATCATTGCTCTCAGTGGATTAACTCGGCGTAAATGCATGGTCGCAGCCATGCATCGATCCATATAATAATATTGGCTTATTTCTGACACCGCCACTCACCAGTAAAAGCAAATCTCGTCATTTTAAAGGCACATGCGGTCTTAGTTGTCGAAAATATTCATATTTGTTCCAATCACTGTAAACAGAAAAACATTAAAACGCATACAGTTTCGTTCATATATACCATGACCATCGCGTAAACAGCATGTTATCATAAAGATTTACTATATTTTACCTACGCAAGAGCCTGATTGTGTTACAGAAGACAACACAATGCTGCTGGCTCACAAATGGCATAAACGCTCTTTATTCGTTCCATATAAGGAATTCACCCACAAAGAACGCTCTTTATGTTTGCCATCATAATATAAACAAACACCAGAAAAGTAACTTGTTATGCTTTTATTTACATAACAATGGTCAAAAATATGACAATAACGTACTGTTTATGCGATATTTCTTATTTGTATACGGACAAAGTCTGTCTACATTTTGTTGTTCTTTCTGTTTGTGGCGGTTTTTGACGGGTGGAAATATTTTCACATGATACCCACCGCCAAGGCCAACCGTACCTTTAAGAGCCCGTGGTGTACTCATGTTCGAATTTACATCGTGGGACCCATGCAAGTCTATATATGCGAATATAAAGCCACTGACTAGACAGTAAGATACATGCGCTGATTCGCCCACCCCACCCCAGCCGCCATCGAGCATCCCTGTCACACAATAATGTCAACTCGGACTCGGCTTTTTCTCGATAACCTCTCAATGACGTACATACAGATTGCACAAGCCCACATTGTTTTGTTCCGGACTGCAGAAAATTGTCGATAACCAGTCTAAATGAGCGGGAACTTAACTTACTACTACTTAAGTAGGACTTAATCTTGTTTTGTGAAACGCGTTCTTGAAACGGAAAAGTTACATCATAAGATCCACCTTAGATCTTAGATTAAGTCCATCTTAAGATAATCTTATGACCTTGCTTCATGAAACAGGGCCCTGGTGTTGCCATCGACATAATTACTCTAAGCTCTTACGTCACTGCGCTTGCCGGTAATACACGTGTGTCTTGGTAAATCATGAGGCCGAATTTAGGGGCTAATTGTGTGATAAATATATATATTAAATTTATAATACTTTCCAAATATACGTGATTAAATCTTGTAAATTAGTTCATGGGGGATCTGATGCATGCATCTTCTGTTCTTGTATCCATATAACGTTGTTCAGTGAGCTTAATTTTTATCTGGTATGTTTAGGGCTACTATGTTGTTGTTTATTCTGTTTTCGACTACATGGTCTTATTTTGTGTTAGTTCCTGTAGGTTCCCTTTTATGTTCTCTTCGAGTCTTCTCTGCAATTCTTTCAAATCGTTTTCTTGTTTTTGGAATACATTCGTCTGTTGGTCATCGAAGTTTTTTTTAAATTTTATTATCCAGTTTTCGTTTCACAGAGTCTGCTCTCTCTATTACGTGTTTTTCGTCTAATTTTGTTATTCTACTTTGTAAACTTGGTATTTCCCATTTTCTGCATCTTATTGTTTAATTCAGGAGTATATCTATCGATCTTCGCTTTTTGTTGCTTGTCGAATGAATAAAATCTAATGTAAATTTGTGTGTTATGTTTTTCCTCACATTTTTCCAAAATCAACACAAACTGCTCTAATTGCCTTTCCATACTCAGCACCCATTCATTCTGATATCTATAATTAGTGTTTTAAATTCACTTGTACATGCATTAGCCGATTTTATTTTACTTCACAATCTCTTTAGATTCATTGTGTACTGTCGGTGGTATACTATTCTCTTTCTTTTGAAGCTCTCGGGCGAATTTTTTTACCCAACATTGGGTGAATAAATAATTACTTAACTATTTGGTCAAAGCATGCAATCATGTTGAGTGGATTAATTACAGCTAACGTTGGGTTAAAAATAACTATTTTCGCGACAGTACATTCAGATATATTTGGAAAAACATATTTAATTTATTTAGATGGATAAAAATATTTCAAAGTGGGAATGACCTAAATTATACTGAACTAGATGTGGTTCTGGCGTTGCTCGGGTAAAGAATGAGTAAATTATTACTTCCCCTTCCAGCCATTTAACCCTTTACCCAACAAACCGGCCAAAACCGGCCAAATAAAGCTTCAACAGCCTAAAATATCTTCGGTCTGTCTCAATAGAACCATACAAATATGGATATCATTGGAACCGGCTCCTTGACCACATTGTGATAGTTACAGTTATGCCATGTGCCAATGCATTCTCTTATATATGCGAGTCGACCATAGGTCGCCTCGCATATATAAGAGAATGCATTGGCCTAAAAAAAAAAAATCTTACATTCTTTAACAATTTTATAATTTTTAATGTGTTAAGCCAATGCATTCTCTTATATATGCGAGGCGACCTATGGTCGACTCGCATATATAAGAGAATGCATTGGCACAGGGCCCTTCTGTTGGGTAAAGGGTTAAATTAATTATTAGTCACCTGAGATAAACATCACCTATTGCATGACACTCCGGATAAAGTTACCTCTGTATTTTAAGTTGACGATAAAGGCTCTTTATTGCTAATTATTAGTGACTACTAAAGTCATCTGAGTTCAGCGGGATCTACCCACGACATGCCCGTGTCAAATTATGTCTGTGTGCCAATTTTCCCACATCTTCTGAGCTGATAATAAACGTTCTTCATTTATCATCTATGTTAAAATATATTATTAGTCCCCCTTTAAGTCATCTTATATCACATGCAAATATCCAATTATGTTCCCCGAGTCAGGTGATCTCTGTGTACCAAGTTTCCTATTTATCGTCTAAGCTCATAAAGAACGCCCTTTATTGCTAATTATGATATCATTTTTAAGTTCCCATTTAGGGTCAACAGTACCTATCCAATGATACTCCCCGGGTAAATTCACCACTCCATAGTTCATACCAATTTCCAGCGAGCAGGGTCCAACCGTTTTGGGTATATAATTAATTATTTAAATAAAATTGTTTATTATTGGACCTTTAAGTAGTCCGATATTAACGGTACCTATCCCATGACACTCACCTGGTCAATTTACCCATGTGAATAAATTTTCAACAACCAGATTCCACAAACAAACAAACAAACAAATAAACAAACAAACAAACAAACAAACACAATGGACTTTTATTGGTATATATTATCCTGGTATACACAAAATCACCAAACTATTATTGGTACGAAACGTCTTTCAACTCACCGTCCAATCTGACAACATTCCACCTCAGCAGTTGTTACGCCGAGTTATGTAGTAACTGACGAGTTTTGTGGTAGCTCACGAGTTATGTAGTAACAATCGACGAGTTTTGTGGTAGCTCACGAGTTTTGTAGTAAAATCGACGAGTTATGTAGTAATTTGGGTTACGAGTTTTGTAGTAAAATATCGACGAGTTTTGTAGTAAAAAACAAGCTAACGAGTTTTGTAGTAATACTCGTCGAGTTTTGTAGCAACAATATTTAGTCAGTTTCAAAGGCGGGTTTGGACTTAATAAAATCGTATATAGTAAATGCAATACTTTTTTGTGTAAGTGTTTGTGTGGTGGACGTTAATGACGTTGTAGCTCAACTTGATGTTAGTCCCTCTACACTGCTGTGCCGTTTTTCGGCAGAAACTTCGTACCTAGAAGTACTATGGCCATGCTATTAACTTGGACCTGGTCCCCATTACGTCAGATGTCGCGTTCTGACGTTAATGACATTGTAGCTCAACCTGATGGTGGTCCATCGTCACTCATCCGCTGTTTATCTGCAGATCGGGACGAAACTTGGTACATATACGTATTGTGGCCATGTTATTGATGTGGACTAGGTACCGATTACGTTAGCCGCCGCGTCCTGGCGGCAATGACGTTGTAGCTGAACCTGATGGTGATCCATCGTCACTCATCCGCTGTTTCTTGGCAGATCGAGGCGAAACTTCGTATCTAGAAGTACTATGGCCATGTTATTAACTTGGACCTGGTCCCCATCATACCAGACGTCGCGTTCTGACGTTAATGACGTTGTAGCTTAACTCGATGATGATCTCTCGTCACTCCTCCGCAGTTTATCGGCAGATCAGTTCGAAACTTGGTACATAGACTTATTGTGGCCATGTTATTTATGTGGACCTGGTCCCGATTACCTCAGACGTCGCGTTCTAACGTTAATGACGTTGTAGCTCAACTTGATATTGGTTCCTCGTCACTGCTGTTTTTCGGCAGATATGAGCGAAACTTGGCACATAGCAGTGCTGTGGCCATGTTAGTAACTTGGGCCTGGTCGCGATAACATCGGATGTCGCGTTCTGACGTTAATGACATTGCGCATCAACTTGACAGACCGGGGCGAAACATCGTATCTAGAAGTTGCATGGTCACATTAGTAACACGGACCTAGTCGCGATTACGTCTGACGTCTCGTTCTGAGGTTAGTAACATTGTAGCTCAACTTGGGGTTGTTCCACCGTCTCCCGACAGATCGGGACAACATCTTGTATCTTCGGTCAGGTTAATTGGATGGTCTTGGTAGCGATTGCCCCACACGTCGGGCTCTGGCGTTAATGGCTTTGTAGCTGAACTATGTTGTTCATCTGCACTCCATCTATAAATCGGGACATAACCGAGGGGTATTTTGCGTCTCAAATTGGAAATATAAAGATGGCGTGATTCGTCCCGATAAAAATCAGTTACAACGTGTTGATTTCGCTTCAAGTTTTGCCGAAACATGCTTTATTTCAAAGAGGCGGCTTCGTCGACGTTTTGGTTTTCCGCGAAACTCGACACTGGTTTATGGATAATCTAGAGAGCGATCATGATTTTCAAATCAGGTACGTATCATAACAAAAACATATTAACGGCTTGTTTAAAGTGGCATTGTCTACATGCTTTCGAAAATATATATGTGTCAGTTTCATTGCAGGTAATTAATTCAGCATGTTGGGCAACCCGGGCCCGGTAGGCGTTTTTGTGGTTTCATTACTGCAGAGATTAATGAAATATCGTGCGAAAAACGAAAAAGGTGTCCCGTGTTTTTTACAGTCAAATTTTTGTCTTAAAACGCACACAGCTTGACTGCGTGTCTCATTTTTTCGTGCGTGTAAGTCCAATGTGACACACGTTTGGGACAAAATATGACTTCCGGGGGGAGAATTATAGTTGGTCGACTTTTTCGATCTTCGGCTTCTTCTGTGCACGGTATCTCGTTAACCTCTCCGGGGAAAAAATCATAAACATTGTCGCAAAGGTTTCCTTAAATTGTCAAACTGACACTGGACACTGCCACTTTGACAAAAAGCAAAAATGTGCCGTCACTTTGTATTACATCCGAATGTACACTCTTATATAGGAACCGCACTTAAAATAATAATAAGATGACGCCCAGTGAGGCCGAGTTCTTTTGGCTACACATACATGTATATGTAAAATATTTACTGGTGTGTAACCTATTCCAACATGGTGAATCCCTCTATAACAAAAGAACGAGTCAATCTGAATTGGTGCGATTCGCGTGGAGTATATATATGAAAGCTCAAATAATCATTTATTAGGCCGACTATTAAGTTTGACCAATCAGCTTTCGTAAGTAGTATGGCCGCACTGAACCATATGGGAAAACTTATGGGGTCTCCTCATGAGGCTTCCGCCATTTTGATTCGGAGAAATTCTTCACGGCCCGACTGCACTTCAATGTTAGGCCTATAACAAAGTGTTTTAATTGGTTCGGGGTCGTTGGCATAATAAATACGTTATACGGCGTTTAGTTGGCGGATACGTTGTCCCGTGGCCTCACCCAATATTGTTTTCACTTCGCCTCACATGACACCGTATCCGCCAACCAAACGCCCTGTAACTTATAGTATGCACCCGTGATGATGATCGGACGACGTTCAGCTTAATCGTCCTATAACGGTGTTGACATATGTGACCAGATAAAATTTCGTTATCTTTGGCGCTCGTTTTCAATTTTACACAAGCAGATTTATTAATTTATATTCGCCATTCCTATAAACTCAGGGTGTGTGTGGTTAAATCGGGTACAGAAATAATTACCGTCGCATGGGGGGGGGGGGGGGCGTAAGACGGGGTGGTGGGTCTGGTCAGTGGGACAAAACAGCAATTGTTCCCGCCACTCAAAAACAATTTCTGCATGTTTTTTTTTAGAATAAAGAGAAATAATGTAATTCTAACTGATATACTGACAGCAGAGAGTTATCCTGTTGTATTTTGTTGTAAATGGGTCCAAGGTACTACAAAACTCGTAAATTGTCACAACAAAACTCGTCAATTTTACCACAAATATCGTCGATTTTACTACAATACTCGTCGATGTTACTACAAAACTCGTCAATTGTTACTACAAAACTCGTCAATTTTACCACAAAAGTCGTCAATTGTTACTACAAAACTCGTCGATGTTACTACAAAACTCGTCGATTTGTTACTACAAAACTCGTCAATTTTACCACAAAACTCGTCAATTGTTACTACGAAACTCGTCAATTGTTACTACAAAACTCGTCGATTGTTACTACAAAACTCGTCGATTTTACTACAAAACTCGTCAATTTTACAACAAATCTCGTCGATTTTACTACAAAACTCGTCTATTGTCACCACAAAACTCGTCAATTTTACCACAAATCTCATCGTTTTACTACAAAACTCGTCGATGTTACTACAAAACGCGTCAATTGTTACTACAAAACTCGTCGATGTTACTACAAAACTCGTCGATTGTTACTACAAAACTCGTCAATTTAACCACAAAACTCGTCAAGTCAACGTCAAGTTTAGTTACAACGTCATTACTTCAGAACGCGACGTCCGAGGTAATCGCGACCAGGTCCAAGTTAATAACATAGTCATAATTCCTCTAGGTCCGAAGTTTCGCCCCGATATGTCGAGAAACGACGGATGAGTGCCGACGGACCACCATTAGATTGAGCTACAACGCCATTAACGCCAGAGCGCGACGTTTGACGTAATGGGGGCCAGTTTCAAGTTAATAACATGGCCATAGTACTTCTAGGTACGAAATTTAGCTCAGATCTGCCGAGAAACGGCGCCGATTGCAGTGACGAGGGACCAACATCAAGTTGAGCTACAGTGTCATTAACGTCCACCACACAAACAATACACACAAAACATTGCATTTACTATATAAGATTTTATTAAGACCAAACCCGCCTTTGAAACTGACTAAAAATTGTTGCTACAAAACTCGACGAGTATTACTACCAAACTCGTTAGCTTGTTTTATACTACAAAACTCGTCGATATTTTACTACAAAACTCGTAACCTGAAATTACTACATAACTCGTCGATTTTACTACAAAACTCATGAGCTACCACAAAACTCGTCGATTGTTACTACACAACTCGTGAGCTACCACAAAACTCGTCAGTTACTACATAACTCGGCGTAACAGCAGTTCCTATCTTCATTTATGGAGGAATTAAAGATATATATATATATATACATTCTTTCAACTTGCTGATAACAAAATCGTCCGACATTTTTACTTTGTTTTAACAACACGGCGTGGTCCGGTCGTGACGAGACATGTTTTTTTTGCTCCTATTATATTATTCCAGATTAACCCAATGCATGGTGTATTATTACTATATATTGGGTACATTTTACTAAACTGCCCAATACCCGATTACTATGGTGTTGGACTAAAATCCAACCTGGCGGAATTAAGAGTGTACCTTTCATTTGCACAAACAACAACAGACTCTCTTCGTTATACATGAGTTAAAGTGAGGTCGGGAAATCTGTTAACCCTTTACCCAACAGAAGGGCCCTGTGCCAATGCATTCTCTTATATATGCGAGTCGACCATAGGTCGCCTCGCATATATAAGAGAATGCATTGGCTTAACACATTAAAAATTATAAAATTGTTAAAGAATGTAAGAAAAAATGGTAAAAAAAGATTTTTTTTAGGCCAATGCATTCTCTTATATATGCGAGGCGACCTATGGTCGACTCGCATATATAAGAGAATGCATTGGCACAGGGCATAACTGTAACTATCACAATGTGGTCAAGGAGCCGGTTCCAATGATATCCATATTTGTGTGGTTCTATTGAGACAGACCGAAGATATTTTAGGCTGTTGAAGCTTTATTTGGCCGGTTTTGGCCGGTTTGTTGGGTAAAGGGTTAAGCAGCATTTTAGTCTGTGAACTGCTGATCAGCAGATGATTCAACATTTTAAGATACACCCGAATAAGGTTCCGATTTGATGGCTTAATTATGACGGAATGAACCAAAAAGTTGAAAAGATATCTTTCTGTCCACTGTAGTCAGGGGCGCCGGAAGCATCCAATGGCAGGGGGGCAGAGCCTACAAAAAGGGCACTTTTCGGGAAAATAACCATAAATTCATTGTGGCAAAAATCCCTATTTAAATGGTATTTGTCGGTTTTATGGCCGTTTTGTGATAAAATTGACAAAAAATTAATATTCCTTGTGAAATTGGTGGTATTTGGACCAAAAAAGTCACATTTTGCTATAAAAACACGAGATTAAACACACAAAAAGCATTTTCTGTCTCCAGAAAAAGGGCAAGTCCTGCCCCCGCTCGCCCCCCTTGGTCAAGGACAGGGGGTCAGCTGCCCCCTCTGCCCCCCTCTTCCGGCGCCCCTGACTGTAGTGACGTATTCCCAATACTTGCCATGATATCAAACTCACTCTAAACTTATCGGTCACCCTTGTGTTCTGTGTCCTATTTGGGTATTTAAAGATGGATTATCTCTTCATATAACAATTTTGATATAGTTTCGTGGGTATAAACTAATAAATATGAATTGAAGACCCATGTCCGGAAACGCTTCTATCATTTAATATTGATTTTATTCCGAATATTTTATTATACAAGACAGTCAAAGACTGTGGGGGTCGCTCACCAGACTGCAAAGACTGATAAGACTGGGACTCTGGAGACCATAACAGTCAGAACTTTTCATAATCACTTTAAAAGAAGTAGTTCTAAACAGGATATGTGGCTAGAGAGGCTTCATATATGTAGATCGGTGAATATGTACTTTTAAATTACCAACTGTACACTACTGATCACAACCCCCCCTCCAGCTCAACATACCCCCCCCCCCGACCGGGCTCCAGACTCCAAAGTCTTAGGTTGGAATTTCACAACCAACATCTCAAACTTTCTCAATTGTTGGAAATTTCCAATTTTGTATTTTAATGATTTTATTAGACACAAAAGTGTTAAGTCCCCATAGCCCCGTCATTTCTTGACAGGTTGACCTCATGTTAACAAATCTGAATCTCAGTCACTAAAGGATCCTCAATACTATATGTAAGCTAAATAGTCCAACCTCTCTTGAGAAAACATTTTAAGTATTACTATAGAGACATACATTTATGTCCCTGGTCCCACCCTATTTAATATGGTGACCCCATCTGAATAAATTTGAATCCCAGGCACAAAAGAACCCTTCATACTAAATATCAGTAAAATAGACCTGATGGTCCGTGTGAAGGAAGCATATTAAGAGGAAAACTGTCCTTTGCTTGGTCCCTAGTTGACCAGGTGACCCCATTTAAAACAAATGACCCGATTTGAACAAATCTGAACTCCCGTCACCCAAGGACCCTTCATACCAAATATGAACCCATTCAACATAATGGTACATGAGAAGAAGTCGTTTTTAAGAATTACTATGGAGGGCAAGAGTTATGGCCCTGGCTTCATAACCATTTGACAGAGTGACCTCATTTGAACAAATCTGAATGTGAGTGACCTAGAGAACATCCACACCAAATATGAACCAATTAAGTCTTATGATCTAGAGAAGATGTTCAAATAATTGTTGACAGATGGATGGGCGGACAGACAGATGAACAGGTCACAGATGAGAAGTGATGACAATAGCTTCGTCTCAGGTGAGCTTAAAAATTACATTTCATTGAAAAAATCTGTAAATCACCCCCCAATCACTGTGGGGACATCCCTGCAAGAATATGACATACATGATTTATTTGAATACCTGACTAATAGTATATTGGCTTAACAAAATTTCCATGACCTTGAAAGCCAGTGCATTCTCTTTTATATGGGAGGCTCCCCATGGGAGACTCGCATATATAAGAGAATGCACAAGCACAGGGTCTTCATTGCTCACACCAGCACAACTCTGGTCATGAAATGGTTAATATTAATATTAAAAATAAACGTTATCTGTCAAACAGGTAATTTGTATCCGAGATAAAGATGGGATAAAATTCCATTCATAAAGGCCACTATCAGCTACCAGTATGTCTTGGAGAGCTGTTGACATTGAGATAATTAATGACTGCAAACATTTTGCAGAGCAATACCAATGTATTGTGTTACTCATACAGCTGTGATCAGAACAAGGATTTTAATGGGGTGAAGTAGGCAGAGATAATATGGTATGGTACAGCATGGTGTGGCAGGGACAGGAGGTGGGGTGGGGGTTGGGGGTTTGGGGGGGTTGGGTAGCTGTGATGTGTCTAAAAAAATCAAAGATCAAAATGCAAAAATGTAATTTTTTGTTTTTAGAGTTATGGCCCTGCCCCTATTTGACCCAGTGTCCCAATTTGAAAAAATCTGAACCACAGTCACCCAAGGTCACTCCGTACCAAATATAAGCTAAATCGGCCCAATGGTTCTTGAGAATATGTCATTCTAAGAATTACTATGGAGGAATAGAGTTATGGCCCTGGTTTCTCAACTAATCAACCTGGTGACCTCATTTGAACAAATCTGAACTCCAGTCATTCAAGAACCCTTCATACCAAATATAAGCTATGTCGGGACCAATGGTTCTAGACAAGAAGTCGTTTTAAGAAATACTATGGAGTGAAAGAGTTATGGCCCTGGCTTCGCAACTATTTGACACAGTGACCTCATTTGAACAAATATGAATGGGAGTGACATAGGGAACATCCACACCAAATATGAACCCATTCCGTCCAATGGAATCAGAGGAGAAGATGTTTAAAGAATTGTTGACGGACGGACGATGGACGGATGGACGGAAGAGGAGTGATGACTATAGCTCCACCGGAGACTTCACCGGAGACCATAGAAAACATCGTTTGAACTAGGCTCAATTGTAAATATTTACTACTCGATTCGGGACGCATCTATCGGCGATAAACTAACGAAAACGATTTCGCCATCGAGGGTGACTTCATTTAATTAATATATAAGAATGACGGTGCGTGTTGTCAATTTGGATAGGATATTTGTTAAAATTACTACTTTGAACAATATTATTCTCCATTTATATTTGATCACCCTACCGGAGTGTTTCATATTCGATGACTATTGTTGGACTGAACCACCACTTCGACAAATACCAATTTCTGACCATTCGGACTACTGAGGACTATTCGAAATTATGTCAAAACTAAGATTTTCGCGATATCTATCCATCATCTTGATGGCCTTATTTGAGGCAATCATTACAATTTCGGACAAAAAAATAACACAATGAGATCATAACGAGATGCCCTTTCACGATCGGCAGATGTTTAACCCATCGCTTGGCGATATAAAATTGCTATGATCTTAATCACTATCTAGAGTTTTGATGTGGAATTATAAGTATACTGTTATGTACTAAAGTTTTGTACACAATAACACAACATATTTTAATTTATGGACTATTATAGACAAAGGTACCCTACACAAATTATCGGAGTTTATGGGTCACCTCGCATATATAAGAGAATACACTGGTACACGATATGTAATGCTGCACCAGCGCATCCTTGGATTAAATGTGAAAAGGTGACCTGGACATGGAATAATTGGGTTAATAGAGTCCAATTTAAGTTTACAATGATAATGTATCATATTCTTCAAACAACACAGCCATCAAGAGAGGACACCTCACAGGAGTCACTGCTGACCAATTAATATCAATTATATAGCAGAGCTGTCAACTAATCACTGGCATTGTTTGTGCTGAACATTGGCTTGGCATCTCTATTAAACCTATAGCATTTATAATGACCTCAGACCATCTGTAGAGTGATATACACAGCTGTGCAATCCAGCAAATATTTTCTAGTATGCTGTTAATAGCATCTCATGTGTATTGCTGAAGAATTTAAAAACAAGAGGTGGCATCAGAGATGCTGTGTCTCGTTTTCGGTGGCTTACCGCCGGTGGCTACCGCCGGTGGCTACCGCCAATTGGTGTGCATCAGTATCGGTAGACTAATTAATAGGTAAAATCGGTTAATATTTGTTCAAGTTATCGCGCTAACGGCCTCAAAATCGCGAAGAATTCACAAACTAAGGGGCATAACTCAGGGGAAAAAGTTCGGAGAAACCCGGTTTTCGCACTCTTTCGAGATATTGTGCGAAGCAAGTCACACACCAAAAATTAATATAATCGGTTAATATTGTTCAAGTTATCGCGCTAACGGCCTCAAAATAAAGAAAAATTTGCAAACTGAGGGGGATAACTCAAAGAAAAAAATATTCTTGGCAAGTATGTCTATTCGAAATTTTAAACAAATCGGAGGACGTTTGTTGAAGTTATCGCGCTAACGAGCTAAAAATTCACGAAAAATGACTAATTAAGGGCCATAACTCTATAAAATTTTATTGGGCCAGGCTGGTTTTCGAACTCGTCCAGGATATTATTGGAAGACACTTATATACCAAATTTTAGTTGAATCGGATGACGTTTTGTTGAAGTTATCGCGCTAACGAGCTCAAAATTCGTACAAAATGACTACTTAAGGACCATAACTCTATCAAATTTTATCGGGCTAGGGCTGGTTTTCGAACTCGTCCAGGATATTATTGGAAGACACCCTATATACCAAATTTTAGTTGAATCGGATGACGTTTGTTGAAGTTATCGCGCTAACGAGCTAAAAATTCACGAAAAATGACTAATTAAGGGCCATAACTCTATCAAATTTTATCGGGCCAGGCTGGTTTTCGAACTCGTCCGAAATATTCTTGGCAAGTATGTCTATTCCAAATTTTAAACAAATCGGAGGACGTTTGTTGAAGTTATCGCGCTAACGAGCTAAAAATTCACGAAAAATGACTAATTAAGGGCCATAACTCTATAAAATTTTATTGGGCCAGGCTGGTTTTCGAACTCGTCCAGGATATTATTGGAAGACACTTATATACCAAATTTTAGTTGAATCGGATGACGTTTGTTGAAGTTATCGCTCTAACGAGCTCAAAATTCGTACAAAATGACAACTTAAGGACCATAACTCTACCAAATTTTATCGGACCGGGCCGGTTTTCTAACTCGTCCGAGGTATTCTTGGGAGACACCTATATATCAAAATTTCAATCAAATAGGATGTTTGTTAAATTATCGCGCTAACGAGCTGAAAATTTGTGGAAAAAATGACAAATTAAGGGCCATAACTCTATCAAATTTTATCGGACCAAGCCGGTTTTCGAACTCGTCCGAGATATTATTGGGAGACACCTATATCCCAAATTTCAATCGAATCAGATAACGTTTGTTGAAGTTGTTGCGCTAACGAGCCTAAAATCAGTGAAAAATGGCAAAGGGCCATAACTATGTAATAAATGTGCGGACGAACCCGATTTTTTGTCTGCAGCTTACGTGCATGGATATGTACTCACACACCAAATTTGTTTTTAATCCGTCAATAAACGGTTGAGTTATAAGGCAAAACACGCCACCCGCCCGCCCGTCCGCCGCCCACCCACCGTCCCTCATCAAACTATAAGTCGAGTTTTGGAAAAAAAACTCGACTAAAAATTAGATACCATAGCTTTCTGTGTCTGCACATTGATATAGAGACATCAGAAAATGATATAGCCATATTAATAACTAAGTAGTCCAAAGGCATGGGATCGAATTGGTGAATTGGGTTTAAATCACTCCAAACAAATTTACCAGTACATAAAACATGATTTTGGACCTATTAAAACCAAATTTGGTGTGGTGACTTGGGGTAGCCTTGGCAGGGTTATAATGGCATTAGTTAGGTTTTCAAATAAAACAAGAGATGGACTGTCGTCCGGTACATACCCCCTAGTGGCATACCGCCTAGTGTGGGCATATCTATAACTTATGACAGATAGACCCAAAAATCACCATTTTCATATAAACGAAGATGAATAACTATAGCACAAAAAAACAAAACAAAACAGTTGAATGTGCCATTAAATGTCCTCATAGTGGTGAACATCCATAGAAAATTTCATTGAGATCCGAGCATTACTGTTAGTTATGACCTGAACAGACATCGGATGGACCAAACAGCCAACATGTCCAGATAAACAAACTTGAATAACTCTAGAATGGAAAAGCCAAACAGAACAATGGAACCCTCTATTGAATGTCCGCACAGTGGTGAACATCCATACCAAATTGCATTGAGATCCCAGCACAACTGTTGAAGTTACGACATGAACAGACACCAGACGGACCAAAAAGCCAACATTCCAGATAAACAAAGATGTATAACTCTAGAATGGAAAATCCGAACAAAACGATGGAACCCTCTTTTTAATGTCCTCATAGTAGTGAACATCCGTACCAAATTTCATTGAGATCCCAGCACAACTGTTGAAGTTACGACATGAACAGACACCAGACGGACCAAAAAGCCAACATTCCAGATAAACAAAGATGTATAACTCTAGAATGGAAAATCCGAACAAAACGATGGAACCCTCTTTTTAATGTCCTCATAGTAGTGAACATCCGTACCAAATTTCATTGAGATCCCAGCACAACTGTTGAAGTTACGACATGAACAGACACCAGACAGACCAAAAAGCCAACATTTCCAGATCAACAAAGTTGAATAACTCTAGAACGGAAAATCCGAACAAAACGATGGAACCCTCTATTGAATGCCCTCATAGTAGTGAACATCTATACCTAATTTCATTGAGATCCGAGCACTATTGTTCAAGTTATGACATGAACAGACACCAGACGGACCAAAAATCCAACATTTCCAGATAAACAAAGATGAATAATCCTAGAATGGAAAATCCGAACAAAACGATGGAACCCTCTATTGAATGCCCTCATAGTAGTGAACATCCATACCTAATTTCATTGAGATCCGAGCACTATTGTTCAAGTTATGACATGAACAGACATCGGACAGACGGACAGGTGCAAAACAGTATACCCCTCTTTTTAAAATGAAAGTGTCAATGACACTGTATATAGCTCAACTTAGGTAGGGGAATAATTTAATGGTTGACAGTAAATGGAGGAATAGGAAAGGTGCTAATTGAAATGTCTAACCTGCGCCAAATGATTTAGTGATGCAAAGAGTAAAATACAAGATGGCTGCTGGTGGCCATTTTTTTTGGCCAATTGACCCCAAAAGAACTCGTTCCCATCTACGTATAATTGTTAACATCCATGACAAATTTTATGAAGATCTGACCAAAGCTACGACCTACAAATTTCATGATGATCAGACGAACAGTACGACCTGTAGACCGCGCCAATGGATTGAATTTTTAAATCCAAGATGGCCGCTGGCAGCCATGTTTTTTGGCCGAATGACCCCACAATGATTCGTTCCCATCTACATGTCAATGTCAACAGTCATGACAAATTTCATAAAGATTAGACCAAAGGTACAACCTGTAGCCCGTGCCAAAGGATTTAGTCATGCAAAGAGTAAAATCCAAGATGACTGCTGGCGGCCATGTTTTTTGGCCGAACGACTCCAAAATCACTCGTTCCCATCTACATGTCAGTGTTAACATCCATGACAAATATAATAAACATCAGATCAAAGGTATGACCTGTAGCCCACGCCAAAGGATTTAGTCATGCAAAGAGTAAAATGCTGGCGGCCATGTTTTTGGACCGAATGACCCCAAAACGACTCGTTCCCATCTACATGTCATTATTATAATTCATGACAAATTTCATAACCATCTGACCAAAGCTACGACCTGTAGCCCGCACCAAAGGATTTAGTCATGCAAAGAGTAAAATCCAAGATGGCTGCTGGCGGCCATGTTTTTTGACCGAATGACCCCAAAACGACTCGATCCCATCTACATGTCATTGTTATCATTCGTGACAAATTTCATGATGATCAGACGAACAGTACGACCTGTAGCCCGCGCCAATGGATTGAATTTTGAAATCCAAGATGGCTGCCATCGGCCATGTTTTTTGGCCGAATGACCCCAAAATGACTCGTTCCCATCTACATGTCAATGTCAACATTCATGACAAATTTCATAAAGATCAGACCAAAGGTACGACCTGTAGCCCGCGCCAAAGGATTTAGTCATGCAAATAGTAAAATCCAAGATGGCTGCTGGCGGCCATGTTTTTCGGCCGAACGACCCCAAAATCACTCGTTCCCATCTACATGTCATTGTTAACATCCATGACAAATTTCATGATGTTCCGATCAAAGCTATGACCTGTAGCCCGCGCCAAATGATTTAGTCATGCAAAGAGTAAAATCCAAGATGACTGCTGGCGGCCATGTTTATTGGCCGAACGACCCCAAAATGACTCGTTCTCATCTACATGTCAATATTAACAGCCATGACAAATTTCATGATGATCAGACGAACAGTACGACCTGTAGAGCGCGCCAATGGATTGAATTTTGAAATCCAAGATGGCCGCTGGCAGCCATGTTTTTTGGCCGAATGACCCCACAATGATTCGTTCCCATCTACATGTCAATGTCAACATTCATGACAAATTTCATAAAGATTAGACCAAAGGTACAACCTGTAGCCCGTGCCAAAGGATTTAGTCATGCAAAGAGTAAAATCCAAGATGGCTGCTGGCGGCCATGTTTTTTGGCCGAACGACTCCAAAATCACTCGTTCCCATCTACATGTCAGTGTTAACATCCATGACAAATTTCATAAACTTCCGACCAACACAATGACCTGTAGCCCGCGCCAAAGGATTTAGTCATGCAAAGAGTAAAATCCAAGATGGCTGCTGGCAGCCATGTTTTTTGGCCGAACGACCCCAAAATCACTCGTTCCCATCTACATGTCATTATTAACATCAATGACAAATTTCATGATGATCAGATGAACAGTACGACCTGTAGCCCGCGCCAATGGATCCGATTTTGAAATTTAAGATGGCTGCCAGCGGCCATGTTTTTTGGCCGAATGACCCCAAAATGACTCGTTCCCATCTACATGTCAATGTCAACATTCATGACAAATTTCATGAAGATCAGACCAAAGGTACAACCTGTAGCCCGCGCCAAAGGAAATTGTTGACGGACACACGCACGGACGACGGACGCCAAACCATGGCAATAGCTCAAACTTACAAAAGTAAGTTGAGCTAAAAAGGGGGTATAATTAAATTGAGCAAGGAGTACAATCTAAATTAAAATAAAAAAAAAATATTTTTATTTATTTAAACAAGACAGTCAATGACTGTGGGGTCGCTCACCAGACTGCAAAGACTGATAAGACTGGGACTCTGGAGACCAAAACAGTGAGCACTTTTCATAATCACTTTAAAAGAAGTAGATTTAAACAGGATATGTGGCTAGAGAGACTTCAAGTATGTAGCTTGGTAAAAAACCACCTTGAAATTGCCAACTGTACACTACTGATCACCCCCCTCCTCCAGCTCAACAAGTCCCCTCCCGACCGGGATCCAGACTCCCAAGTCTTAGGTTGGAATTTCACAACCGACACCTCAAACTTTCTCAATTGTTGGAAATTTCCAATCTCACAAGCGCCTTTTTCTAAAACCATTTAAACATGTTTGAAGCCCAATTATCCATGGACCCAAAACACAATACATGTATGTCAGACCAATCAGTCAGGTGGTTCCAAGGTAGATGTTTTAATGAATTTGGTATTTCTATGATTTTATTGGACACAAAAGTGTTAACTCCCCATAGACTGCCATTTCTTGACAGGTTGACCTCATTTTAACAAATCTGTATCTCAGTCACTAAAGGATCTTCCCGATTCCTCCATACTATATGTAAGCTAAATAGTCCAAAATCCCTTGAGAAGACATTTTAAGAATTACTATAGAGACATATAGTTATGTCCCTGGTCCCACCCTTTTAACCTGGTGACCCCATCTGAATAAATTTGAATCCCAGACACCAAAGAACCCTTCATACATATCATAAATATCAGTCAAATAGACCTGATGGTCCTTGTGAAGGAAGCATATTAAGAGGGAAACTGTTCTTCGCTTGGCCCCTATTTGACCAGGTGACCCCATTAAAAAAATCTGAATTGCAGTCAAGGAAGAACATTCCATTCTATATAAGCCAACTAGTTCTTGCAAACATATTTTAAGAATTACTATGTAGTGAAATAGTTAAGTCTCTTGCTCTGCCCTTATTTGACTTTGTAATCCCATTTTCACAAATCTGATAAGGATAAAAATTAAGTTCCCCAGTTGAAGTTGGTGATATTCACCCATTGGGCACCTCATTTATGAATTTTATCTTCTGCAAATTAGGGGATATAGAAACTTCCTAGAAGGGAAATTTAACTAACAACAATGTAAATTTGATACTATAGATACTTCCCAGAAGATGAGGCCTAAGCAGAATGAGGTCGTCAGAGGGTGAATTTGGTGATGCTAGCCTGCTGTGCCGGATAGCATCACAAAAAGCGTGTCTGTTCCTACATTGTGTATGCCTGGCCTCAAGCAACACACTGTATTATACAACAAGCCTTGAAATAGTGTGATAGTGTGTCTGTCATTTGCAGAGTGAGGTCCCCAGAGGGTGAATTTAGTGACGCTAAATTCACCCTCTGGGGACCTCATTCTGATAAAGTCCTCAACTGCTATGGAAGACCTAGAATAAAATTGAATTTCCCCAGTTGAAGTTGGTGATGTTCACCCATTGGGCCCCTCAATTATGAATTTTATCTTCTGCAAATTAGGGGATATAGAAACTTCCTAGAAGGGAAATTTAACTAACAACAATGTAAATTTGATACTATAGATACTTCCCAGAAGATGAGGCCTAAGCAGAATGAGGTCCCCAAATGGTGAATTTGGTGATGCTAGCCTTGAATCAAGCTTTGAAATAGTCTGTCTGTTATTTGCAGAATGAGGTACCCAGAGGGTGAATTTAGTGAGGCTATCCTGCACAGCGGGCTAGTATCACTAAATTCACCCTCTGGGGACCTCATTCTGATAAGGCCCTCAACTGCTATGGAAGACCTAGAATAAGATTGAAGTTTCCCAGTTGAAATTGGTGATGTTCACCCATTGGGCACCTCAATCATGAATTTTATCTTCTGCAAATTAAGGGATACAGAAACTTCCTAGAAGGGAAATTTAACTAACAACAATGTAAATTTGATACTATAGATACTTCCCAGAAGATGAGGCCTAAGCGGAATAAGGTTCTCAGAGGGTGTATTTGGTTATGCTAGCCTGCTGTGTAGGATAGCGTCACTAAATTCACCCTCTGGGAATCTCATTCTGGCTCTGCCAGGCACTCTTTGAGAAAATGAAATTAATCTGATTTTAATGACCACTGAGTGATAATATAAACAACAAGGGTGCTTCATTGATAACACCATTAATCTCATTTAAATTATGGATGACATGAATACACTCCCTGGGGACTCTGTCTAAGGCTGCAGAATCTTTATCTCTCTATCTGCCTTGCCATGTCTATCAGTTCATAGGAGAGTTGCCTTGTAATGGGAATTTAAATAAATATACTTTATTTACCTGTGAGTTAGGGTGGAATGCTGTTGGTTGGGGTGGGGTTCTGGGTCATGTGGGGGGGGGGGGGGTGATATTTTTTGTTTGTATGTTAAATTGATCAAGGAGTTCCTGAATTTTTTATTATTTTTTGGGGAATTATGGCCCTGGCTCCACCACTATTTGACCCAGTGACCCCATTTGAACAAATATGAACCCCAGTCATTCAATGACCCCACATACCAAATATAAACTAAATCGGCTTAATGGTTATTGACAAGAAGTCGTTATAAGAATTACCAAGGAGGAATATAGTTATGGCCCTGGTTTCGCAACTGTTTGACACAGTGACCTCATTTGAACAAATATTAATGACAGTCACCTAGGGAACATCCACCCCAAATATGATCAAAATGCAAAAATGTAATGTCCCTGGCTCTGCCCCTAATTGACGCAGTGACCCAATTTGAACAAATCTGATTCCCAGTCACCCAAGGTCCCTCAGTACCAAATATAAGCTAATTCGGCCAAATATTTTTGGGGAAGAAGTCATTGTAAGAATTACTATGAGTTATGGCCCTGGTTTCTCAACTAATTGACCGGGTGACCTCATTTGAACAAATCTGAACACCAGTCACCCAAGGACCCTCCATACCAAATATTAGCTAAATCGGCACAATGGTTATGGACAAGAAGTTGTTGTAAGAATTACTGTGGAGGAATAGAATTATGGCCCTGGTTTCGCAACTATTTGACCCAGTGACCTCATTTGAACAAATCTGAATGAGAGTCACCTAGGGAACATCCACACCAAATATGAACCAATTTGGTATGATGGTTTCAGAGGAGAAGATGTTTTTAAAAAAAGTTGACGGACGGACAGACGGACGGACGGACGACGGACGAGGAGTGATGACTATAGCTCCACCGGAGACTTCGTCTCAGGTGAGCTAAAAACCAAATTGTTCGTATTTTTATTTCTTCATTAAATTGAGCAAGGAATTCAATTTAAATTTTTTTGTTTTTTAAAGAGTGAATATTTTTCGAAAAAGAGCCATATCTCAGTTAAAAATAGTCTGATCAAACCCATATTCGAACTCGATCTGTCTTTTGGGCTGAGAAAATTTCTACATAATTTGGTTCCGATCAGTTATAAATTGTTTGAGTTATCGCACCATGCATAAAGTGTCTATGACAGACGAACGACGAGTGGTCAATCCGGACGTCGACGCTATGTTTACCATACTATGGTATGGGTAAACATAACAAGGGGTACGTATCTAAGATGCTTTTGTCGAGTTTTTTGGCAGTCGAACCAAACTTCTGCCAATAAGGTGCAAAACTCCGGGGAAAAAAGTTGGACGGTGGTATATTATTGCAATAGACCTATATACCAAATATCAATTGAATCCGTTAATATTTCATTGAGTTATCGCACTAACGGTGATAAAAATTGTGATTAAAATAGACAAACTAAGACCCATAACTCCGGAAAAAAAATTCGGACAAACCAGGTTTTCGAACTCGTCCGAGATATTGTTGCAATAGACTCATATAACAAATATTGTTGAAATCGGTTAATATTTCATTGAGTTATCGCGCTAATGGTGATAACATTGCTAAAAATAGACAAACTATTAAAGACAACTCTGCAAAAAAAAATCGGACAAACCTGGTTTTCAAACTCGTCCCGAGATATTGTTGCAGGAGACTCATATACCAAATATTGTTGAAATCGGTTAATATCTCATTGAGTTATCGCGCTAACGGTGATAAAATTGTGATTAAAATAGACAAACTAAGACCCATAACTCCGGAAAAAAAATTCAGACAAACCTGGTTTTCGAACTCGTCCGAGATATTGTTGCAAGAGTCTCATATACCAAATATTGTTGAAATTGGTTAATATTTGCGTGAGTTATCGCGCTAACGGTGAAAAACTTAACTAAAAAACATCTAAGATGGATAACTCTTGTAAAAAAGTTCGGACGTGACCCATTTTCAACAGGCAGTAAATAGTCATTGGGAGCAACTGACATACCAAAATTTTTTTGAATCCGTTCACAAATGTCAAAGTTATTAGGCATTCTTTAGGTCCGCCCGCCCGCCAACCGTCCCTCGTCAAACCATGTCGAGTTTTTGAAAAACTCGACTAAAAACTATAACATCCCTGTACCCTGAGTTACCACCGCACCAACTTTGGTTGAAATTGGTCCAGGGGTCTAGGAGAAAAACTGCCAACAGACAGATCCAATGTTACATATATAGAGGATATGAAATGAGTGTTTCTCTCATATGATATTTATGAAACGAGTCTAAGAATTTTCAGTTTTCTCGAGCCTCGGGCATTATATCGTATGTTTATTAGATAAATACGAATTACATATTCTATTTATCGTATAACAATGTCCAAAACTATATATTTCAAGATTATAATTGCGAGAATTTCGGCATCGCGTTGATTGACGCGCACGAATTTGACCTGCATTTAGTTAGAGATGCGGCTCGGCCCAGGCTGCCATTCAGAACACACTTTTTGTCAACAAACCAATCAAATTATCGGAAGGTGATATGAACTAGTAGTTCATATGAAATTCATTTATGACATACTTTCCAACGTAAATAATGATGGAGTCGTATGATAAATATTGATAAGAAATTATTATCTGAACATTTCCCTCCAATAAATAGGACTCCTTCTGCACTTTTATTATCTGTCTGCTTTTTTATCCTGAACACCTCTCCAGATGAATAAAAGACCGTTCCAATGTATACTTTTATAACTGAGTGGGAGAATCCATTAGTATAGAAAGGATTAAGAACCTAGCAGGATGGGTCCACATCTAAGTGTTCAGTTGCCTAGGTTGCGTTGAAATTGGTTAGACAAAACACAAAGGCGTTCAGACGGCTGCGATGAATCCATTACGTTGTATCCATTAACGCAGATTCTATTTTCAATGAGAGCTTTCCGATGAATGGCAAAAATTACCTATAATAATAAGCCATATTTCTGACTAAATCCTGAAAAATTACCCATAATTCTGCTGCGGTTAAGGAGTCGATTATTTAGGGTATTACTGTACGCAACCATGTGAACAGTTCAATGCAGACAACACATCGTATCAACGCAATGTATGTACCAAAAAAAATAAAATTCGTCTGAATGCTACTTAACCAGTTCTGATTGTGGGATTACACAGAAACCTGTTGACAAAAAATATGTTTATTATCAGCACTCATTCAGAAATAGTTACATATTTGATCTATAATAATTTATATGGTGATCAGACAAATCAAATTATTGTTTTCTATGAAAATGTGCATGAACACACGCACTGTCATTTCGATACATACATATTAATGTGAATAAAGAGAAGAACAGCACTATGAAGTAATTTAAAAAGCTCTGTCCACATCAAGAGTTCATAAACGGTGGTTAATAATGAAGCAAGGACATTACAGATCAAAAGAAAGAACTCGAAAGTCAAGGCGACCAAATAAAATAAAAGTCTGTAAAATATCTATCGTCAACACGATTCAACAAGTACATGAAAAAATAGATTGACTTTGTTCTTATTTTTATTATTAACAACTCTCCAATAACGAGAAATCGATTATCGAAACTATTGTAATGTAAACATTACTGTCGCAGTGCAATTACCTAATAAAAGTCCAATTAGTCAAATCAGATACAAAATTTTAATCAAAACTTAACAGTAAACATTGGAAAAGGTCGAAGCATTTAATTTTTTCTGAAAATGATATTCAGGTTAAAATATTTGAACTTGCAGTATTACATGTTGGATGACAAATAAATGTAACAGTATGTTTACATAATGTTTTCAACACATAAATTTTTGTTATTGGAGAACTATCAATTACGAATATAAGAACACAGTTAATCTATTTCTCCATGTTCTTCTTAGTGATGTTTTTACAGACTTAATTTTTTTCACATTTATCCTATGCTAGTGCCTTGGATCCCTTTAAGAAAACCTATTTACAAAAAAACAAACATTTGGCACCCTAAAATAACTGCAATAAACAGATAGCACGGTAAAAGTTTGTAACTCGTTAACATACTTGCACATGTTTGTTGAATAAGATACAATGGTCCGAGAAAGTTTTAGTTGTACCTAAAGGTACAAATTTAAGGTACAACAAACGGGTACAGCGGCTTTTCTATTCTAAGATGAACTCTTGTTTTGATATGCATTTTTACACAAATATGTTCTTACCCCACCACACACCATGATATATTTTGAGATTTTTTTAACTGATATGTGTCATCTCCAGTTATTTAACTCCATACATTTAATGAACTTCTGATATGAACAGAGCCATTCCAAGATGAGAGTAACTAAGTGTAATTAGCCACGGTGTTTAATTTCTAATAGAAAAAAACTCCATTTAGAGGTAAACATTGTCAAATTTCTCTTTGAAACAAGAGGCTTCACTTCCAATCAAGTAATGACATAACTAATTGTATTAACTTCAAAATGGTATTAGCACTACAAATCTGATTTTTTTTTTAAACATGCCACTGAAATTGCCTAACCTACCATTTGGAAAGCCGCCTCTTGGCAAGCAAGGCTGCATATCTGGCTAAAACGTTTCGCAAAATAAATCGAGAATTGACAGGGATGAATACATATTAACGCATTCGCCCTGTCCTGCGATTGTCACCAGACCGTACATATGATCCCGAGAAAAAGAAATAGCTTCAAAGTAAAGACAAATTTGGCTTCATAAGGTGAGTGGGTGTGTCTTTCTCGTGTCCATTGACAGTTTGAAAGCCCTGTTTCTGATTCAATAGACATTTTTTCAGATCAATGACTATAAACACTAAGTATTTATCATCGTTGGGAGATAAATGCATCAAAAATACAATTTAATTCTTAAAGATACACAATCCAATATAACACCACCCCCTAATTACTATTTCTTTGGCTTCGGAACACACTTAAAAGTAGCCAAACATCGTTTTAATTAATGAAACAGTGATTCCTGGAGTTGCTGTGTAGAAAATATGTAAACAATAGCCACATAGGCGGTGTTATCATTTTTGCTGTTTTCAGTCAGAAATCTACCCGTTTTTGTTTATTATTTATACAAATGATTTTTTGTTTTGCCATGTTAAGTGTAATCGTGTTTTTGATGCACCCATCTTCCATGGTTCTCATCAGGAACATGAAATATGTCAGTGGTGTAAGTGAAATGGTGCTTCCAAGTGTGCAGTAGACATTAAAAACTCACACCAATGTTTATTGATGCCTATTAATTTTTTTTTTAGCTTAAATGGTATTTCTTTTTGGATCATATTTACCATCAGGGCATAACCACAATAGAGGGTAAATTTATTATTAGGGATGTATTCCTGCCAGGTTGTTTATTCTAGTTGCATCCTACATAAACATTGGACTCTCTCGGGGAATACAAAAACTTTTTAACCAGAGGCAGCCTTGTCAACAAGCCTGAGTTTAGTGTGTCTGTCATTTGCAGAATGAGGCCCCCAGAGGGTGAATTTAGTGATGATATGCCACATAGCATAACTAAATTCACCCACTGGGGACCTCATTCTGCTTAGGCCTAATTTTCTCAAGAAAGTATCTTTTTTTATCAATATCTATAGAAACTTCTTCACATAGATTCCATTTCTTTTTTAGTTTAGTTTCTCTATATCCCCAAATTGGCAGATGACACATTGCATAATCGAGGTTCCCAATGGGCATACATCACAATATTCACCATTTGGGAACTTCAATCTGAGTCTGTCTCCCAGAGGGTGAATTTGGTGATGATAGCCTGCAATGCGGGATAGCGTCACTAAATTTACCCTCTGGGGACCTCATTCTGCAAATGACAAACACTATAAATTCAGGCTTGCTTCTCAGCCAGAGGCAGCAAATAGATTGGTAGGTGTGAAAATGAATGAATCAGAAAGTAGATTTTTATTAGTTAACATTCCACTATTGCTTTAATACTTTGGGATTAACATCATTTCTAATAGCGGAGAATGAAGCAGTGTGTTAGTCTTACTACAAATCTATGCCACTGCACAAGCAGAAACCACTGACCCCTGGTGAGCAACTGATAAACTTGTACGAATATATACGAACATATACGAATCGGGTTATCCTCCAATTGTGTGGAACAAAATTGGGATTTGCTTAATGCACCTTGCTGACAGTCGTATGCCCAAAATATCATCACAAGTGCCTTGATTTGTGTTAAAACTTCAAAAAAAAAGCTTAAATACTTTAGACTAATTACATGTACTATCATACTATAATTTGATGCTGAAATTGATCAGTTTCACATGGTTTTATACATAAAATCTAATAGTGGATTTAGATCTACAAGTAGGGTTTGCTAACAGTCATAGAGGAACATTATTATTGGCAGCTAAAGTATATACAAATAAATATCCATATATATAAACTTCCGTGAATATTTCATGATTGTTGAAAGTATAACAAGTTTGACCAAACAGTCCTCTACTTGGAGGAAGGGTGTAGAAATGTGTTTCCTCACAAGGCTTCTCAGGTTTTTAATGGGGAGAATTTGGTCTGAGGTAGTGAAATACAGGGCTGGTTTGACACCTAGGGTCAGGTTTGAACATAAAGCCCTTCATGTTGGGGATAGAATCAATCTTAGAAAACAACGTAAACCGCTTCTTGGATAAGATTGTCTCAAGTGTCATGCTGAATAAAAGTATAAGAAAATACAGAAAGTTGCTTGGAATTCCTTTAACACAATCACTTGCAACGAGGTTTTCCGATTCATGAAACCAAAAAACCTGAAATTTGTTGAGATTCTCTTAGCTTAAAAGTCCAAGGAAGTTGTGAGGAAACCAAAATTTGAGAAAATGAGGAAAAACACAAAGGTAGCAACTAGTAACAATAAATTCTTTTGTGATTTGGCACAAAAATTCAATATTGAATGTAAGCTTCAATTGCGAATCAACAGAACAAAAATATATTTGATCCTCATATCGTGACTTCTATCTCACGTAACAAACTTCAGTCATGCTAAATTCATGCTGTGCTATCTTCACCTAATCTAGCGTTAGCTTATCAGTTTCCGGTTTCATTAACCTTTTCTTTACTAAATACTTATTGACAAGTAGTTCCCTTAGGAAATGTTCAAATAAGCTCAACATAAGACATATAAACGATAAAACGTTTGTTGAAATAATTATCTGAACATTTCCCTCCAATAAATAGGGACTCCATCTGCATATTATCTGTTTTCCGCTTATTTTTGCGGAAAACCCCATCAGACGAGGGTGACAATGTATCAGTAGTGAGCACCAATCCGGACATGTGAAGAGTGCAATCATATCCTGGTGATATCATATCGTCGGTTGGCTTCTAAAATATTGTACAGTAATGCCCTAAATAATCGACTCCTTAACCACAGCAGAATTATGAGTAATATTTTTCAGGATTTAGTCAGAAATATGGCTTCTTGCCATTCATCGGAAAGCTCTCGGTGAGAGCCATATTTTCGTATAAATCCTGAAAAACTACCCATAATTCTGCTGTGGTTAAGGAGTCGATTCTTTAGGGCATTACCGTATATGGCGTTTTAAGCATTTTTTGCATAATTAGAATCTATGGGTTCGTTTACATAATTCCTCAAATAACTTGTAAATTTTTCAAGTATGAATGCAATTTTTTGGGGGAAAATCCATGTTCTAAAATGTTGTATCTGGGCTTTCAAACACAATTTTCATTAATTCTAAAATGCTATTTTTCAAAACCGTTCCTGGTAGAATAGTTGTTTTGAAGAGGAATGATCGGAGTGCATTTCCTCCTTATCCTGAGTAATCGAGACTAATGGAAGCGGGGGCAATAATTGAAACTAAATGTATTAATATCATACAGCTTTATAATTTTTACTTCAAAAATCATGTAAAATGTCTGTAATACAACACCATAAAATGATCTTTTTCTCATCAACTAGAAGATATATGAATAAAGTCTTTTATAATAACTGATATATAAAGGATTATTGTGCAAAGTCATTGGCAGATATCAATAATATTTTGTATCGCCTGTAAAATTAGATTTTTGGCATACTAGTATACTAAAATGTTGTATACTAGTATTCCAAAAATCAAATTTAGTGAGGCAAGAAGAAATGAGTTATTTTAATTGATAAAATTACATAATTTAGTATCCATAAATCTTTTTATACGTTCTATAGTTTGAAACATATTTTCTGGGGTTGAAAACCGTCAATGATATAAACAAATCAGAACATTATATGGTTGTCAGCTGGAATTATCAATGCATTTTTGGGATAGCAAGAATCTGTCAGTAAGGAGTGTCATAAATTTCTTACTAGTTGAACAATCTTAATGTATCAGAAGCGAAAAGAATGACATGTATCATTTCAAATATCAAATAAAATTAATTGCCACTGAATAACAAATCTTGATATCTGACTTTTTGATGATGAATAGAATTCTACAAAATCTTCCATTTCTCAAGCATTAACTAGCGGAGCGGTTTATAGCAAGGGGAAACAACTCTAATTCTATTGTGATGACACGGACACTATCTTTGTGGCGAATTATCATATTAGATGCAGTATTTGTTTCATTTTTTATTAACTTACTTAGCTGCTAAAACAAAAGACGAACATTGCATCAAACTCACAAGGAAGGCCTTTTGAGTTTCAGATTATTTCTTTTCTGAGCAATCAACTTAAGTTTTATTTAATATGAAGAATATATATTCCACCAAGATACAAAACATATGTGGCCAAGTAGTGCTAACTAAGTGACAGGAAATCACCCACTTCACATTAAAGAGCATTCCTTGTTAGTCTTTTCCAGATCTGGAAACAATAAAGACACTTTTGTATGGAAATAGGAAATCAGCTAATAAATTTTCAGTAAAAGTCTTATGGTATATGTAAAGTCTGTGTAGTAGTAAATCAAGTACTTCTCGGCCTATTTTGATTGCAGTACATGTAATGTCAAAAATTACTAGCTTTCTCTTGAGAACATTTTTCGTCAACTTTAAATCTCAGAAATAACAAATCGGTGTGTAACAAGGAATCACAGTCTCATTGATTGATTGATTGACAGATTCAAAATAAGTTGCATACAGTCAATGAATTGTTTTGAATCACAGATCAGCGAGATCTTTGACAAATAAATCACTTCACTTGTTATCAAAATTGGAAACTACTGAACCAATTGGTGACCCTGGCAGCTGTAGGTAGTCCTGGCGACAAAATGATGGCATGAGGCAAATGCAAGCCTTGAAATAGTGTGTCTGTCATTTGCAGAATGAGGTCCCCAGAGGGTGAATTTAGTGATGCTAGCCCGCATAGCGGGGTAGCATCACTAAATTCACCCTCTGGGGACCTCATTCTGCAAATGACAGACACACTATTTCAAGGCTTGGGCAAATTCAAGAAATTTACAACATGAATCGAAAGTGAAATTGGCTATCAGTTGATTGAGAAGGCTGCCTAGGATTTTAAATAGTTTAAACTTTTTAAAGATGGAAAGGAGGACACAATTCTGTTTCATGTTTTATCCACTCAAATATAAGGTGAGACAACTAAATGGCCTCTATAAACTGAATCCCTCCCTCAAAGTAGTCCCATTGTAACAAATGAACCAGTCGGTCACCACAAAATGTGCTTCAGAAAGATCTGACTTCAGGTTCCAAAATAGAACTAAGGCCAAACAAAATTAATGATCTGTTTCTCCGATACCTGCCTTCTCATAAAAAATATGACCCACTGGATGCCTTTTAGGGCCCGCCGAAAATAAAAATTGCAAATTATCCTGCTCGACTTCACAATGCAATCTCATTGAAATTGTATTAACACTTTATCATGAAAAGTCCTTTTTTGCACCCAACAATATTTTTGATAATTAGTGAGTAACACATAAAATCTGCCTCTCGGAAACTTTGGTCGTAAAAAGTGGTAATAAAAACCAAACTCCAGGCAGAGTTATCTGCCATCGCTCCGCTGAGATATCACTGCCATAAGGACATTTGGTAAGGATTTCTTACGTGTTCTTAGTTCTTATGTTTAGGATTATTGCAAACTTTTGGTGGTCAAAATAAGATAATGTGTAACTAAATATAGTTCCAACGATATGTAAAAATAGATGTATCAGGTCCGCAAAGTACCATCCTTGTGGCAGTGCTATATTGCAGTGCTAATGTAGATGGCGCTGCATGGAGTTTGAATAAAAACCTGCCTGCAGGGTAATTTTGTAGGTAAAAAATAAATATAAAAACCTGCCCATTTTTATAGAAAAAAATAAGAAAAGACAGAGAAACCGAAAAAAAACTTTGTGTGGCCTAAAGAATCTAGTTTTTTGTAGGCAACACTCGACGGGGCATAATGCATATGGTTGAACAAAGGAACAAAACCTACAATTTGAATAAATGGTTCTCAGCTCATATACATCATGAATATATGAAAATGACGAGTTCATTAATCACCTTATAGCTCTCTTGATAACTAATGGTGAGAATGATGGTATGATAAAAATAGTTTATTTGCTGGATGACTTCTTTATGATTCCTGCCTTCGCCTACCAAGAATCTTCTCCCCCACTGTTCATCTGCAATTCAAAAATGAAAGTGTCAATGACACTATAGCTCAACTTGGAAATGGGATAATGTCATACATTACAGTAAATGTAAGTGCTAAGGAATGCAGAATTTTGAAATGTTTAGTTAATAATAACAGAGGTCAACCCAAAAATCCACCAAAAGTTTGGGATCAATTTTAGTGATGTTCCGATAATCGGAATCGGAATCGGCCATCGGCCGATAATAGCCCATCGGAAATTAATCGTACCTCGCAGTTGAACATCGGCTTTTACCGATTGTCAAAATAAATAAAAACGTTCTAGTATCTAAGCGCAATGTGCACGCTTTAATAAACATACGCAATACAACTGTAGTATTGAATGTAAAACGCAGTTGTAACAGCCTAAAAAGAAGCCATTGGCATCATCAAAGCAGTCTGATATGATGATATATTATAAGAATGGCAATACACATGCCCGACATCCCGTGTAATATGAAGTTATTGGTTCAATCGCGTTGACACGAAATAGATTCAAAGAAAGCTTTAATTAAAAAGCTGACCTGATTACAGTGAGGCTTCATCTAGAGCACGTGTCATGTGACGTCACATGCTATGTCAATAACTTGAAGCACACACTGAATGAATTAATACAGTTGTTATCAGAACTGTCTTCAATAACGATCAACGTTAGTAGGGGCATAATTAGCTTTTTCGTCTGTACAACGTATGCTATGAAATACGCTTAGCTCCACGTTGAACTTGCGAAACAAAAATTGAGCAGGCGGAACTATAAAAGCTTCGGAGTTGTTAAAAGATAAAAGGTGTGACCAATGGAAACTTGGGAAATCTCAGACAAATATGACAGCAATTATTATCCATCAATCAAAATTTAGTTAATAATCATCGCCATTCCATACATTGTTGCAACTTACAAGTATTCAATCAAGACTTTTACTCTGCATGCAAGTGTTCCACACATGGTCATAACGTTACTCTGAGTCGGCACCTTTGATCTCTTTGTCAAAACAACTACCGGTATACATCAAAGGAAGCACACAACCGACGTCTGCAGAAATACTGTCACGACAGTGTGTATATATTTCTTTGATGTATTTGGCTTTGAAACTATGCGGGATATGGAGTGCATTGGGTGTATATAAGTCCATTATAGGAACAAACGCACAATATATATAAACATCGGAATCGGAAATCGGCCGATTGTGCCTCCAGTTATCGGAAATCGGTCCGATAAGCTTTTTCATTATCGGAACATCACTAATCAATTTGATGAAAACTGTTGGCTGCAGTAGTTATAAAACAGGGAATGTGTAACCTGAACAAGGCCACGCTGAGCATGCTTATCAGCTTGTCATTCCTATCAAATAAGAAACCTTGTAAACTATATCATGTTATTGGTCTTCCATCATAAAGATTACGATAAATTCCCAGGAATGCTGAGGAATGCCAAATTATTTCTAAAGAGCATTTAAAGGTTTAAAGAGGTATGTGACCGAGTCAAGTTTATAAAAATGTCAAGACTTTGGTGGTACCGTAATTAAAGCCAGATAAATCTATAGTGAGGGGCCTATGTATATTTAATCATCAGTGAAAATGGTGTGGTTCGGCAATTATATTAATACAATAATTAGTTACTGATATGCAGAAACAGCAAAGGCCGGTGCTGAAAATAATTATAATTTTTTTTATATATAAGGTGACTTTTGTGAGTCACTGAGTCGTATTCGCTTTGTGTCACATACAATCAGAAAATCCCCCACCCTTAGTCAATTCATGTTTAATGTGAAATCGGCTGAAGAAAGTTTCCTGAATCATGTAATCTTCAGCTTGAACCTTTATCAAGGAACATGTAATAACTAAGAAATATATTACTTATATTTGTTTTTATGTTAAAAGGAGGTTCCCAGTCAGAATTTCAAAGTTATCAGGTTTTGAATTGTGGAATATAATCTCTGCGGGCATTGCCAGAGATTCATGGCATGACCTACTAGTTCTAAATAGACCATCTTCTATTAATCTTGATCAGCTATTCTCATGTGTCTGTGCAGAATTAATGTTGTCAGGAATTATTTACCTCCAAGTCTTCCTCTTCGTCTTTCTTTGGGAATAATTTCTGCAGAACTGAATCGATGAAATTTCTCCTACAAAAGCGAAAAATCTTATGTAGGCGATACATTTGAATACATCAATTGGCTATTTTGGCATTACAAGGTTCCTGCTTATATAGTCTAACTAATCAGGTTAGTTTGATGTTGACCGACAAAGCTGGGATTAGATAGTCAAATGCAACTAAGTGAGTGTTCTTATACCAACTTTGAAACCCATGCTGGTTTGAGTTTCTGGCCAATCAATGTTAAAAATCGGGTGTGAAGCCTTGCTTGAGGAGGGGAATGAGGCCATTGACCAACCATGGTAAGTGAACAAGCCTTGAAATAGGGTGTCTCTCATTTGCAGAATGAGGTCCCCAGAGGGTGAGTTTAGTGATGCTACCCCGCATAGCAGGCTAGCATCACCAAATTGACCCTCTGGGACATCATTCTGCTGAGGTGTAAGCAGAATGAGGTCCCCAGAGGGTGAATTTGGTGATGCTAGCATAGCGGGCTAGCATCACCAAATTCACCCTCTGGGGACCTCATTCTGCAAATGACAGACACCCTATTTCAAGGCTTGTAAGTGAAACTCTGCTAATGTCTACAATACTCTCCAGTGGAATGCTAATATTTTACACTATTTAAAATCATAAACAAGGAAGTTTAGACTATAACAATATTTGTGCTCTAAAATTTCGAACACCAATCGTTTGATTTTGAAAAAGTAGGTGCACATTAATAGGGCCTCTGAATTGTGAGCCAGGCGCACTATGGTTCTTTGGTGTGTCTATGATGATATATTTAATGTAATACCTTACTTGTATTTAAATTCGCACAGTACTATTTTTTTTAGCACAAATTTAAAATTGAGCGAAAAATAGTACGACTCCTGAGTTTATGACAAATCACAGGTAAAATCAGCTATGTTATTCAGTTACATGTACATACATTACAGACGGCTGGACTGAATATAGAGTTATAGTGACATGCGGGCATGCATTCTCAAATCCGTTATTCATATGTAAATCATGGTAAATCATGTAATACTTGTAAAAAATATAGACATATTCCCATACGAGGGGACACCAAAGCATATCTCCATACCCACAACCATGGGGTGACAACATGGTCATGCAGTTTGAATTAAATATGTCACATGTCAGCCCCCTATATACAATGTACATGGTTGTTTTACATGGACTTCTTTAAAATTCATTTCATTTATGTCCATAACTATGTGAGTGTCGGAATGATTATGTTAAGCATATAACCACCCATCTTCTCACAAAATGTTGATGCAGTTACAATCTACTCGATGTTACTTTTGGTCTTGGTGGTCTTTAATATAGACAGGTACCTTCAGAAAAAATTAAGAACTGAAACTGTCACTAGATACAACAAGTCTTTTACAAAAATAGCTTTGTCTGTTTTGAATTCGCGCACCACAGTGCACGAATTTAAATAGGAGTAAGGTATATTATTTGTACCCTACTTTTCAAACCCGGTGTACAAGCTTTTCAAAATCAAAGGATTGAAACATGGAATTTAACATTTGCCACCTATTTCATAAAATAGGTCCAAAGAAAGGTCCTTATATATGGTGTCACAAGCAACATGTTTTCTGAAATTTATACTGGTACGTTTACCTTTTTTATACTAAAGACTCATTGACATACCACATAACAATGTTGAATATTGTTCCAAGTTATCATCTGGATAACCCAAATATTAAGATTTCTAAGTCAAGGGGTACACTCCATCAAAAATCATCGGAGTGATCAGACCATGACCAAAATCTAACTCGGCCGTGTCTTTCTAAATGTGCCAACTACCAAATTCTGTTGAATATTGCTCAAGATATCAACCAGACAACCCAAATACTGTGATTTCTAAGTCAAATAAAACATCACAGACCCCATGACCCCCGAAAGAGGTGGCTTTTTGGGACATTGGCTTTTGTTAAAGAACAAAGAGGTCAAATTCTGGCAAAAATATGACCACAACTTGACGATGACCTGCATGTTCTCAAATATGAACCATGCACCCAATATCAAGAAATTCTGTTGATTATTGATTAAGTTATCATCCGACAACCTGGATGGATAGAAGCAGACAGACTATTGTTGATTATAACAGTCCTTAACTTTTTTTGGGGGGACAAAAAGGGCATAACTCAATAAAAATTCATCGTTTGGATAATTTGAACTGGAGTTAATGTCCGGCAATTATTCTGATGGACGTGGCTGATTACAACATTCGGGTATTAAACTCTTTGAAATGAAACCCTAGACTGAATAAAGGCGGCATGTTCTCACTTAACGATGAAGTGAATATGAAACAACATTGAGGTATATTGGCTTTCTAAAGTCCCAACAATGCACATGATCTGGCTTTAAAGGGACAGGCAGCCTTCATTGTAGGTTATAATTTAGAAATAACATTATCAAATTAAGATAATTTCCTCAAGAATATACTAGTATAACACAATGATAAGCATGCGATATTATTCACAAAACACGCTTTG
Source organism: Siphonodentalium dalli (assembly GCA_032622095.1). Classification (NCBI taxonomy): domain Eukaryota; kingdom Metazoa; phylum Mollusca; class Scaphopoda; order Gadilida; family Siphonodentaliidae; genus Siphonodentalium; species Siphonodentalium dalli. The sequence goes on along the minus strand of CP136064.1, from coordinate 210,518,132 downwards.
TGTCAAGAGAAAATGCTGGTCGAGTGTTGTTTAGTTTCTCGCAAAAAGCACCATGAATTGTTTTTAAGCAGTCACGATATTGCGTCATTTCCATATTTAGTTTCGCGCACATTCTACAACTTACAATACTATCATAGTAAATTCCTTATTTGGTGTACGACGTAATTACCATAGCTTAGGAGAAAATACTAACTGGATTGAAAAATATTCATCTCTTTGCAAGAACAATTATAGTATGTACACGTTTTCTGTCTGATCATTTCCCAATCATAAAGTGACGTGGATTTTGAACTGAAGCGGGTAGTATGGGTCCATTAAAATAAAATTTGGGGTGATCTGAATGCGATTGTTGATGGCGTCAATAATTTTATCTACGCCTTCCACAGTGCTACGAAACATTTTCAATGGACGATAGTTCTGAGTGTTGGTCTAAAAAAAAATGGTTCTGTAACGTTTTTGATGTTTTTTTACATAACAAAGCACACAAACGTGAAATAACATGCAATGTACGCGATATTTATGATTGATATTGTCTATTTCCGTTTATGCCGGTTTTAGTGGATGTGACTATTATAACAGCAATACCCACTGCGAAGGCCGCACGTATCTTTAAACTGTTAGCAGTCCATTCCTGAGTTACTAGTACAGTAATGCCCTAAATAATCGACTCCTTATCCACAGCAGAATTATGGTTAATTTTTCCGGATTTAGTTGGAAATATGGCTTGTTGCAATTCATCAAAAAAATGCAAAAAACCATATTTCCGACTAAATCCTGAAAAATTACCAATAATTCCGCTGTGGTTAAGGAGTCGATTATTTAGGGCATTACTGTATACTATTTAACTAGAAATTTTTATCTCGTGAGAACTAAAGTAAACCAATGTAGTTTCATGTTGATTAAAGATACGGGCGGCGTTGGCGGTGTGCATGCTGTTAAAATATTCAGCTCTGTCAAAAACCGCCATAAACAGAAAGAATAGTAAAATATAGACAGACTTTGTTCTTATACCAATCAGAAATATGGCATAAACAGTATTTTATTGTCAAATGTTTTTCCTTTGTTATGTAAACAAAAGCAAAAAACGTTACAGAACCTGGCTTTTGTTTAGATCCGGATATGGTAAACATAAAGAGCGTTATTTGTTACTGTTTTCCTGATATGGAAATAATAAAGAGCGTTTATATCATTGTGTGTTTTTAATAGTGATGAGCCGATAATCGGGAACGACAATCGGAATCGGCCGATTGTGGCCCATCGGATGACAATCGGTACTCGGGTTTGAACATCGGGATTTCCGATTGTCTAAATAATAAATGAGTGCTTGTTTTTCTTTAATAAACTGTTTTAAATATGACGATGTTTTGTTGAATAAATGACCAGTAAACATGGGGAACTGAAAGTGATACCAAACACAAACTTGATATACATGCATGCCCTCTGCAATACCCCGGCCGTACCTGGGTCTATGTGTGAACAATATATTAGTGGGGGTCGCCGGGAAGCACGTGACACTTTGAGTTAGAGTGAGGCAGCGAGCATGACGCCGTGATTGCGCATAATAATTCATTAATTATTGGCATACCGGAACAGTCGTTTCAGTCGATTGATTTCTTTAGCATTGTGATGTACACAACGTACATGTCATGGGACTCATGTACGCCCATAGGTAACTTTATTGTTCGTCAACATGTAGACATTTTGATTTATGTATGTCAAACTATAAAAAATCAAAATGTATGCATACGCAGTACAACAAAGCTATCTATATAGTACATACAGCGTAACAGGTATAAACACTACTATAGAAACCGAAAGTGCATGTCACGTGACTTGAAATAGTTGAAGACAATGTCATTCCATCCAGTCAGCCTCGTGTGACGTCACGTATATGTCACCACAAATGATTATTATGATGACCACGCCGAAATCGAATCGTGTCTGTGAAATTGACATGAACATGGTGTAACTTGCAACTAGTTCAGTCGGCTCATTTCCTTTGACTTGATGTCTTTGAATTGGGATCAAAGAAAAATGCCGTTTGATGAATTGTTATCAAAAACGGACCATGGACATGTCGTCATGCACGTGGCTACATCAAACTTTCAAAAAATTTGTTGTGGAATAGCCTAGAATACATGGGTATGTTGCCTGTATTCGATCACTAGTCTGCCCATACCCACCTATCTACTTACCCAAACATATACATATGTATACAGTGTACTGGCATATTACTACGTTTGTTGCTAGCTTCTAATTCTAAGTATTATATAACACATACAACATATTCTGCTATACATTATTGAAATAATCGGAATCGGCACCTGAATCGGCCGATTGTGATCTCAAATAATCGGCAATCGGCGCACGGCTCTATTTGACAATCGGCTCATCACTAGTTTTTAACCAATAGAATTGCGCTGTGTTATATCAACAGAAGCAAAACTTCTGTAACATGAGAAGGTTCTTGTTTACGTAAACCATCGTACGTCTTGACGACAATATACTATTTACGTGCTGATTATGTTTGTCATATGAATAAAACTATATATATTTTAATATTCCTTCCGTTGATGGCGATTTGAACAAATATGAATATTTCTGCAACGAACGCCACCCGTGCCTTTAAAATTTGCAATCGTTACCCTATACTTACTATCGGTACAATAAAACTGTTAATTATGCAGTAAATGTTTGTCGTTGGTGACTTACTTCTGAGGCATATTAGTAATAAATTTCCTTCCTTTTTTGTGATAACTGATCTGGGAAATTATATTTAGTCAACTCTTTTAGTTGCTGAAAAATACTCGCATCTACTCATGCGGAAACAAGTGAGAAAGTTTGTCAAAACTCAAAACAATATGATTATGACAAAGCGTTGATGCATATCGTGTAGTTTTGCCTTGTGATGACACAATTCAAACATAATGCTGTTGACGCTAAATGGATATCCAGATAGCTGAATGATTGCCTGTGTATGTGTAATTCCCAAAGTAATTGATAGAGCTGGGACGGTTATGGGTTTTTCGTGACCGGTTATGAACGGCAAAAAAACGCGATTAACCGGTTAACCACATATTATAGGTACTATTATGGGTGGGTAAGCCCAGTATGCAGAACGGCGATGATTGTGATGCTCACTGACATGGTAAGTTTGAGAACGGCTCCTGCCCATTATACAAAGAAGTTGTCACCCATGACACACATAATCACATATCTAATTAAGTACACATCTTCAATTTATTACTGAATAAAATAAATATACAATGTCATTCCCCTGTGAGGTTGTGTTGTGTTCATTTATTGTCCTTGTAAAATTACTCCATCGCCATCGGGATATGTGATCGGGCGGGAAGCCGAACACACCGACACGGAAGTGACGACTAGAAAGGTTTAATATACATTCCGGAATATTTTATTGATTATTCCGCAATTTCCGGTAGCTGGGTGGGCGAACAATTATTATTATTTATTCTTAATGAAATACTTACATATACGTTGGTATGTGATGTTGTCCGGGGGGGGGGGGGGGGGGGGGGGAGGGGGGGGGATGGATTGAAGGGCCGGGGAGTCTCAAGAAATAACTAGTCGTTGACAACAAAAACAATTATCTTCCTGATAATAATACTGAATACGAGTCATGCGATGTGACAATGTTGTAAGATCACACGTGTGCTGACCCTTTTGATGTTTCGTTTTGACGTCGGCAGGCTGTTAAATGTAGCCTTCAAAGAGCCGACACACCGCGTTTGATGTTGTTCCGTCAATCTCGGATTCATTTTTAATTGACGGAGACAGATTAACCCTCTTATAGCCAGTTATAGCTGACCATCACATTGATCATACACTATAATAGTGATGTTACGGTTAACCGACCACGGCAAATCCGTGACCGGTCACGGCCATAGTTTGGTGGTTAACCGGTTAACCGCATAAACCGTCCCAGCTCTAGTAATTGACCACCTAACCACAGCAGAATTATGGGTAATTTTTCAGGATTTAGTCGGAAATATGGCTTGCTGCCATTCATCGGAAAGCTCTCGTCGAGAGCTTTCTGATGAATGGAAACAAGCCATATTTCCGACTAAATCCTGAAAAATTAACCATAATTCTGCTGTGGTTGAGTGGTCAATTACTTTGGGCATTACTGTATGTGTGTGATAAAGGCCTAAATGATTTTTAGTCATTCTTACTTTGAACTGAGACCTCCACCTGGTGGGAAACGATCTATTGATTCATTCAGCACATCAAGAATATGTGGCAGCTTCACAACATTGTCGTCAGCTTCAACTATTTCTAAAAAGAACGAGCAAGAACATTATACCAAATGATACGTTTCCTGAATAAACTTGATATTAGCCTACTTTTGTAGTATATCTTATGGGTTTTGTTTTATTTACGTTCACATCTGAATAATTCCGTGTTATTTTCCCACTGTTAGTCTCGGTTCGGGCGACATTCAAAATGTTGGCAAGATATAAAAGATGACATGATAAATTTAGTTTGGTTGAGACCATTAAGGGAAATAAGTCGTCCCATTACCAGTTGATAACATACCAGTTATAAATATTTAAAAGGAAGCATTGGAATGCATGCCCACAAATGATAAGAGAATCAACAACATACTGGCATCACAGCCCTGATTGAATACCTGACACACTATCAAAGGAAGACACACCTGCAAATTGTTAGGAAGAAATTTGGAACATCAATTTACTTGAGAGACGCGGTAGCCATTCTATTGTACAACATAACTTTTTTTTTTTATATAAATTTCTTAAGATTTATTTGACTTTCATACTAATCTGCATACTGTAATGTCCCCAAATTATACAAGGATCTGAAAGAACCATGAAATTGTCCTCTATTTTGATTCCATGGAAATGGCAGGAATTATCTGTATGGTGGTATACAGACTAAGACAGCTGATTAGCTCCCTGTAGGCGATAAATAATTGAATAATCAGGAATAATTCTATAATATGTTTTATAGATAGATCTTTCACCCCCCCCCCCCAATATATTTTGGGGGCATGTCTAATTTGGGAACCTGTGAAATACATACACAGGGGGGGGGGGGGGGGGGGGGGGGGGGGGAAATAAAAAAATTCTGTCGAGTCCCTGCCTGTGGTTTGGGCACCCAAACACCTGGTGATAAATGATAGGAGGTACATTTGTACTGTCATACAATATTTTGGGGAATTAATGTTCATATCACGCGGCATGGTGCAAGGTGATAATCCAATGTGTTCCATGTCACTCTCCAGTGCAAAGGGAAGGAATTCAATTTCCAGCTATAGCGGTACTTGTTGGAAATCATGGAATAATCATTGCAATTGCAACTGTCAGTGTCATAAGATTTAAAGGCGTCATTTGCATTATGTATCGGGATGTTAAGTAAGGATATTATTACGAAATGGAACCGCAACTAAAAATTCTATTGAAAGTTACAAAATAACAATGTGGCTGAATAGACTAGCTTGCACAGGATGATAACAATGGTGGTGACTAGGCCTGTAACGATACGCTTGGTCATGATACGATACGTATCGCGATACGGGGCCAACGATACGATACGTATCGCGATACACAAAATTTGATCCCACGAGTAAATAGCTATTCAAGTTCAACACTCCAAATTTGCACAACTCTCAGATGTTATCGTAGAAAGATGAAATATACTAATTTTAGTGAACAGTATATAATTTCACAGTTGGCAGTCAGTTGCTGGAGTTTCTGACTGAAAATGAGCTTTTCTGACAATATACTCAGATATAACTATTGACAAGTAGTCTAACCACCCAGCGACAGTTCGCCATGCACCATTAAACTATATGCCTAATAATGGCACATGACGAAATGTCGCTGGGCAGCTGGGCTCTTATACACTACTTTTTATTATGCTCATAGTTATATCTGAGTATATTGTCAGAAAAGCTAATTTTCAATCCGAAACTCATGATGCAACAGTGATTCAAGTCTTATTTTTTAAATTCATTTTATATTTTAATCAACAGTAATCCAACACAACAATGTGACATTTAATAGTCACAAATCACAGTCTTAGCCAATTTAGAAAACACATCTTGGAGACGCAGCTGACCTGATGATTTGGGAACGCTAGATGGGCTCGCTGGGGTTGAGTTCGTCAAGTCTATATAGCCTAGTCTAGAATGGACATGTTGGTCGTAACACCAGTCTTGTAACTTATGTAAGAGGTTGCCGTCGAACATAATTTGGATATCGTTTTAGTTCTGTCTGTCTTAATGCATCCATCCTCTTCAACGGTGTACGTCCCAAAACCGAAATACAGCCAGACTTTCGACCTGTAGGCCGCTGGCGGATTGACAAGTTTTAAGCTTTGAGCAGACATCTGTCAACGGCCCACGTGTTGTTGTTGTTTTGCCACAGACGATATATCCAATATACTAGTATTTGATTGGTTGAAATCACAGCAGTTCATCAAATTAAACCAATCAGAGCATGGCTTACAGTCTGTGGCTAGGTTACGGAGGTCAGTCATTTCACTTCCGCCAACGTTTGTGTCAAAGGTCAAAGTGCGATCTCACGGAAACAAAGGAAATTTACAGATTTACTTCCGATAACACTTCGTAAGCAATCACAGCTTACGGAAACGAACGAGGGGACCCGATTGACTTTGTAAGGTAACTGCATGATAATAGCGGAACTGTATCGTAGTGTATCGAAATTACAGTCAAATGAATCGCGTATAGAATCGTGAATGACGAATCGCGATGCATCGAAATCGCGATGAATCGTTACAGGCCTAGTGGTGACATAATGATTTTATAAACATAATTATACGGTTATCGCAATCTCCCTTCTGTTAACCGAGACACTGCCAATGTTTCAAAGACTTTTTCGATTACATATTAGACAAAGTCACATGAGTCGCCTGGTATAGGTGAGTTATTTAATGCCTGGTCTCCTTGGACAGATTGGAATTGTGAAAATATCTAACCAGTATAACACAGCTGGGGTCTCTTGAAAGTACTAGTAATATTTAGCCTACTAGTACATACTCTTAATTAAATTCTCTATGTTTTCTTCAAGCTCTGCCTCCTTTTTAATAGCTTCTTCTGAAACCTTAGGTGCTCCCTGAAAGGCTATTAAAACAATACTCATATTGTCTCTGCTACCCTGGAAATAAAATAGAAATCCAGTTAACTCCTCCCTTCCATGAAAGATCATGTGCCAGTCCATTCTCTTATATATGCGAGTCTACCACAGGGAGCCTCACACATGATCTTTAATGGAAGGGATAATGCACTGGCTTACATGGTCAAGGTAAATATTGTTAGGCCAATGTATTCTTATATACCGTACATGTATGCTAGGGAGACTCGCGTAAACAAGATAATGCATTGGCATTTGGGGATTGTAGAGCCTATTTGAAGTCTTAACGAACTTGCAGGTTGCGAGAATTTAGTGAGTCGACATGGCGATGGGATAGATGTGTCTCATATCACCCCAAGACAAATATGTATGTCCTTCACTAAAGATTACATGTATCTGAACAATTATGTGGTATATCAAATTCCAATAATATGTTTTAGGAAACTCTAACAGACTCTATTGACCACTGAATTTTATTTTATGTGCAGATGTATTGATTTGCTTTGTAACATCTAAAAGCATCTAAAAGGCGCGTGCTTCATTGAACCCTAAATATTTTAGTTTAAACAATTCTGCCATGTCAACATTGTATGTGACACGAAAATCAACTCATGGTCAAATGGTAAATAGAAAATGAAATTGTGTTCTCATACATGTACAAGTACATACTACATATTAAATTTATTAAACTTGGTTTAAATTTTCCGTTTTGTTTCACCAAAATGGAAAATTTTAACACTTGTTTCACTAATTTCATATGAGAGAACCACTTATTTCATATCCTATACCGGTATGTATCAGATTTATGGAGTGTTCATTGATTCAACATGTGTGAAATAATTCTCATTTCTTATCGAAAAGGCCATGTGTCAATTGGAATGGCACATACCGGTAGTAAAACTCTAAACTCAGATAAGGTTTTCACTGATGCCGAACCCGTACCAACCTCCTCAGACCTGTAATGCCTTTATTGGACTTTCAAATTGCATAGGTAATTGCACGTTTCTTTCCAATTAATATACCCCTGAGGCTAAAAGATCCTTTCGGCAGAATAAATAGTCCTGGATAAAAATCTAATCTATGTTGCATCCCAGTATGCTAAATATAATTTCCCTCAACTTACCTTATGTAAACATGTATCAACAACTTGATTGCAAACAGCCTCAAGGTGGGACGTAACTTTTAGCCTGTCTCGAACAAAGTCACAAACTTCGTCATTGGACATGACATCCCAGATGCCATCACAAGCAAGCAACATGAATTCATCGTCCGCATGCCTGCTATTAACAAATATCTCTGGTTCGGGAGAGACTAACTGTTCACATGGGCCTTTACCGTCCACATTTTTATATTCAAAATCACCAAGAGCCCTGGACACGGCTAGTGAACCATTAACTCTTTGTATCATAACACTGCCGCCAGCATTCTGAATTCTTTCTTTCTCACCAGGATTTATAGGCTTGTGATCAGTCGTTGAGAAACAACATTTCCCAGCGCGAGACAGAACAGCCCTAGAGTCACCACAGTTAGCGAAGAAGAATTCATCTTTTGAAACAATAACACAAACAGCAGTAGAACCGCTTTTGTCCTCACCACTCAACATTTCTGGCATGTTTCTCAACTTCTCATCCATCTTCAAAAATCCCGTTTTCAAACCTTTCTGCACATCATCCAATGACGGCTGAATTTCTGTCCCTTCAGTTATACTCAAGTTACCGGAGAAATCCTCCGTGTTAACTATATGGTTTAGTAATTGGTCCGAGCAGTAAGCCGAAACTCTTGCGCCAGCATGACCATCAAACACAGCAAAGAATGACCAGTCTTTTAATCCAAAGGGGAGACCAAGAACGGCACAGTGTGCATCTTCCATCTCCACACGCCAGCCCTGCATGCTTGACAGACCATATTTAAGGCCGTTACCAAACCCTCCGTCATTGTGTTTTTCTGTTTTCGGTTTAGGCAAGAATGCCCCCATGTTGCCCTGAATCAGGAATATAGTGGATTGTAAATATTAGGACTCAGATATGGTGGATTAAGTACCGGTAATAATAATAAACACCTCAAAAAAAGAAAGTCACCCCCCCCCCCCCCAATATATTCTGTAATATTTGAAGAAACTTTCCAAAAATGATTTGTGGTACCAGACATCAAGTGTGCTAAGCACTATGCTGTGATGCGAGATATGGCTGAGTGAGCACGAATTGAATGGAAGAGGGGCACTTTTCAAAAGTTGCATAAACAGGGAGAGTGATCAGTCATTCGGGTGTGCCTTGGTCCTCCACTTCTCACACAGGCTTGGGACATCCTTAATATATACCTTATCTGTTGGTACCTCAATGGCCTACATGGTGGGAAACATGGTTTACTGAAAAATGGCTTCAAAGAGGCTGATTTCAATAATGCTCACGGCATGAAACATCAAGGTGTCATTCCAAAGCAATGTGGTTAGACGGAATTATCTGGGCATGCAGCGGGCACATTGTGTCCGAAGATGACACGCATGTTATCGTGGATTCAGTGTCACTTTTGGACCACATTTACAGCCAGTAACAACTTGTGTGAACAATGGAAGATTGGATTGACTGTCCACTCTTCGTCATTGGTTTGCAACTTTTGAAACGCACCCATCTTCCATTCAATTCGTGCTCTGCTGGCCATAACATAACTCACAGGACGGTGCCTCGCACAGGGTGTGTCTCAGATACCACTAAACATTTGTGTAAAGTTTCCTCAAAATCCATCCAATATCTCATAAAATATTACCGAATATATTAGGGGGGGGGGACTTTCTTTTTTTAAGGTGTTTAGTAACTGTACAATAATGTGGCCAAGTTTAAGAACTAAGCATAACTGACATGTACTATTATACCCACAGAAGATGAATCTTCAATTAAACTAACATTACATATGGATACTGATTACTCAAGACAGAAAGCCACCGGTAGAAAGTAAAACTATTATTGAAATGAACTGTCGATGACACTGTAGCTCAACTTGGGGAGGCATCATAATAATTCTATGCTGAGCAGTCAATAGAACGATAAAGAAGGAAAGTCAAAAAGTTTCAGTAAATGGATTGTATTGTGTAAATGATATAAATTTCATTTCAAATATTATTCCACTAAATGTGGGCCGATGGATTCAAATGTGAAATCCAAGATGGCTCCAGGCGCCCATGTTTTTTAACAAATTTTGGATGAATTGGACAGCTAGAGGTGACATCAAAGAACCATAAGTTTGGAAGTTTGGATGAGGTATGTGGCACATAGGGTGTGCCAAAGGATTTAGTCACGCAAAGAGTAAAATCCAAGAAGGCCGCTGCAGCCATGTTTTTAAACAAATTTCGGAACAAAATTGTTGGCTCCTATCTAGAGGTCACCCCGAAGATGCATATAAAGTTTGGTGATGATTGGACAAGGGATGTGGTCTGTAGGGTGTGCCAAAGGATTTTGTCATGCAAAGAGTAAAATACAAGATGGCTGCCGGCAGCTATGTTTTTAATCAAAAATCGTTCAAATTTGATAGCTCTTATCTAGAGGTGATCCTAATGATGACTATAAATTTCCAAAACATTTCTTAGATATGCAGGCTGCAGGGTGTGCCAATGGATTCAAATTTGAAATCAAAGATAGCTGCTGGCGGCTATGTTTAACGAATTTCGGAAATAATGGATGGCTCCCATCTAGAGGTCACCCCGAAGATCCGTATGAAGTTTGATGATGATCGGATGATGGATGTGGCCTGTATTGTGTGCCAAAGGGTTTAGTCATGCAAAGAATAAAATCCAAGATGAATGCTGACGGCCATGTTTTTTTAACGAATTTCAGAAATAATCGATGGCACCCATCTAGAGGTCACCACGAAGATCCATATGAAGTTTGGTAGCGATTAGCTAAGGTCTAAGAAACGTGGTCTGTTGGGTGTGACAAAGGATTTAGTCAGGCAAAGAATAAAATTCAACATTTTGTTTCTTTGAAAATCGCTAAAATTTGATAGCTCCCATCTAGAGGTGATCCTAAACATGCCTGTACATTTTCAAAACATTTCTTCAAGAAATGCAGGCTGCAGGGTGTGCAAAATGGATTCAAATACAAAATGGCTGCTGGTGGCCATTTTTTTTAACGAATTTCGAAAAAAATCAATGGTCCCATCTAGGGGTCACCCTGAAGATCCATATGAAGTTTAGTGATGATCAGATGAGGGTGCAGCCTGTAGGGTGAGCCAAAGGAAACTGTTGATGGACGACAACCCATGGCAATAGCTCAAACTTTACAAAGTAAAGTTGAGCTAAAAAATCCAACACCATTGGTTGTACCATATCTGCAAAAATTCCCAAAAGATAACCCAAAAATGGAAATATTTAGATCCCCATTTGAATTAATTACAGATGAACAGAAGAAAATAAATCCACCGACAAGAGCTATATATTGCATATAATGTATAACAACATACCTGTGATAACATGTGTTGCTTATTTGAAAATAAAATTATGAAAACTGCTATTGTTCCCAGAGCAAAATTATTCACAACCAATGTGCATCTGGAAAAAACCCAGGAGAGAAGTTCACGCCACTTCAATGCTGCTCTCAATTTGTAAGAGCATACATGCATCAAGGCAAGTTATTAAATGGAAATTATATATTTTTTTATAAATCCAAGTTAAATGACATCCATTCAACAGTACCACTTAAAGGTACGGTTGGCCTTGGCGGTGGGTATCCTGTGAAAATATTTCCACCCATCAAAAACCGCCACAAACAGAAAGAACATCAAAATGTAGACAGACTTTGTCCGTATACAAATAAGAAATATCGCATAATCAGTATGTTATTGTCATTTGTTTGACCATTGTTATGTAAACATAAGCATAAAAAGTTACTTTTCTGGTGTTTGTTTATATTATGATGGTAAACATAAAGAGCATTGTTTGTTGCTGAATTCCTGATATGGAACTAATAAAGAGCGTTTATATCATTTGTGTGTGATTAGCCAGTGACACTGTGCTGTCTTCTGTAACACAATCAGGCTCTTGTTTATGTAAAATATAGTAAGTCTTTATGATAGCATGCTGTTTACGCGATGGTCATGGTATATATGAACGAAACTGTGTGCGTTTTAATGTTTTTCTGTTTACGGTGTTCGGAACAAATATGAATATTTTCGACAATTAAGGCCAACCGTGCCTTTAACTCATGACACATATCAATTTCAGCTTAAAACATGACAAGAACAAACAAATAATAAATATTGAACAAGGTACAGTAATGCCCTAAATAATCAATGGATTAACTCCTTAACCACAGCAGAATTATGGGTAACTTTTCAGGATTTATTCGGAAATATGGCTTGTTGCCATTCATCGGAGTCTCAGTGAGAGCTTTCCGATGAATGGCAACAAGCCATATTTCCGACTAAATCCTGAAAAGTTATCCATAATTCTGCTGCGGTTAAGGAGTCGATTACTTAGGGCATTACTGTATCCAGAAATTATATCAGCTCAAACCAAAAACTCAACTAGATTTACACAAGGTAAAAGGCTCAAGTCTGGATATAGTGTGTCTGACATTTGCTGAATGAGGTCCCCAGAGGGTTAAGTTAGTGACGATATCCCGCACATCGGGATAGTCACCAAATTCACCATCTGGGCACTATCATCTCAATCTGCTTAGGCCTCATCTTCTTGGAATTATCTATAGTCTCAAATTAACTTTGTTTTTAGTAACTTTTTCCACCTTTCTGTCCAGTTTCTATATCCCCTAATTTGCAGAGGATAAATAGCATAATCAAGTTGTCTAATTAATTGGTAAACATCACCAAGTTCAACTGGGGAACTTCAATATGATCCTTGGTCTCCCATGGTAGTTGAGGCCTAAGCAGAATGAGGTTCCCAGAGGGAGAATTTGGTGATGCTAGCCAGCTGTGTGGGATAGTGTCACTAAATTCACCCTCTGGGGACCTCATACTGCAAATGTTGCACACGCCAAATCTAGGCTACTATAAAACTATTCAAATAATATCAAACATTGGGTATGCTTCATGCTCAAATTTATTGTGTTCATCTCAAAGAGTGCTGTGCACAAACTAGATAATAACAATGGGTGTGCATGCCAATTCCATTTTAACAAGAAAATATACTTGGGCTATGGCCAAAACAAAATAATACCTGTGTTTAGGGTTTCCCTACCTACCCTAGAAAAAGGTGCCTACCCAAAAACTTTTTATTGGACTGTAGACACATATATTTATTTTTTTCAGTGGGAAGGGCATCAAAATGTATCTTACCCATTTTCAAACCTCTCCTACAAAATATTTAGAAGTTTTATTAGTCTAATGCTCTGACTAATTCAAGATAACAATATTTAGTTTTGAACCATTCAATTTTATCTGAATTGTTAAGCTTTCTAGATTAAATTGTCAATGACCCAATTGATTTCAGAATTAAAATAATTCCCGCCCTACCTACCCTAATTATGTTAGACCATGTAACCCTAAACACAGGTATTATTTTGTTTGGCCTATGCAGAATTCCTGAACTACTCAAGAGACAGCCCCAACTCCAATACATGTATCATTTTAGGCAGATCCATTGTTTCTGATCCAGAGATCAGCAAGGAGTTGAATCATAATGCCTCACTCATCTTTAAACTTGTGCATAACTTTTTAAACATCCCAAACCAAATTTGAATGTGACCTGTATTTTGTGCTAGTAAACCACATACCAAAATTCATTCCATTCAGTTCAGACTTACTACAGTTATCATCCCAAAATGAAATGAAAGTGTCAATGACACTGTAGCTCAACTTAGGTAGGGGAATAATTTAATGGTTGACAGTAAATGAAGGAATAGGAAAGGTGCTAATTGAAATGTCTAACCTGTGCCAAAGGATTTAGTCATGCAAAGAGTAAAATCCAAGATGGCTGCTGGTGGCCATGTTTTTTGGCCAATTGACCCCAAAAGGACTCGTTCCCATCTACATGTCATTGTTAACATCCATGACAAATTTCATGAAGATCTTACCAAAGCTACGACCTACAAATTTCATGATGATCAGACGAACAGTACGACCTGTAGCCCGCGCCAATTGATTGAATTTTGAAATCCAAGATGGCTGCCAGCAGCCATGTTTTTTTGCCGAATGACCCCAAAATGTCTCGTTCCCATCTAAATGTCAATGTCAACATTCATGACAAATTTCATAAACATCAGACCAAAGGTACGACCTGTAGCCCGTGCCAAAGGATTTAGTCATGCGAAGAGTAAAAACAAGATGGCTGCTGTCGGCCATGTTTTTCGGCCGAACGACCCCAAAATGACTCGTTCCCATCTACATGTCATTGTTAACATCCATGACAAATTTTATGAAGTTCCAACCAAAGCTACGACCTGTAGCCCACGCCAAAGGATTTAGTCATACAAAGAGTAAAATCCAAGATGGCTGCTGGCGGCCATGTTTTTCGGCCAAATGACCCCAAAATGACTCGTTCCCATCTACATGTCAATATTAACATCCATGATAAATTTCATGATGATCAGACAAGCAGTACGACCTGTAGCCCGCGCCAAAGTATTGAATTTTGAAAGCCAAGATGGCCGTTGGCAGCCATGTTTTTTTGCCGAATGACCCCAAAATGACTCGTTCCCATCTACATGTCAATGTCAACATTCATGACAAATTTCATAAAGATCACACCAAAGATACGACCTGTAGCCCGCGCGAAAGGAAATTGTTGACGGACACACGCACACACGGACGACAACCCATGGCAATAGCTCAAACTTACAAAGTAAGTTGAGCTAAAAAGGAAACAGAGGGACAGACAGACGGACATACCAATAACATAATAACGTATATAAAATTAATGCAGAAATAAAGACGAGTAAGGACTAAATCTTTATGTGCCAGAGCCGTCTACATCACCTCTGAAACAGTTTAATTCAATGTCCAGGGTTTCAGATTCCTTCTTTACTGTATTTCCTCTTTTGTAAGTTTAGAATTACATGTACATGTATGTTGATTAATATTAGAATACTGTTAACCCTTTCTATACTAATTATTCATTGAACAAACGACAATAGCTTGTTCCAACGTTTCCCACCATGGATCCCTTCTGCACTTTCTACTTTTTGTCGTCTGCTTATATTTCCTGAACTTCCCTCCAGATGAATAACAGACCCTTCCAATGTATAATTATCTATAACTGATGGGAGAATCCATTCAGTACAGGAAAGGGTTAACGATAGTAGGTCTACAGTAATGCCCTAAATAATCGATCCCTTTACCACAGCAGAATTATGGGAAACTTTTCAGGATTTAGTCGGAAATATGGCTTGTTGCCATTCATCGGAAAGCAGTGAGTGCTTTCTGATGAATGGCAACAAGCCATATTTCCGACTAAATCCTGAAAAGTTACCCATAATTCTGCTGTGGTTAAGGGGTCGATTACTTAGGGCATTACTGTTAGGGCTGCAACGATACACTTTGTCACGATACATGACCAGCGATACGATACGTATCACGATATGCAAAAACCATGTTTTGCGAGGATTTTCTACCTAAATTGCTTAAAAACACAGTAAATATGGTTTATTTTCGCATTCGATGACCTAAAATTGTGATATTTGTGTATCGCGATACACTTCACACTTCGTATCGTGTGAAAGCGTATCGTGATACATCGAAATCACGATGAATCATTGCAGCTCTAATTACTGTGTTTGGAATTAAATGCCGGACCTTGACATTCCAACTAAACTATTTTGGGGGCGATATGTTCGATTCTCTGGCACTAAATTGAGAGTATGATTCATATGCCTGTATATCAATATAGGTAAAGAGAAAAAATAATGTTAATAAATTTGTATACCTGACAGATTGGGTCTGAAATTTCAGGCCGTGACTGTCCGTCTGTTGAACAATCTTGTAAGGATGGGACTTGTCCCATTCAATTCAACCAAACCAAGATTCTTGATGTAATCATTGACTATCTATACAGGAAGTAAACAATATGCATAGTAAACAACAAGACCATATCTAAAAATATCTTTATTTCCCCTGACCTAGATCATGCCATGAATCTCTACTCTGCCTAACACCCGTAGAGATCATATTCCACAAGTACAAAACCTGGGAACCTTTTGAAGTGTTGACAGGGAAGTGAGGGAACATTATAAAGTCGAAAAAATAACGAGGGGAATATATTTCTTTGTTAATCCTGTTGCTTAATAGTTTATTCATCAGTAGACGAAAGTCCCAGCGAGATTATTAAGGGACTTTATGGGCAAGTTTGCTATGCTCCACTTACAATAATGGAATTTCTCCAGGGTAATTAATTCAGTTTTTTTGTGTGATATCGGCTCAATAAAATCACAAAAAGCATGCATTTTCGAGCTGGGACCGCCCAATACTTTGAAGTTGATTATCGAGGAACAAATATAAACAAAGAAATATATTCCCTGCCTTGTTTGTTCAATGTTATAAAGTTCCCTGTCATAAGGGGTCAGACAATAAAAAATTCCCAGGTTTTTTACTGATGGAATATGATCTCTACGGGCGTTAGGCAGAGTAGAGATTCATGGCATGATCTACCCATGACCCTACCCAAAATTTCAAGCATGAGTAGGTAGGTAGGTAATTAATATTTTCCTATTGCAAGTAATCACTGGACTGAAAAGGTTTTTGTTTAAACATAGTTTATTGTATCATTTATGTAAAATTGGGATTGGGGCAAAGTTATAACAACCAAGGTCGCTCCTCACCCTAAAACTGGATAGGTTTAACACTTTCTTTTCTAAATGCTCATTGATGAGTAGTTTCCTCAGGAAATGTTCAGATATTAAGTTCAACAATGATGTTGAACTGTGGAACTTCTTATCTGAACATTTCCATCCGATAAATAAGACTACTTCTGTACTTGTAAGTATTATCTATCGTCTGCTTATTGTCGCCCACAAAGTTTGGGTGGGGGGGGGGGGGGGATATAGAAATGGGCTCCATCCATACATCCATATTTACGACCAATGGATACGTAGGAATCCCATTAATAGAGAAATGGGATTTCTATTTATTAACTGGTGGGAAATGTTCAGTTAATATATAAAGTTCAACAAAGGACCATTTGCTATATGAAGTCAATGAGTATTTATTTATGAGGGTTTTCCCATTCTCTGCCTTTGCATGAGTTTTGTGGAATTCAAGGACGTATTGGAATCTTGATGTCATCCAAAAGTATTCATGTGCCACAGAAGTGGTATAATAACACATGGGGGTCACACAAACATGTATTGGGTAGTCAGCTCTATGTTCTTGATATTTTTTTTGCCAATTGAAACATTCTCAACAACTTCTATAACATGTCAGTGATAGTGAGTCCTCATCCCGTTTGAAACTCCAGATGATGTGGGCTATTGAAACTTTGGTAACGGATGTAATCAATAAAAAGAAAATCCATAGGGTTGCCCCGAACCTGAAGTGTCCCTAGATATCCATACAATGGTGACTTGAAAGAGAAATAGAGCACTGACAAGTTGGTTTTTACATCAAGTCACATGTGCTGAGTTTGACATTCGTTTTAACAACCATTGTCCATAGTCACCATTACTAGTGATGTTCTGATATTAAATCGGAATCAGAATCGGCCCTCGGAAATTAATCGTACCTCGCAGTTGAACATTGGCTTTTACCGATTGCCAAAATAAAAACATCTGTTAAAGTATCAAACCTCAATATGCATGCTTTAATAACTGGACGCAATACAACTGTTCTATTGACTGTACACAGACAGTCTAAAAAGAAGCTATTGTCATAGTTAATTTCGAGAGCTGCTAAAAGTATTACACTATGGCAGGTATAGGCGTAGCCAGAAACACAGTTGTTGGAAATTCTTATAACATTCATGATGAATACACATCACTTTAATATACTTTGATAGACAAGTATGGCAAAGCTGGCCAATTCAGAGTCAATAACTCTGAAAATCCAAAATGATTGGCCCTTTTTTTTTACAACATAATCGCTTTGAATCCCTAATAAGAATTTGTAAATCATTAGAAGCGAAGGTTGGTTATCAGGTCTGGGAAATGTGAAAATTCAGTTACAATAGCTAAATCAGCTATCGTAGCTTAATTCAGCTATTGATTATACTCTCCAGTCGGTAAGTTTTATGCAACACAACAAAATCGGGAAAATGTGCATATGGTGTCCTTAATTTGACAAAGTGCTGCCGCTCCTTGGTAAAGCAATTATGGGTTCACCTAAATGCAGCAAGTCCCTACAAAATGCAGCGTCCTTCGAAATGCAACAAGGGTGGATGAGTGTAATCAGTGTTTTATTATCCATTTTTATTTACGATCTGTGGCAGTTGAATAGAGTTAATTGGAATTCTTTATCCCTTTATAATTATTTAAAGTGATGTGAAACACTCCGGTAGGGTGATCAAATATAATTGGAGAATAACCTTGTTCAAAGTAGTAATTTTTACAAATATTATATCCAAATTGACAACACACACCGTCATTCAATTATTAATTAAATGGAGTGACGCTCGATGGCGAAATCGTTTTCGTTAGTTTATCGCCGATAGATGCGTCCCGAATTGGGTAGTAAATATTTACAATTGAGCATAGTTCAGACAATGTTTTCTATAGAGTGGAACGGTCAATTTGCTTCAGATTTTTGGCAATGTTAGTAGAATATTACATTCCTTCAGTTGACATAGCACCTGGATACTAACTGATCAGTTTAACGCAACAGAACAAGTACATAATATGTCTTTAAGATCGGTATTTGTAGAATTTTAGCCATAAAATAAGTTTTTCTATTTTTTATTAAGTTGCTATTTCTCTTATTCTAATCAGTATTTAATAAAATTTAATTTATAATATGATTTATATATATTTTTGAAGGTGTATATATCAATTATATATATCATGAGAATAATTGTGTTTGTGATAATGCTGATTTCAATACTACGTAAATATAATCATATCAGTGATTAATTATCACTGGACTGGTGTTTGTTTTTGTAGGACAAACAAATTTATCTTAGAGTTTCTCCTTTGATGCTCATTTGAAGATTTGTTTATGTGATGTTTGTTTTCTTAACCCAGCCCTCTTAATTCAGATTGTTTGGTGTCAGCCATCCGCTACAGCAACACTTTGCCATGGCCCAGTTTGCTTCAGCAAATTGATTTGGCATTGCTGATTGCCATAGCCAATTAGGGGAGATAACCAGACTGACTAATTATCAAATATGATGTTCTATCACCAGTCTCTAATGCAGATGATTCTATTGTTATTAAAGAAAACAATGTTTCCATTCCACGTGTTGATATTGATGCAAATGGTGATGATAATGAGGCAAATGTTGATGATATTGATGATGAAGTTTGCAACACAAAATCAACAGAAGTGAGAAACAAACATTCTCAGAGATTTCTATGGGAAATAAAGCCAGTGTGCAAGAACTTGATGAGAACAATGGACGGCTAGAGGATGGTGCTCGGAAAAAATTAAATGCAAAAGAAAATGAATGGCAAAGACGACACTCCCTTCTAGTAAAGTTTCCAGGACAGTAAATTAAAACAAAGAGCTAAACAATACAATTTAATACACATATCCAAATAATTTTTTGTCAATAAATTCTTCCCAAACGAATGCCTCAATATCTTGGGTTTTTCCCCACCCATAGATATACCTGCCCTCGTACCTTATAAATAATTTATTCTAATAAATGTTCAGCTCACCGCTATATATATATATATATATTTATAAAATGGTGCTCTATTTGTTGCTGTGCTACTGCTATTCTCTTGAACATTACTTGTTTGAATAAAAAAATCTAACTCATTCAGTCGCAGAATTCAGTCCAATTCCCTTCAATAATCTATCAGTATAATGATCAAATTAAAGCCCTTTGTAATCAGCACCTCCACTGATTAAACATATCGTTGTGTAAATACGCATGACTAATCTGCCATCATTACTTGCGCCAGTCCATGCTGGACGCAAGTAATGTTTTCGGTCCGGATCTTTGTCTGTCCTTCCGGGAATATGTTATGTCATACCGGAAGTACAAAATGTAAAGACTGCACATGCGCTAATATGAAATGGTTGCATCGATTGTAATTTAAATCCACATATATCTTTAATTTGCATTGTTATCTGGTTTTATTTTGGTAATAAATCGTTCATAAATGAACAATATTGAAAAATTTCAAAAATTTCAAAAAACTTAGAAATTTTTATAGGCGCCAAATTACCATCCAAGACGTATACCCTTATAAACTGCGGGTCAGTCCTAGTAACGCACACGTCAACGCGTTTGAAGTTTTCAATGCGAATGCCACTTTAACATTATCCCACAGTGAGTGCCTAGTGTCACTTTAACATTCATCCATAGTGAGTGCCTTGTGTCACTTTAACAATCATCCCCCGTGAGAGCCTATTGTCCATTTAATATTCAAATACTGAGTGCATTTTGTCCCTTTAATATTCAGGGCGGAAGCTGCCCATCGTTCATCGAGGTCATCACGTGATATACATGTAGATAATACATCGTTCACATGGAGAGACTTCGTTCAGCGAGCGCAGTGTGTCACTTTAACATTCAAGACTGAAGCTATCCCCATCAAGGTCCTCACGTAATATACATGTAGATAATACACAATGCATCGGAGTGGCCTAAATCTGATAGTTGGTTAACAGGTAAAAAACACTACCAATATGTCTCACCTGTAATTAGATCGGATAGAGTTATCGTTCCTAATATGCAGCCTGGGGTCCATATCATAACAGGAATATTATGTCCGTACACACAACTATTTCAGCGATGGATGAACAGAGATTTGATATCTAGATTTTTGTTATCGATCTCTCAAACGAGGGGCCAGCACCCGTGGTTCAAACTGTTGTTGGCAAGACACCACACAACATGCCAAATGTGTGATGGGCGCAAGTATAGGCAGCTCCAGTGAGTGCATTCTAGTTCACCCTAGATTGGAGACTTGTTGCATTTCTATAGGGACTTGCTGCATTTTGAAAGATTTTTAGTGTGACTGGCAATTATGCTTTGCACCAGAATCAAGTACGATTGTAAAGTCCTATACTGTAATTCGGGTACTATTTTTTGTATACTTTGTAACTACTATTTTTTCTTGAATTTAAAGTGTTTTCATGAACAAAAATATTTAGATGATGATATCGGGACGGTAGTCTGTTTTTGATATGCATTTTCCACGATTTTGTCACATTGCATAAAACTTATCAGATGGATGATAAACTGATAGTATAATCTAGAGTCTACTATAGCCTATTTTAGCTATTGTTGCTGACTTTTCACATATCCAGTCTTTCCAGACTTGGTTAAAGACATATTACATGTATGTACTTCTTCGGGTGCGTGAAACAGATAAATTAGTATTCAGTGGCTATGCAAACTGGAGGAAGGTAGCATTCTACTAATATCATCGAAAAACTTAAGCAAATCGACCGTAGCACTCCATAGAAAACATTGTCTGAACTACGCTAAATTGTAAATATTTACTACTCGCTTCGATCAGCCATAAACTAACGAAAACGATTTCGCCATCGGCAGTCACTGCATTTAATTAATTATAAGAATGACGGTGTGTGTTGTCAATTTAGATATATATACTTTTTGTAAAGATAACCACTTTGAACAAAATTATTCTCCGTTTCTATTTAATCACCCTACTGGAGTGTTTCACATCACTTTAACGACATTATAAGTTACATAATTTACAATCTCTGATAAAGTGATAATGACTCATCGAGCTCACACATGAGCTTTGTACTTCACTACTTGTCTTTACTATATACTTGTACATGAATTATAATTAATAATTTAATCATTATTAATTTAATACTAATATTAAAGTGATGATCATTGATATGTTTATCTGTTAATTTTTCGAAGAATTTCCAACCACTTTTCATATTAAACAGGCAGAGTTTTTTGTATTTTTATCGGCATGATCTAAAACTTTAAACTTGTCTTGTCTCACTTGAGTCAACCAATGAACCATGTGCCAGTTTCTCTTCTAAGTTCTAGTAGTAGTACTACTACGGTGACGGTCTACTCCAAATTTCACAGTAGCTAGACCTATTTGGTGTAGATTATATTCAACTCTCCGTCAAATCATTATAAATTTCCTAACTGTACTGTTCCACCTTCAATATAACGACTGATAACATGCAGATAAGATCAAGTTAATCAACATGACAACAGTCAACATACTTTTTACATAGCCGAAATAAATACTGGAATTCAAAATTTCAGAATTCTTACTAAGTTGTGACTGTTGTGTCTTGACGAATCGAGGTAAAGCTCACAGAAAACGCAAACTCACCTTTCAGATATATTGCATCGATGCCAACAGTAATTGATTGACCTAACGTTTATATAACAGCAGTAATATATTACTAAATTTTATTCAGGACTGATCTGATCGTTTCATTTTCTTCCGAGTCCGACCTTATTTTTGTTGTCAGCTCAAAATTCAACGAGGAGGTAACAACTTTCAATTGCGTCTTTCGACAACGTTAAATGATTATGAAAGCTGCAACTAAAGAAGATAACAGTGTCGACCAATCGGTCTGTATCGTGAAATAAAATCTGCGTGTTTGCGATGATGAAAGACACGGCGTTGTCAAACAGAGTAAACGAGACCAAAAACAGAAATGATGGGTCAAAAATGGCGGACATTGATTCCGAGCATGCGCGAAAACCAGTGCCCGGATACTGTACTATATTTAGTAACGGAAGAATGACATCATTTTTAAAAGTGCACTGACAAAACTTTCTGTTATATATATACTAGATAAGATAACGACAATAAATTTGATATATTACATTTTTGAAATATGCCTACTAATTTATAGGGAAGTCGGTAGCCTGGAGTAGAGGTAGCGTACTGCTCTTTCGTGCTAGCGGACCGGGGATCGCAACATCGATAGCATGAATTCCAGCGTGACGGAATCACCAAATTTTACGGAATTTCACTTTTCTGTGGCCTATAAAATCTAAAATTATGACCAGTAGGGTACCGCTTAAATTAAAAAAAACATTGTATATACTATACTCAGTTGTTTGATTATATACAATGATATGTGTAATTAAGTATCGTCTCACTCTGGGCCAAATTGTGTCCGTGACGGAATCACCAAAAAAGTGCCCCCACTATGAGGGTTAAATTGGTCCGTTGTATTGTAGAACCCTGCTCATTCACTACATTCAGCAAAGCTGAGCTGGAACAAGTTCTAAATAAGCATAGTAGAAACATTATCCTTGAAGAAATAAGCCGCATTATCACACACTTCTGTGTATATTACTAGCTAACTCGGTTTGTTCGCCGTGACGGAATGACACAACGGGCGTGACGGAATCACATTCAAAAACTGGTAAAACTACACCGAGTTCAAAATACTTAAATTGCATAGAATTATGAGCGAGGTCAATGTCAAGGGCACGATCGCACGTGAAATTGGACCCGCCTATATTGTTCCCGGGATCAAAGTATAGGCCTATTATATAGGCCTATACATGCATACCAAATTCTAGTGGGATCGGTCGAGCAGTTTTCGAGTCTATAACATACATAGGCCTACACACTCATGCGGTATCACATGTTAGAATGGTGCGGTTTAGTTTAGGTATATATATATATAGCAATATCAATTGTGAACAGTCATGCATGCGCATGGTAGACAGTGACAGCTACAAGTTAGATTCGACAATATATAGATAATTATACTTATTGCAGACTGAATATATATAGGCCTACCCATATCAAACTTATGTGCTCAAGAAGTCGTGATTACGTCCGCGCATATAAGGACTGTATACTAGTAGTACAGAGAAGGTAAAGGATTCGATACCGGTATGGTTATCAACAACTAGATTTATAGGCCACAATCAACGCTGTCCTTTATGGTACGGTACCGTTACCTTTTCCGAAATACATTAAAATGCCATTGAACATAAAAGAGTCACCATCTCTTGACGACTTTAAAAAGTCATTGAAAACTTACTTGTTTGCACGGCGTCTCAGAAAGTGACTTTGATATTGTGTATATTTATATTTCTTGTTTATGTTTATGTCAAGCGCTTAGGGCCCGCTTATTGGGGATAAGCGCTATACAAATATTATTATTATTATTATTATTATTAAACTAATGGTGACGGAACCTGCATGCCACAAGAAACTCAGTGTGTCGATTTACTTGTAAGTAGGCCTATATAGGCACAGTGACCATACAGCATTGGCGAATAAAATTACTGGCAGAGATAGAAGAGATGATTACAAAATCGGGAATTATATGTCACATGATGTTGATTTGGCAACGCAACTGAGTCTATACAGATAACAGAGATGAGTCTGCAGATAACAGAGACAGTTAGGAATGTACTATATACGTGAGTGTCAAAGCTGTACATATTCTGAAGAAAAACCCAAAGATCAGCAGTTAGCCTATACTCTGACTCTGGAAACATCATCATATACATTTGATTGATTCATCAATGACATCATGATTGGCATTTTGATGAATTATTTATAGTTAGTGGCAAATAGGACGAAAACTATGTCTTCTATGTACCTACCTATTTATATCAATAATTTATTTTATCACATAATTTGGCCATAAAAGCAGTTTCATAATTATCGGTAATAGACACGTTTAATATCAGCGCGTGCGATGACGTCACGGCGTTCTTCAAATAACTTGCGATCGCTGTAGTTTATGATTGTTGTTTTCGATGAATTTCACGTTGCTTCGGGTTTATTTGATCATGTGATAAAATGTATCTCACACTCGTCCTATTTTATACGTAATTTATCAACCTCGTCCTCTAAATTCTATTTGAGCCTCGGTAAACCTCGGCTCAAATCGAATTTAGTGAACTCGGTTGATAAATTCCGTATGAAATAGAAACTCATGTGAGATCCTCTATTTATGATATCACTAAATTAATTATATTATGTCACAAAATCGAATATATATAGGCCACCTTTTTTCTTGTTAACAAGTGAACAAAATTAGAGGAAACCTTAAGGAAGAAAATTAGTGGGGTAAAGTTGAGTCCTGTGGGTTGCAGAGGTTGAACAATACCTCCTGGACTATAAGGTTACATGTACATCCCTTGGGAATTTTGTATAATTTACTTTTTTGATATAAATTTATAGGGACATCCTGAGATTCCCGACAGCTATGTCTATATACACCACTCGTATTTAAATTATTACAGTTATACTGCAGTACTATGTTTCGTCCAGTTTGAATTCGAGCATAGGCTATATCCTACATATACACAACAGTGACTTATTTCGTTTATAAATTTTGGCTTCCCGCAATCTAACATATCAACAATATACTATATTGACCACCATTCCGGGTAAAGCGGGACGGCCTCGGGCAAAGAGGGAGAAATGGTTCTGGGGTGAAAGTAAGGAACGAATATTAGTGAAACTATGGTACTTATTATTCAGAAAAATAGAATTTTGCACCACAAAGTAGCCTGGTGATCTCTTCTGAACTCGAATGGCTCTCCAAACAAATTGCGCGATGAAATTAGTCACAACTGACTTCATCTGACGTAATCAAGTTTCCCTAGAAATGTACGGCACGTACGCTTCGTGCACGTTATGCCGATGTCCCACTTTGCCCGACTGTCCCACTTTGCCCGGGTCTCCTCTACCTAAAATGGTCGGACCCTGGTCGCTGGTAATATGATTATAGCCCTGAGAAAATTTACCTGCACGGGTAGGTGCCGTGACCCTGAATGGAAAACATTATATTATCATAACGATCAATAAAGAGCGTTCCTTATCAGCTGAGACGATATGAAGGGAAATTGCTACATAGGGATCACCTGAGATGAATATCATGGGATATGCACCTTTGATCTCAGTTGACTTAAAGGGGGTGGGCTAATAAATTATATTGACTCGGGGAGTGTGATGGGATAGGTGTCGTAGACATCAGATTACTTAAAGATGCACTTATAATTAGCAATAAATAGCGTTTATTATCAACTTAAAAGATAGATGTAATAACTTTATGGAGAGTGTCATGCAATATATATAGGCGACTAATAATTAATACAAATTACTTGAATGAATGGGCACTAATAATATACTCAGTCTTTACCCTATCAACGCCGTCAACCCCATGCAGCTTTGAATTGGAGCCCATTTTTGCGTGTATTCCTTATTTGGGCTTAAAGGGGTACTGTACGCCAGATGTTGTTGTTGGTTTCTATAGTCTCCGAGTCGGAGAATAAGGTAACAATTTTTTCATTATTTGAAAGTCTGTTGAGTACGAAGTAGTGTTACGGATGACAAATTTACCGGAATGCAAAAATACAAATTGTCGTTGTCGAGTAATTTTTGTACAGTTTTCAACCAAATGAATCACAATAAAAGTTATATTATAGGCATACTAGTCCCATATAATCATTTAAGCTATTGTATCGTCGCTAGTCAGTGGGTGGCTTGAGTGTTCTCCCCGTATCATCATAATATTTTAAGCGATCGTGTGTGCGATCGGTTTAACAATCCAGTATCCCTCAATTAATTTATTTGATTACGGAAATTCGTAATTTAATTGACGCCATTTTATGGCTCCAGTCATAAATTCAATTTATATCAAATTATTAACTTTTAAATTATTAAATTTTAAGATAGCCTATTAACCTGAGCGTTTACAGAGTACATCTTCGACTCAAATTACTTATGTTTCTATATATTATCGATATTAGATCGTTGTTGTCACCGGAAATTTAATGAAAATGGCGTACAGTACCCCTTTAATCGCAAATGATTTACGTTTAAGCGTAATAAGTGTAAATCATTTGCACTGAAGCACAAATCATTTGCACTGAAGCGTAAATCATTTGCGCTTATTGCTAAGTGCGAATCTTAGCGCAAATGTGTACATTTATTTACTTACAGTGCTTATTTTCGCTAAAGTGCAAATATCGTAAAATGTGGTATTCCATCACTTTTATTGGTTTTTGAATAATACAATCTCTTAAATGAATGAGATGGGTGGATATTTATGCTTGTAATTGAATAGTGGGTGGTAAGAAATATGTCAAAATATCCTGCATTGCATGTTTCATTGATACATGTATAGCATAGGCCATTTTGGTATCCATGTAGCTGCCCAGGAGCTATTATAGCTATCATTATATATACATTTGGAAATTAATCTACCGTCAGCTTATGACGAATTAATGACGTTGTCATAACACAGCAGGCCTAAATAAATGGCGAATACATTGAAGTTATAACAGGAATGCAAATGCAATGCTATCCTAATTCACGGCCCATCAAATGATGAAGGGACAATCATGCTGACATAGTGATATTCACATGCTTAATTGGGTCAGTTACATGTATGGGTGAATAAATGTTTGGATATTGCATGGTCCACTGGCGGAGCTCTTAGACCAGTTTCTTTTCTAATTGGACAGGATATACGGAGACGAGCATGGTGCAGTTTGTAACACAAGTCTATGTTGAGGTAAGGTAGTGGACGGGCTGGTACCGGCTATCGACACTGGTCAAAGACCTGTTGAGACCAAAACAAAAAGTGGGTCGAAAAATCAAAGCTCGGAAGTTCGAGGCGTATACGTATCAAAGAACTTTGGTTCTACGCAGGAGTGTAACAACTCAAAACCCTATGAACTAATCGACGCGCAGACTACAGAATTCAAAAACTCATTCTTCCCTAAAACAATCAAGGACTGGAATACTCTGGAAGAAGACAGCATGCGATCCATCCAAATGACAAGGGACGGAGAACCAGCTGAAAACAACAAAACGTCATAATCATCCCATCCCACGTCGCGCTTATACATCCGAACGGATCCTGCGCGCATCAAATACAGATACAGATACAGGATTCAATTTTCAGCATGCATTACTTTGGGATATCGATTGCTGAGCAGTCAAGTATCAGTTTCAAAAGGTAATGGCTTTGTATATTGGGGTTCAGTCCAGCTTGCATGGTTCAGATCGAGTTTCTTTTATGGCTGTTATGAAGCGGCTTCTTACAGCATGGAGACTTTCACAGATTACAATGAAGTGAAGCATGTACCCTGGTTCTTTGTTGCAGAGTTGCATGACAAATGTCAGTAAAGTAGCCGAATCAAATTTTGCTTTATGTCTTTGTAAAATATATGTATACATGTGCCTGTTGACATTTTCATTTTTTGTGCTGCGCGCCATAGTCGACTCGTGGCGAATGGCTTTGGTGTATACGTGACCAGGAGTATAGTATCTTGAATATTCAATATTGTGTTATGGTTGATTTATCCATGGCCTCCCGTTTAAGGCTCCCCAACAAATGTTTTACTATAGCTAGCTGTGTCCACCATGTTCTTCCAGAGATGTTTCTGAGGTGGGAATGTTACCAGATCATGCGTTGATGGCTGGTCATATAGGGCGGCATAGGCTAGGTCATCATGACCGCTTTCGCAGATATAGAAGAATACGCACTACGTTCATGAATGGCTGAACTAGTCATAGCTAGGCCTATATAGTTCGGTATAAGGCGCGCGGGTGACTTTTGTGAACCAGCTGTTTGGTGTGTCGCCTTTGGTCGCAAGTTGTCTGACAGCAAGCTGACATTCCACAGAGCATTCGTTACGGACGATATTACCATATGTTTTAATCGTCCGTTTATGGATTTCTCCTTCTATCGACATAAGAATGATAAGACCCAGTATAAGCAGAGATGCACAGTTAGCTATTCTTGTTGGATGAATCTGATGTTGTAGGCGTTTGGCATCTGTGTGTAGAAATTTTCCAAATGTTGCAGATCCTTTATCTTTAGAGTTATTACGTCTATATATAGGCCGTACAGTAATCGAGGGAAGAATATAGCAGAGTAAGAGGTTAGGTCAACATGACCGCTTTCGCAGATTTCTGATACGCACTACGTTCATGACTGAACTAAGTAAGAGGTGTGCCTAGGCTATACTTTTGGATTGTCAGGTCATTCATGAATGCCATGAAAACCAGCACCTGGGAGGGCATAGATGAGCCTCGTCTAGATGCGGACGGTACGTATAAAAGCCGAACACAACCGAACACAACCGAACATAACCGAACACAAGTCCAAATAATGGGGAATATAACGAATAAAGTTCATAGGCATGTGTATTCATGTTCACACTATTACTATACGAAGTTTGGTGGAGTTCGGGCCAATAATAATTGTTTTATTCGATATTTTGTAAAACGCGTTTTGTGTTCGGCATAGAAAAGCCGAACACAAGTTATAATTTTGTCGTGGATTAGTCTAACGGCTGTCTAGCTAGGTGATAATTAATATCTGACATGGTCACTAATCCGAAAGGATTTAATTGTTGTTGCATGATGGCGGTATCTCACCTATAGTAGTTCAGTGTTTTGACAAATAGTTTCAGTGTTTATTGGCGCCTACTATTATAGAAACATGCTTTTGATAGGCCCCGTCGTGAAAGACAACAATTGTAAAAACGTTGAGTGACAAATAAGTTTTCCCGCTAGTACACATACCTTATGCACTCGTCACATGAATCAAAACTTGGTGTAAACAATATTTATACACAATACAAAACAAGATGAATATTTTACAAAAATGCTAATGGGTGATTATGGGTGATTGGAAAGGGATGAGACAACAAGCCTGTTGTGGCTTTTTTGTAAGTCCTCTCCCAAAACTTGACGAGAAACATGAGTAAGACTGAGAGTCAAGAAAAGGTGAGCGAATAAGTTGGTAAATGTTTTAACAGTGAGAAAGGTCTCCTGGTATACAATAGACAAATGCTTAATTTACGAAGAGGTCGCAAACATGCAGACATGTCATAACCAATAATTACAAAAATAAATATTTATGTAACTTCATGGAAAGGCTACAACTCAAAGTGTTTAACGTTTGACGATACCGAAAAACGGGGCTATTGCCAAGAAGCCATGTCAGACTAAAAGAGTAAAGACATGCAAAACTAGATCAATCAACCCCAGCAAACGTCAAAAAGTATCTTGAGCGCAAAATAAATAATCTTCATTCCTTTCATATCACATTCCTGTCATATCAGACACATTTTTGAAAATAAAATAAGATCTTAAATTCATGCATATCAGACTTTTAAAAAGATACAATACGAAACGCTCTTTATTCGTATTCAACATATTTACTACTTCTTAGAAGTCCGGGGCGTGCTGATATGTTCGCATTTGTCCAGTATGATCCATCTAAACTACCATATTGTACGAATGTACTTGTAATAATAACGGGGTGGGGGTAACATTTTAGTGAGAATGCAGACGAAAATGGACAACAATACGTTTTTCTCGCGAATAAAGCCTGCCAAATCCCATCTGGCAGATATTACTTATCACCTATCAGCGGATAAACTTTTCTATGCCGAACACAAACGCGTTATACAAAACATCTAACAAAACACTCATTATTGAAGCAAACTCATGCACCAAACTTCGTATATATAGTAATAGGTTGAACGTGAATACATATGTCTGAATTTACAAGGTGGTCGTATATTTAGTAGACTCTAACTCTATATAGAGTTATATATCTCAAACGCCAGCTAACGCCACATCTATGTGTTAATTAATTACCGGTGACTGCATGAGTGTCGAACATAAGCTAGCTTGTGTTCGGCTTTTCTATGCCGAACACTAAACGCGTCTTACAAAATATCGAATAAAACACTTATTATTGGCCCAAACTCCACCAAACTTCGTATATTAATAGTGTGAACATGAATACACATGCCTATGAACTTTATTCATGAACTTTCCCATTATTTGTACTTGTGTTCGGTTATGTTCGGTTGTGTTCGGCTTTTATGAGCTCCCGATGCGGAGATGCGTTCTTGTGCCACAAAGCTTGTGCCATGCTTAGTTTAACCGTCACGTGTGATACCGAGGTGAGTATATCTGGTCAAAGTCTGCAACGAATCATTAAAGTCCTGTGATTAATTTAATAAAATCGTCCGCATTGATTTTCAATGATCGGAAGAACAACAAGGGAAGCAACCCAATTAAGAGAATCACGGGAGGTAATCTGATTCTTTACAATGTCAAGGACGCGCACTTCGGGGAAATCCCAGATTTTTGGCGATTTTAGAAGATTTTATGTCGAATCGCCGATATATTCTCTCTGTGAGAACGATTTCACTGAGGGTTATCACAATGAGCTGATATAAAGACACATTATTATCAGAAAAACATGGACCCGTTTGTCTTTCACAGATTTGAGCTGTTGTTGCTCAAACAGTACAACGAAAATCCAATCGAATGGAGGAAATGGCGTCGGAAATTACACAAAATCATGGAGATGAGCCCATCCCCAGACGAGCAAAGCATCGACTTTAATGTTTTTGGGGTGAATACTTTATTTCAAAGTTTAGTGATATATGACAATATAGCAATAGTTATTTTGTTATTAAAACAGTCAGGTCCAGTGAATCAGTGCTGTGCTGTGGTCAGCGGGTCCTCAACTTCAACTTCAAGTCATAAAAGCCGAACACAAGTTCAAATAATGGGAAATATAACAAATAAAGTTCATAGGCATATGTATTCATGTTCACACTATTACTATACGAAGTTTGGACCAATAATAAGTGTTTTATTTGATGTTTTGTAAAATGCGTTTTGTGTTCCGCATAGAAATTAGAATTTGAAAAGCCGAACACATGTACAAGCTTCTGTTCGGCATTCAGTCACCGGTAATTAATTAACACATAGACCAAGTAGCGATTAACGCTGGGGCTATCTTTTATGAAAGACATGTGTTTTGCATTTAACTAGGCTTGCCACGATTATTCGATTAATCGACTAACCTTCGGCAAGTGCGGTAGTCGACGGTTATTTACTTTCATCGACTAATCGCCCGAGGGGGTGGGTATGGTTGTGTAACTTGTGTATGTAAGCAGTACTTTTCATCGATGTCATGCCTGGAAGTAACTGTTAACTGCGTATGCAGCACAATTCCGTTGTGGCGTCCTCTGCCTTTGATGTTGCCGCCGACGTTTGGCGGTCATCTTCAAAGAATTATGTGTGCGACATCGAAATGTTAATTATGTTTATTCTTTAACTGTGAATATTAATTTACTATTAGTGCTACTGTGCTAGATACATTTCCGAAGCGGCTGCCGGTTACGTATATAATATAAACTATTAATTTGTTTCATTATTTCTTGCAATTCTTTATTGAAAATGTCCAGGTTATACACAGCAGTAATTGTGACTGCATCCCCATCCCCCAGGATCCCCAATATCTTCCACTGTCTACCTATGTCCTCGTTAACTTCATTGTAAGTGCACGCCTTTCGCCGCAATTAATGTGATGCACGTGACCTGCCGAAATACGTAGTGGCGGATTGGGAGTCGCGATCGAGATTAGCTTTACTGTCACGTCGTGTATGGACTGTATGCAGTTTGCTCTAACTACATCGGGACGATTGAGACTACATGTATGAGGGCATGAGTATTTCGTGTTGTATACAAAATAAAACAGTGTAAAACACGGAGCATCGACAGTTTATAACTGTCTTCAAAATGGATGTAAAGAAGTCCTCGTAATTTCGCATTTATCAATTGTTTACCTGGATGTAATGCAGGGGTGCATATATTACCGATTAATCGACTAACCGTCGATTATAGCTGCCGATTAGTCGATTATGAAAACTCATAGTCGTGGCAACCCTACGTTTAACAATTTCCATCATAAATGTATCCCTGCTTTGGACTGGCATGTCATCTGGAAATGGCTGGTTTAAATTTATTTTTTTGGTCATATTATACAATATGTATTGTTTATATAGTGGTTACTTTACCACTCGAGTCAATTGTTGAAATTGAGAATTTATGATTGGAATTGATTATAATTTGAGAACATTTTTATTAAATTTGTTTGAGTTCGTTTTAGAGGATTTTACCCTCTTTTTGGCCGGTTTCTTGGCTATGGCCGCAGTTTTTGCAATTGTCAATCGGCCGTCGGTCAATGTTTGTGCCGATGCCTTGTCATTGATGGACAAAAGTCTCCTCAATCATCTACTGCGTTCTTAGTACGTAAAATTAATCCATGTACCGTGTTTTACAAATAATTTCGGTAGCTTGGTGTCCGTAGCGCTGTTCTAGGCGGTTTAATTGGTCTTTCGTCCATCAAATATCATTAATAATTTTATTTGGTCTCATAAACATCACATGTTCATAATAATATAGAATAAGCTACAATTTTACTTCTTATTTCCTATGGCCTGAATCCCCTGTTACAAGCAACAATCTTGCTATGAAAATATAAAGTTCTCTAGTATCCTAAAAGTTTCAGACAAACGTTTTTCAATTGCGTCAAAGGATTTTCATCCCATGGTCTATTTATTTGCAATAAACTTATTTACAAAAAAAAATCGCATGGTTTAGTTTCGTTGACGGTTTATAACACTGATTGTAACTAACTGTCAAAATACTTAACAATTATAGGTGAGGAACAGCCATCAACAATAAAGCCTGCCAAATCCCATCTGGCAGATATTAATTATCACCTACCAGCGGATAAACTAATCCACGACAGAAGTTTGTGTTCGGCTTTTCTATGCCGAACACAAACGGGTTATACAAAACATCTAATAAAACACTCATTATTGAACCAAACATCGTATAGTAAAATACATATGCCTATGTACTTTACGAGGTGGTCGTATATTTAGTATACTGTATATAGATTTATATATCTCAAACGCCAGATTTATGTCAGTATGTTCAATTAATTACCGGTGACTGAGTGCCGAACAGAAGCTTGCCGAACACGAAACGCATTTTACAAAACAACAAATAAAACACTTATTATTGGCCCAAACTCCACCAAACTTCGTATAGTAATAGTTTGAACATGAATGCATATGCCTATGAACTTTATTTGTTATATTTCCCATTATTTGGACTTGTGTTCGGTTATGTTCCGTTGTGTTCGGCTTTTATGAGAACCGGTTGTCAGCTGATGGTGGTTAGAAGGAACTAGACCCTATAGCGCTACTAGTACTAATATGGATACAAGCATCTATTCTATTATTTAATTTTATACTGATACCTGTTTTAGGGGGTAGCGGGAAGACAGCCCGATAGGGCTAGGCTACCCCCGACAATATACTGCTTTACCTTATTATGTATTTCTGCCATTGTATAATTCATGTATATTGTAAATAAATTATCCTATCCTATCCTATCCTAATGATTCTATTCAATCAGTAGCGCCGTAGGGTCTATGAGAGGCTAAAACTGGATGATTTGGTGACTAATCAGGTTTAGTCTCATAGGGTCTAGAAGGAACTAATAAGTATAATTACGTCCCTTTCATTTTTACACCCAATCTCGAATACAAGTTAAAAAAATTCTGATATGCGATTGGCATATAATATTTCAATTAAATTTATAAATTAAAAAATATATAATACCCATGGCATGTATTCATGTGGGTTTTCTCTAAGTCTGAATTGTTCGTTTTCAAAGAATGATGGGAGAATAAGGCTGAGTATTTGGTTTTGTCGAATACAGGAGAAGTTGGCCCCGCTACGAAGTCGGCCACGCTACAAAGTCGGCCCTGGAGAAGTCGGCCCTGTACGAAGTCGGCACAGCTATTAAAATTTAGCATTATATCTATGAATATCCATCATTTGTCTCGTCGTCAACAGAAGAAGCCCAACAGCCACATGCAAAGCGACATCGACTCAAACGTCACGTTTGACCAAAGAGTCCAACACCAATAATTATTGTAAATACATTCAAATGTTCCTATGTACAACTGTGTATACTACCTGATAATTTTTTCTACATAGAGAATCATCACTGGTCCAAATTCAACATCAGCTGGTCAAAGGAAGGAAAGTTAAAACACATTAAAAGAATGCAAACTATGAACACAGAAGGCCAGATATTCCATATTTAAACAGAAACTTATATTAGCTTATTTTGGCTAATTGGCAAACATCGATGTAACAGTATATTTCCTGTCTTAAATTCCCCTTTAACGAACCCTATCGACATATCTGCGAAAAGCCGTGACAGTGTGTGATAAGCAAATGGAATGCTACAAGGTGATATATCCCCTTTGACACCATGTAGCGAAAACGTGGTCACAGAAAATGGAATGCTACGAGGTGATATAATCCCTTTTGACACAATCATGTGGCGAAATGTTGGTCACAATTCCATCATGTAAACGCCGCAACCATAAACTATATAAACACCTGTTTGTGCCACATTCATTAACAAGCATTACAAAATAATGGGGGCTACTTCTCTTGAGAAATCTTTAATGTTCCTGGGGCGACTTCTCTACGGGCTGACTTATCTGGGCATGCACGAGCAGTGTCATGATCGGTGGAAATTGCCAGTTCAAGGGTAATTCATATACTCACGTAATTTCACGTGCTCATATACCCCAGATGTTTCGGGCACGTTCTCTTATAGCCCGCTCTCAAGGGTGATGGGTGACATGATAATTTAAACATGGTGTTGTAGCCAATCAGATTGCTATTACGTACAACCAGATGTGGGGGACAAAGAGGTAAAATGTATACCCCATGAAGACAGATCATGCCACAAATTCATAGACCTGTACCAGTAACAATGTGACATAGAGGATGAAAAAAATTTCTTACTAAATTGCCCACGAAGATCGAATCATTATAATATGCAGTGTGAAAGTAGTTCCCATATTTATGAAGCCGGAAGATTTCCAGCAGATTCATTGGCTGACGAATTGTGAGGACAAAGAGATTCTTAACTTACTTTGTGATTTTATTATTGAGAATGATGATGGAAAATAGGTGGATTGGGGTATAGACTTACAGTAATTCCCTAAATAATCGACTCCTTAACCACAGCAGAATTATGGGTAACTTTTAAGGATTTAGTCGGAAATATGGCTTGTTGCCATTCATCTGAAAGCTTTCACTGAGAACTTTCAAAATGAATAGCAACGAGCCATATTTCTGACTAAATCCTGAAAAGTTACCCATAATTCTGCTGTGGTTAAGGAGTCGATTATTTAGAGCATTACTTACATATTATTCATATTGGTTTCCTTGATGATTACTCTTTTTATCTTAGGTTCACAGTTTGTTTTATGAGATGCTAATATTATAAGTTACGAGACGTTTAGTGGTTGGATATGGTGTCATGTGAGGTGAGATCAATATTGATCTCGCTGAGCCTCACTTGACACCATATCCGACCATTAAGTGCCCCATAATGTATTTATTATGTCAGCGGACAAAATCCAGCATATCACTTTAATTAATCATCACTGTAATTTATTTTAATTTTGTAAGTTTAAATGTCTCGTCTGTGGCCATTAACTTATGTAATGTCACAATGACGCAACATGGGTGTTGAACGTCAACGCATTGAGTCAATGGCTAAACACCAGAAGTAGGACAACAAATTGAGTTTGTGGTTAATTTATGAGTCTTTAGAATTCCCCAAATATATCACATGCATCTTTTGAACTTTTAATACAAGGTATTATTGTCTATACATTCGATGAAAATGATTTCCGACAGATATCCCTTTTCTTGGTGACAGAATACACCAAAAATATCCCCGAGGCAACAGAGTTTTCTATTTCTGACAAAAAAGATGGTGGATAAGCACCTAATATTTATTTCATATGGGGTCACTGACATCAACATTGAACTAATATGGGTTCATCCACCATCACTATTTATCGACTCTGATTGGCTAATCGCAAGCGCTCACATAATAAATTCTCATGCTACCCTCATGCTGATTCTTCAGACCCAAAGAATCAGTTTGAGGGTCAACCACAACTAGTTACAGTAATGCCCTTAAAGTGATGTGAAACACTCCGGTGCGTGATCAAATAGAAATGTAGAATAATCTTGCTCAAAGTAGTTATTTTTACGAATATAAATCCAAATTTACATCACACATCGTCATTCTTATATATCAAGTGAATTCAATGACACTCAATGGCGAAATCATTGGCGCTGGTTTATTGCCGTTTGTTGTGTCCCGAATCGAGATGTAAATATTTACAATTGCGGGTTGTTCATGCGATGTTTTCTATGGAGTGGTGTGGTCGATTTCGTTTAGATTTTCGGCGATGTTAGTATAATTCTACATTCTCCCAGTTGACACAGTGCCTGAGTACTAACTTATCAGTTTCATGCACCCGAACAAGTCCATAATATGTCTTTAAGCACAGCAGAATTATGGGTAATGTTTCAGGATTACCCATAATTCTGCTGTGGTTAAGGAGTCGATTATTTAGGGCATTACTGTACTCTTAATGCTGCAGGAGGAAAAGTTTCCTTAACATTGGCACCTAACCCTTAATAATACTAAGTTCCGATTGGACACTCGTGCTGCTGGTACGACCTGGGCCCTCACAATGACACCGGCCCCTGGCAGCTCTGTTTACACTCAACACACATTCATTGACTATTGTACTGTACAATCAATTTAATATTTTGAAGAAACTCCGCCTAATTGTATATACTCTTCATGGATCTTGATTAGCATTACACATTCTGATTCTGATTCTGATATTGTTGCCGAGTGGCTTTTGTATGTAGTAATGAATATTCACGGTTGTTGGTTGTTTAGCAATAAATTGGCTGCAATTTGGTTTTTGGTAGCTAGTATGGTGTGAAAATTTAATGGAGGACTGTCACAACTATGATATTCGTTTTTCTATTGGATTATGTTGGGAGGATATTTGTGATGAGCTTGAAAATTATTTTTATACTGGAGTCAGCTTAGCCGTCCGTCCGTCCGTCTGTCATCTGTTCGTGGACACAAATTTGTCCGGAGTTTTTCTCAGTCGTTTTTTGATCAATTTCCGTGAAACTTGGCACAGACATCAACCACCATTTCGACTTAGAAAATTTTCGCAACATGTATAATTTTGTCCGAGCTTTTATTCCTACATTTTTAGGTAAATTTTGTTTAACTTGGCACATATATTTAGTACCATGGGAACCTGTGCACCTGCGATTATGACGTGTGTCCGACGTTTTTTTGTGGAGTTATTCCCCTTTTTCGACTTAGAACATTTTTGCAGCATGCATAATTTTGTCCGAGCTTTTATTCCTACATTTTTCAGTCAATAGGTTTAAGATAGGGTTAGGGTTGTGCACCTGCAATGGGAACTGTTATTTTATTATTTTAACTAAATGGTTACTGACATGTGAAACATCTTAGTATTTTAAAAACACAGGGGGGGGGGGGGGGGTATCCTTAGTCCCATTGGGACAGTCACACCTCCAGTTTGTATATAAAATAGATATATAGAAAAATATTTGCATGTATTTAATTGTATTAATATAGTTTTTTTTATACCCTTTAAAGTTTTTTAAAATTTTAGCAATGTTTTCAAAAATGAAAACAAATATTAAACAACTGTAACAATAATAATGTTCATTCTCCCATGTCAATGTTTTGCCTTAAGTTATTGAACTCAAATTCTAACAACCATATTAAAAATGTTGTGAAAGTAGACATTAATACATTTATAAAAAAAATTACAATTACAATGTTATTTTCAATTTATTTCCAGGATATTCCACAAAACCTGTCTTTTGCACTCCATAAAAGACCAAAGTTTATATTAAAATTGGTCCAGGAAGATCTAAAAAGAGAGGCAAGCAGTTTTTGTAAATTAAATTCAGGTGAGTGCAGTGCAGCCTCAGCAGTGTCAGCGCACATGACTTGTACAAAAGCATACAGTACTCTGTTACATAACATGCATCTTAATAATTTTTAAGGAATTACATCCTTCTGAGTCTATTTTTGACTTGCCAGAAATAACAGGTTGTTTGTACACAATATTTGTGGATGTTATTATCTATCTGTACAGCAATGCCCTAAATAATCGACTCCTTAACCAGAGCAGAATTATGGGTAACTTTTCAGGATTTAGTCGGAAATATGGCTTGTTGCAACAAGCCATATTTTCAACTAAATTCTGAAAAGTTACCCATAATTCTGCTGTGGTTAAGGAGTCGATTATTTAGGGCATTATTGTATGTGGTACTGGAACATTCTCATGTCATGATGACAAAATTAGAGTATTATTTCAGGGAGATTCTGTGGCATGTTAATGGGGGACAGTAAAAATTTAGTTCCCAGGTGAACTGTTCCAAAGAAGGTGACTGAATTATA
Organism: Siphonodentalium dalli; assembly: GCA_032622095.1. Classification (NCBI taxonomy): domain Eukaryota; kingdom Metazoa; phylum Mollusca; class Scaphopoda; order Gadilida; family Siphonodentaliidae; genus Siphonodentalium; species Siphonodentalium dalli. Next base: position 210,478,777 of record CP136064.1, on the reverse strand, counting down.
CCAGTGGATAATAATTCTGCTGTGGTTAAGGCGTCGATTATTTAGGGCATTACTGTACTAATAGTACTGAACAATCCTTCCAATGTTGTAACACCTTAATAATGCACTAATAATGACCCAGTTTATATGATGAAACTCCAGCTTTGCCTTTAAAACATGGGAGTCTGGAACAAGCCTGTGTCTGACATTTGCAGAATGAGATCCCCAGAGGGTGAGTTTAGTGATGATCCCGCACAGCGGGCTATCATCTCCAAATTCACACTCTGGGAACTCATTCTGCTTAGGCCTCATCTTCTGGGAAGTACCTATAGTCTCAAATTTCACATTGTTTTTAGTTACTTTAACCCTTCTGTTCAGTTCCTATCTCCCCTAATTTGCAGAAGATAAAATGCATAATCGTGGTGACTATAATGATTATAATGGGTGAACATCACCAATTTCAACTGGGGAACTTAAATCTGATCCTACAGTAATGCTCTAAATAATCGACTCCTTAACTACAGCAGTGCTTTCTGATGGATGGCAACAAGCCATATTTCCGACTAAATCCTGAAAAGTTACCCATAATTATGCTGTGTCAATTATTTAGAGCATTACTGTAGGTCTCCCATAGCAGTTGATTATTTAGAGCATTACTGTAGGTCTCCCATAGCAGTTGAAGCCTGAGCAGAATGAGGTCCCCAGAGGGTGAATTTGATGATGCTAGCCCACTGGGGACCTCATTCTGGAAATGTCAGACACACTATACTCAGGGTTGGTCTGGAAGGAGTTTTCTCCAATAAATTTGGGCAAAACACTTCTGGATGGGAATTCAGAATTTATTAAAATGATATTTGTGAATTTTGGCAATTTTATTTATTAGTCAAGAGCATTAATATATTCAATACTTTGATATGTTTTGTCCTAATTGCATGGTATTTCTCAATTATGTGACTGACAAGATAGCATATGACCTTTGGAGGGTCAACGTGGCAATAGGAGCTCACCACAGATAAAGTTGAGCTCCAGTCTGCTGTCCCTGTTGAATGTGGGTTTCTTCCTCTTGATTTCGATGGCTTTTTAAAAAACTTTTTATCTTATTAAAAAATGTCCTCTGATGTTGTGAATTTTTGCATCACTAGTATTGTTAATGGTCATGTTAGAGATTGTCAGTAATACAGTAATGCCCTAAATAATTGACTCCTTAACACAGCAGAATTATACGAAAAAAAATCAGGATTTAGTCAGAAATATTGCTTGTTGCCATTCATCAGAATGAGAGTGAGAGCTTTCTGATGAATGACAACAAGCCATATTTCCAACTAAATCCTGAAAAAATTACCCATAATTCTGCTGTGTTTAAGGAGTCGATTATTTAGGGCATTACTGTAATTGGAAATTATTATTTTGCTTTCAGATTCCCTGCTGTCATTGTATCTATCTGGGCATCAGTTCACAGAGCTTCATCTTGATAGTATTTTCAAATTTCCTGAGGACAATACGTTGCCTAATGAGGTATATACCTGTTTGATTCCAACTTAATTCCCATGCACTCATATAAACAAAGGTGATCATGCTAGTCATCCTATAATACCCGCTGCGGGCAAATATGAGTAAACCCCGTTGCGGGCATGAGTGAAGAGTACAGATAGGTTTGTTTTGAGAGAAATTTTGTTATTAATTGTTTTTCTTTGGACTCAACTCCGGATCCATGAGGTGCATGGTGAACCAGCTTCAACCAAATGTTAACAGGTCGACGAATAAAGCTCAATAAAGGGATGAAATGCTCGATGAAGTGTGAGAATAAGCTGACGTGTTTAAATTTTGTGTGTTTTCAGATCCAAGATGAGTGCGTGGTAATAAATTTGGACAACGTTGTCATCGTTCCATTGATACAGATAATTTAGGGAACTAATTCTACATTCATATTGGAATTTGGTGCATTTAATTGGGAAAATATTGACAGTTGCATGAGACACTCCAAGGTGTTGGAGTATGTTTGGAAAGAAGTGTTCATTCGAGTTACTGGATATGGATCTGGGGTTTTTATTACCAAAACATGTCAAGGATAGAGTGTCCCATATAGACTGCTCAAATTACTCAATGTTTTCAAACAAAATTCTTGAGAAGTGTCTGCAGTGAAAGTTTTGCTGCATGAAAATTAAATTTACCCAGACATTCTGAATGCGTTCAACTAAGATTGTGTTTCTCTCGAGAACTGATATCTGAATTTTCTCTAAACCCATGTCACAGCATAAATAGGTATTGCCTATCATATACGTCTTCCAGTGCTTAGCATAACTTCTAAATTGACTACTTTTATCTAATTAGACTAACCATGGTATGGAAAAGTCTAAATGTTATGGCCCAATGCGGGGTATACTGACGCCCGCGCCGGGATTTACTGCCCGCAGCGGGGATTATAGGATGACCACCATGATTTTGTTTGTCAACCAGGCTTCACTCTGGTACTGGGCATGAAAAGGCTTCTCAGTATGAAAAGGCTTCTCAGTGTTCCTTATGATGGGGCCCAACACATGGCTGAATGTCATCATATGGAATATAATATGCTGTACTTTTGTGAAATAGCATCTTTATATTGATCTAATTGTGGTTTGGGAAATTGTCAATATCCAACAATAACGATTTGAGAAAAATGTTCTCTGGGAAATATAATAACATCAATAGAGGTCCTTGAATTCTGGTACTGGTCACATTTTCTCATGTACCGGTATCAGCTTATCAGGCATAAATCAATAAATGTGCTCTTCCTTCACCATGTAACCTAATAATTGAAAACAACTGCATTTTACACCCTTTATGGTGCATACTATGGACAAAGTAACTTATTCTATATGTAATATATTTTACCATACCACAATACAACATCTAATTCATTAAAAGATGTTCCATGGGCTTCATGTTAATGTGTGTTAATTTGTTGTAAATTGCGATTCCGTGTGCACACGATCAAAATTAAAATGCCCCGTGCATGGTAAACAATCAGCACAATCTTTCCGAGTTTTAGATTGCAAATCTAAAAATGTTTATGGGGGAGATAATTATTATCGCTGTTAATATTTAGATGTAAATGATATTTATAGGATCACATAATATAATGTGAGACAACAATTTTTACAAATTTTTCATTAACATATCCTGAATTACTGATGCACCTAGCAAGCCTTGAAATAGGTTGTCTGTCATTTGCAGAATGAGGTCCCCAGAGGGTGAATTTAGTGATGCTACCCCGCTTAGCGGGCTAGCATCACCAAATTCACACTTTGGGGACCTCATTCTGCTTACACCTCAGCAGAATGAGGTTCCCAGAGGGTGAATTTGGTGATGCTAGCCTGCTATGCGGGGTAGCATCACTAAATTCACTCTCTGGGGACCTCATTCTGCAAATGACAGACACCCTATTTCAAGGCTTGGCACCTAGTAAAATTGTGAAGCTTAACCCTTTCATGACTGGAGCCTCCTGGAATTTTGTGAAAACCCTGTGTCAATACACTGTTATAAATGCGAGTCTCCCATAGGGAGCCTCCAATTTATATGAGAATACATTGGCCTAACAATATTTACCTTGACCTTGAAAGCCTGTGCAAGGCCCGCAATGGGAGGGATAATACCGTGAAAGGGTTAATACCATTACTAAATTGTCTGGCAAGCCGATCATTGTTGGTGTGTTCTTGTGGATGAAAAACCATTCTAACTGATGTACCAAAAATCAGATTTGGTAACTTGTCCATTCTTGAGAAAGAGAGCAAGACATTTGAAAATGCATATTTTGTCTTGTTGGTCCGGACAATATAACGCCAAACCTGACATCAAAAGCTGAACCGGAAGAAGACTTTCAGAACAAAAACAACAGCATGATTCCCACCTGTCCGCCATCTTTTAAAGAATCGGAACGAATCAGCACCGAAAATTGCCAACGAACATTTTCCTGTGGTGTATACGAGTCCCAGTGGTGATGGAAAAATTACAACAATTATTCAAAGTACTACAAAATTTATAAACTTCTGATTTCTGAGGTTATTCACCAGACTCAAGACATTTTTCTCGCTTATCACTACTAGTCACCAAACTGATAGATTTGATATTCAATTGACTTCGCGAATAGTGTGTATTCAATTCTTTATTCAATTTGATTGTATTTGAATATTCACAGGGCCATAACTCTTTGCTGAACATCCACTGCAAATGAGTCCCCTGCCTGTTTTCTGCTTATGATATCTGAATAACACTACGAATAAAGAATGTACAGTAATGCCCTAAATAATAAGAATTATGGGTAACTTTTCAGGATTTAGTCAGAAATTTTTCCACTAAATCCTGAAAAGTTACCCATAATTCTGTTGTGGTTAAGGAGTCGATTATTTAGGGCATTACTGTATATTAATTAATTGGGGAATAATAATACTAGTAATAACATTACAAATATTACTCCTTCCATGTGAGCTACATTTATATATATACATGTAGACAGAACTACACCGGCATGTTAATGAATAAGTTGAAAGTTATCACACAAGTTTTTTTTGTGGCGACAGCTGTCAATCGACCTCCTTCACACGTCTTTGTGGTTCTGTATTTAATGCATACCAACACCGAAAACTCAAGTATTATATCAAGTATCTCTATCAGGGACGTGGTGACAGGGGAGGGGTAGTTTGGTGAGACAAAATTTTCAACACTTAGAAATTTCATGTCAGACACACCATTAGTTGGAGATATTACACCACATATACAGTAATGCCCTAATTAATCGACTGCTTAACCACAGCAGAATTATGGGTAACTTTTCAGGATTTAGTCGGAAATATGTCTTGTTGCCATTCATTGGAAAGCTCTCGGGGAGAGCTTTCCGATGAATGGCAACAAGCCATATTTCTCGGGGAGAGCTTTCCGATGAATGGCAACAAGCCATATTTCCGACTAAATCCTGAAAAGTTACCCATAATTCTGCTGTGGTTAAGCAGTCGATTAATTAGCGCATTACTGTAGGTTGAAACTGTTCTCATTGCTAGATGTTCCTACCTGTAATTAGTGGGGAATATGTTGTTTTTAGACCAACAGCGGCATGTTTTTCTACTTTTGGTAAAAAGTTTGGTCAGAAATGGCCATCAGTTGGAAATATTCCAACCTATTTCTCCAAGTTTGAGGTACCAGTTGGAAATGTTCATCCCAAGTTGGGTGTGGGGTGGTGGGGGGGGGGGGGGTGTTGCAAATGGTATTTCACGAACATGGGGAGTTTTCCCTTGTTTATATGATGGGGCTGCAGTTGGAAATTTCAATTTCCGATGAAGACCCCCTAGCCACCTCTCTAGTTGCTAGCAATATTGTACAAACGCAAAAGAGGTGAATATACCACACAGGCCAAAGTAGTGTAATTGATTAAAATATAGAAACAAATGTGCAATTGAAATAGAACAGTGAATCATGGTGACATCTGTATACCAGTATGTGGATGTCAGAGTTTATTTGATGTCCACATGTATTAAACTGTTCTATATTAAATACTCATTGTTGAGTTGTTATCCCTTAGGAAATGTTCAGATAATAAGTTCAACAAATGACCATAGGTCGTTTGTTTGTTGAATTATTATCTGAACATTTGCCTTCAATAAATTGGAATTCTTCTGCACTTTTATTATCTGTCATCTGCTTGTTTTTCCTGAACATCTCTCCAGATGAGTAATAGACCATTCCAACATATACTTTTATACAGTAATGCCCTAATTAATCGACTGCTTAACCACAGCAGATTTATGGGTAACTTTTCAAGATTTAGTCGGAAATGTGGCTTGTTGTCATTCATCGGAAAGCTCTACCCGAGAGCTTTCCGATGAATGGCAACAAGCCATATTTCCGACTAAATCCTGAAAAGTTACCCATAATTCTGCTGTGGTTAAGCAGTCGATTAATTAGGGCATTACTGTAACTGAACGGTATAATCCATTTAGTATAGAAAAGGTTAAATCTGATGAAATTTTAGTTTTTTTCTGCAGATTTTCAGATGCTCTGAAGTCTCCTATCTTTCCTTGAAATTCAACAGTCTAAAGATGATCCCTTGTGACATTGGACGAATGGAGAAACTAGAAAAATTGGAGCTGACAAATAACAAACTGCAAGTGCACTCTCTGCCTCATGCACTCACCTTCTGCAAGCGGCTCAGATCACTGTACCTGGACAATAACCTTTTAGATGCACTCCCAGGCTTCTTGCTACTAATGTCATCACTAGAAACTGTCCACCGCCATGGAAACCATAACTACTTTAAGTCTACATTCATGTGGTACCACACAGATGTGAATTATAGGATTATACTAGTGCCCGGAAGTTGCATCAATCCTTCGCCAATCACAGTTCCGTCGCTACAGTTTTGCGCTGCAAGGACTATTATCGGTAGTAAGAAGAACTTCTATAATGACGCAGGCTTTGCTGAAGTGCTAAAAAATAACATATCAGATATCTACAGTCAATTTCACATCTGTAATTTCTGCGATTCAGCTGTTCTGAAAGACAGGGCAGGTATGTTCAGTTTTATATTCTTTCATGATGAAGTGGACTATTCTCATAACTGGCCTATCTCTTCCTAAATATGTTTTATATAGTTTCTGGGGTATAAGATAAGACACCTGATTGGAAATGCTTCTATAAATTAGTTTTATATCAATATTTTCTTATATCAAGTGGCATAATTTTTTAGGGATCTGCGAATATTCGAGATTCAATTCGATGTCGATATCGGGCACCTGATTCGTGATCGACACCGAATCGGTCCCCTGATTCGGATATTTTCGAATCAGTGTCACTTCGGTGTTGTCTCATTTTTTTGCGTCTAAATAACACATGCCAAATGACCTGAGCTCACAAAAATTGAAGTACAAAGTTGCCAAAGTAGGTAATTTTGAATGTATGCCGTTCAGAATAGACGTGCTTATGCAAATTATGTGCTTCGATCGCAACCCGTAATGCTGATCAATCGCCGCATATATTTGTAATCTGTATCGACACTATGTAAATTGTCTACACGGTGCGTGATCGCTAGATGCGGAACTCAATTGATTACCTTATGTTTAGAACTTCATATATCCATTTCAGATTATATGAATAAAATTCAATGTCAGCCGCCATTATGAGCGACAAAACATAGATTGGAATGAACAGAAACGGTGAGCAACCTTAGAACAATCGGTCTGTTACATTTTTAAATGACGTCATCATGTGCGACCAGTTATCTGCGACAAATTCGTATAAATTTCCAACTTTCAGTTTCTGTTTCCCGAGAAATCGAGCGTGTTGCACCAAGTTTCGGTCCGTTGAATCTTGTTAATAAAATTTAACACTTGTAACTTGTGTCTGTTTTCTGGAACCCCCTCCGTGAAGACAACTACTGTGAATATGTGATGTAGGTTTTGATCTATTGTGGGGTGAACAGTTAACAGATAACAACCATTGGTATCGGACTACAACACTCATATAGCCAAATGGTGTACCCATGTCAAATCTGTATTATCTTTATTAAATAATGAAGACAAGTGACTTCCATTCCATGGGGTTTGTGATACGTTTTCAAGTCTTCAAGTGTCTTACTGTCACTTCTTGTGTCATGTTTGCCATGACACAGCTAGATAGAAATTCAATGCAACATATCAAAAACCCTCCATGACACTGAGAGTGACTTGCCTATGTCATGATTTTTCCTAAACAAAAACACAAGTTCCAACAGATGTTTAAGGAGATTAGCATTGCTATATATATGTAGTATCTAGTGAATTTTGCAGTTTTTTGTCATGATACACTGAAAGACACAATGGTAGACAATGTCAATCACTAGCTGATTCGATTCAAGATTTGATTCGATGTCGATATCAGGAAGGAGATTCGATATCGAGATTCGATTCGATGCAAAATCCCCGATTCGCAGATCCCTATAATTTTTTCGTTACTATTTAGAACAGAGGGTCACAAACCGTTCACATGATCTCAGATGGAGATAAAGTTATCCCACTTGATACGCTTGTAAAAATCCCAATTTTATTGTATGTATTATGCCAGAAAATTAAAAATAAATATTAATTGATAGAAGCGTTTCCGGACAGAGGTCTTCGATTCATATTTATTATTTTATACCCAGTAAAGTATTTAAAATTTAATAACGGTCAACTTTTCCAAACACATCTTATTTTAATTTTAATTTTTATTTGGTAAAAGTGGGCAGCACAACATTCCATTATATAAGGGAACAATAAAAGTTTTTGTCAAAAATAATTTATTGTTGCATTCTTTAAATGCAGTGACTGAAGAACTGAGAGCTTTCCGATGAATGGCAACAAGCCATATTTCCGACTAAATCCTGAAAAGTTACCCATAATTCTGCTGTGGTTAAGGAGTCGATTATTTAGGGCATTACTGTATTTGCATTTGCCATCCTAGAGTTATCTTTCCTTATTCATTTGTAAATAATATGTTTTGTCCATCCGCGGCACCGCCTGAATTGCTCAAACATTGGTTATTGGATCTGTGATATTTGGTGTGGATGTTCACCACCAGGAGTGTTCGCAAACATGGCCCAATAACTTTGTTCGCCTTTTCCTTTCTAGAAAAATCATTCTCTGTTTATCTGGAAATAATTTTTTTTATCTGTCCACCCGAGTATTTCAGCCATTGGATATACTGGGATAAAACTGACGTGATATGTGCTAGTGGCTGAAGCGATGACAAATCATAACAAAACCAAATCAAACCTCTTAATTTTGAGGAATCAAACCACAAAATTGTCAAGATATTGGTGAATTTGATATAATTCCGAATAATTGAGAAACCAAAACTAAAACAAAATACAAAGAATCTTGAAACACACACAAAAATAACTAATAAATTTCGGGTCAGACAAAAGTGATAACTGAAATGTGCTCAGAAAACTGAAATAGGTCTATCCTGTAATGTATATCATATATCAACATACATGAGCACTGGTTCGCACAACATTGTCTTATTTTGAAACCACAATGCAGTAAAATATTGTCACTTGATTAAGAAAGTGCACCATTCTAGCAGCTACAGTAATGCCCTAAATAATCGACTCCTTAACCACAGCAGGATTATGGGTAATTTTTCAGGATTTGGTTGGAAATATGGCTTGTTTCCATTCATCGGAAAGCTCTCAGTGGTTCCTGTTTTTATTGGTTACGTGAATGATGTCGATTATTTAGGGCATTACTGTAATCATGGTTTTGATGAGTAAGCATGTGTGACTTTTAATAAATTGATATTCATACACAGGCAAGTAATTACTGATTACCAGTTAACAAGTTATGGGTTTTATGGAGATCTGATTACCAGTTAACAGTTAAGGGTTTTATGGAGATCTGATGATAATTTGAGAGGTGATTGCTAACTACAGTAATGTCCTAATAATCGACCCCTAAAACACAGCAGAATTAAGGGAAATTTTTCAGGATTTATTCGGAAATATGGCTTGCTGCCATTCATCGGAAAGATCTTACCGAGGGCTTTCAGATGAATGGCAGCAAGCCATATTTATGACTAAATCCTGAAACATTTCCCATAATTCTGCTGTGGTTAAAGTGTCATATACTTTGGGCATTACTGTATAGCCTTGAAACAATAAGTTTGGCCAATTGAAATATTCTTTGGCAATATCCCAATTGACTACCGATGTGTAAACACTGTCTCTGATCAGTCAACATTAACTTTATTTTCAGGTTACAAGGTGATAACTTTCAAGAACCCATATTTGGGTAACACATGTGTACCATTCCAGCACTGGACATGTTCAATGTCATGTGCCAAAGCATTAGAGGTCCCAGCTCGTATTGAGCAAATTGTAATGGCCAAAGACTTGGATGATTTCTATGAGGATTATGTAGCAGACTGTCACAGAGACTTTGATCAGAATCATGGGCTATCCAAGCTGCTGACATCCCTCTCCACATCGAGTCTCGGACAGAGGAGTAAATGTGAAATACTGTGATTTGTTGAAATCTTATGTTCTCATCAAGCCTGAGTTTAGTGTGCCTGTCATTTGCAGAATGATGTCCCCAGAGGGTGAATTTAGTGACACTATCCATCATAGCGGGCTAGCATCACTAAATTCACCCTCTGGGGACCTCATTCTGCTTAGGCCTCATCTTCTCTGGAAAGTCTTTATTATAAAATTTCTATAGAAACTTCTTCTCATAGATTCTATTTCTTTTTAAGTTTATTCTATTTCTTTTTGTTCCCCGAAAAAAAAATTTCGGGGGACTATTAAAATAGCCGGTGTCCGTCCGTCGAGCCGTGTGTCCGTCCGTCCGGAAATGGTTTCCGTATGATAACTTTAGTTTCGGTTATTAGATCAAAAGCAAATTTCATAGGTGAGTTTATCAGACCAAAATACAGGTCAAGTTCAAATATGGGTTTGCTCCGCCCATTTTTGCGAGAGTTATGGCCCTTTTTTTACTTAGAATCTTGTAATTTTCTGGTTTCTGGATGATAAATTCAGTTTGTGTGATCATATCTGAACCAAATTTGGTATGTGAGTTTATCAGCCCTATGTACAGGTCAAGTTCGAATATGGGTATGCTCCGCCCATTTTTGCGAGAGTTGTGGCCCTTTTTGGACTTGTTTTACTTAGAAAATTTCTCACTTTTTCGGTTTCCAGATGATATCTCAAGTTTGGATACTTTAATTGCAAATACCGTTTTTATGTGGATCAGTCATATCAAGATACAGGTCAAGTTCGAATTTGAGTTTGATCCGATGATTTTTCTCAGAGTTATGGGCTTTTCGACTTAGAAAATTAAATTTTTCTTGTAATTTTCTTCATTTTGTGCCAATTTGAGGTTATATTTTTACTTTAAGAGTTTTTTTAAGATTTGGTTATTTGTATGCATGTCAGTAATGAGACAATGCACAAGTGTCTTATCCATATAGTATACTTCTACAAAGCCTCCGCTCCAAATGAAGCCACCGGTTCGGGGGACACTGTGGCCGAGCGGCCTTTTATTTTGTTTATTTTCTCTATATCCACAAATTGGCAGACAACACATTGCATAATCGAGGTTCCCAATGGGTGTACATCACAATATTCACCATTTGTGAACATCAATTTGAGTCTGTCTCCAATAGTAGATGAGGCCTAGATCATGCCATGAATCTCTACTCTCGCTAACACAAGTAGAGATCATATTCAACCAGTACAAAACCTGGGAACATTTTGAAGTTTTGACACGGAACCTTACAAAGTCGAAAATATAACGCGGGGAATATATTTCTTTGTTGTTATATTTTCTTTAATAATGTACTTCTCTGCAGGCGAATGTCTCAACTCAAAATTTCATGCTTTTCTCTGACATTTGTGAGCCGATATCGCAATAAACATCAAATTAATTACACAGGAAAAATGCCATAATTGTATTCGTCACGAAGCAAAATCACTCACATATTCACTTAAATCGGGAAATTTTGAGTTGGGACCTACAGTGAAGTACATTATTAAGAAACAGATAATAACTAAGAAATGTATTCCCTGTGTTATTTTTTTCAACTTTCAAGGTTTCCTTCAAAAAGTTCCAATGCAGGATAGCATCACTAAATTCACCCTCTGGGGACTTCATTCTGCAAATGGCAGGCACACTAAACTCAGATTTGGTTCTCGTATATCTTCAGTTTATTCTTCCTACCAGGGCCTTGATTAGGGCTGGAAACCTACTTCATAATTTGCTGGGCAACATATCACGCCTGGAAATTTCAACATTCGGTTTTAGCTCAACTTTACTTTGTAAAGTTTGAGCTATTGCCATGGCTTGGTATCCATCGTCCGTGCATGCATATGTCTGTCAACAATTTTGTTTAGCACGGGCTACAGGTCGTACCTTTGGTCGGATCATCATGAAATTTGTCATGGTTGTTAACATTAACATCTAGATGGGAACGAGTCATTTTGGGGTCATTCAGCAAAAAAACATGGCTGCCAGCAGCCATTTTGAATTTCAAAATTCAATCCATTAGCACATGCAACAGGCCGCATTGTTCGGGCTAAAAGTCGTAGCTTTGGTCAGATCATTATGAAATTTGTCATGGTTGTTGACATTGACATGTAGATGGGAACGGGTCATTTTGACGTCATTCTGCAAAAAAAAAATGGCTGCCAGTGGCCATCTTTTACTTCAAAATTCAATCCATTAGACCAGAGTTTTCGTCTGATCATCACAAAATTTGTCGTGGATGTTAATATTGACATGCAGATGGGGTCATTTGGCCATAAAACATGGCTGCCAGCAGCCATCTTGGATTTTACTCTTGGCATGACTAAATCCCGGAGTTTGGCAAGGATCATCATGAAATTTGTCATGGCTGTTAACATTGACATGTAGATGGGAACGAGTCATTTTGGGGTCATTCGGCCATAAAATATGTCTGCTGGCAGCATCTTGGATTTTACTCTTTGGCACACCCTACAGTCCACTTCCCTCATCCGATCATCACCAAACTTCATATTAATCTCATTAATCTTCATTGGAAAACATAGCCATATTACTTTGACATTTCAACTCTCCGCATACCTAATCAGTCCATTGACTGTAACACGTGAAATTATTCCCTTTCCAAGTTGAGCTACAGTGTCATTGACACTTACATTTCTATGTTTTCCAAAGTTATCAGAAATCTATTTGACTAATGAGCTACAGTAATGCTCTAAATAATCGACTCCTTAACCACAGCAGACATTCATCGGAAAGCACTCAATGAGAGCCATATTAACAACTAAATCCTGAATAATTACCCATAATTCTGCTGTGGTTAAGGAGTCGATTATTTAGAGCATTACTGATCATCGCGGATACTGCAAAAAGCAGTTATAAAACTTATTTGTTTTTAAAACTTGACAGCCTTGAAAAGAATGGTGACTGAAATCACTTCGTGAACACTTACGCATTTTCAACAGTCACATTAATATTGGGACGTGATTCATTGTGAGTTAGTATAATTGATACATAGCTAATTCCCTATCTTTAGGTCGAGTTATTTATGTAGGTGAAGAAAACAATGATTACTCACTTCCAATGTTAAAGGGGGGACTGTACACCAAATCCGGCCAATTATGGGACCATCTCCTTTAATGCACATGAATATGACCCATGGATTAGTGCAAAATTCACTCGTGTGTTCTATGAACAATGTTAACAAATGGTAATTAGAATGAAAATGAATTTATGACTTCAGTCATAAATTCATTTTCATTATCATTACCATGTTGCCTGCATTGTTCATAGAGCACACAAGTGTATTTTGCAAGTTCATTAATTTGTTGCATATATTCTGTTGAGTATAAAGGAGGTGGTCCCATAAATATCCGGATTTAGTGTACAGTATCCCTTTAAACATCTCGCCACCATTTTCGAGAAAAGTATGACCTAGATTCCAAGCCCTGTGTTTCTATCCGATGCTTCGAAGAAAAACTGGAATACAGGCTTCCTCATGTGCAGGCTGCTGTGCATCTAGACAGATATCTGAACCACGATTAATCGATCCTCAACTAAATTTTGTATAGATTGTTCTCAAAAAAGTGTCCAATGACTTATTTTCTGTTATATAGTTCTCCTGCTGTTTATTTCATTAAAATGTTGATTTTCTGTCCATCTTAACAAACATCTCAGCCATGGGTAGCTATTGGGTTAGTTTGAGCTATGCCCACTCTTCAATTTAGAGCAAATTGGTTCAGTCTAGCACAATTAAGTGTTGAAATGGTTAGTTGAGTAATCGACGTCGACTCGATTATAGATTAAGTTGACCCTAAAAGCTGACAGTCATAAGTCAAAACTTTGCCTCCTGATCGTTGTAAGCCGCAGAAATGAAATGAAACAATCCAATTCAAATAATGAACAATCAAGAAAATCATACCCAAAATTGACCTAACACCTTAAAGACATATTGTGGACTTGTTCGGGTCCATGAAAATGATAAGTTAATACTTATGCCATAATTATGGCAACTTGGGTAATGTAGCATTCCACTAACGTCGCCGAAAAAATTCAAAGATATCGACCAGAGCACTCCATAGAAAACATCTGAACTGCGCTCACTTGTAAATATTTACATCTCGATTCCTGACGCAACTTTTGGTGATAAACTAACACAATTGATTTCGCCCTCGAAACGGTCATTGCATTTAATTAATATATTAAAATGACGGTGTGAGTTGTCAATTTGGATTAATATTCGTAAATAATAACTACTTTGAGCAAGATTATTCTCAATTTCTATTTGATCACCCTACTGGAGTGTTTCACATCATTTTAACTCACTGTAGCGACCCTTTTATGACGTTGACATGACACCACGATGTTTAGTATTGTGCATCACATGTGTGCTTGAGCAGAACTCCGCATGCGCGACGACTTTCATGCTTGATTTTCAATTTATCTCCAAGTTAGCCGATTCATATAAGCACTGTGTTCGTGCGATGTTGAGCTATACATGTACATGTATATATCTGGTAATATTGTTAAAACGGACATGGCTCATTTAAAGGTACTCAATCCGATAAAACTCCTCTCAATTACTATTTCAATGGCTTCGGGGGTCAAAAATATTTGATTCGAGTCGAGGAAGTCACCCATCAAAGCTCAGATTTGTTAGATATCGATTTTCGAAATCTATTATTTTTCATTATCGGGAATACTTTCTGGCCCAGAACTCAGTCAAAATTGCGTTATTATTACCACTTGATTTTAGAGTTATCCATCCTTGTCTGTTTGAATATTGTTTTGGTGTACACATCTCGAGCAGGATTCGAAATTGACGGCAATTGTTAGTACTCATCTCGAGAACATAACAAATTTCAGATAGGTCAACAAATATACATGTGTCCGTACGAATCATGTTTATCAATGGAAATTTGGGAGTGTGGTTCGCATAATCAACTTGAAGTCACTGGTCTCTGACAGAAACTTGGTCATAACACTTAAAATTACCAGCAATGAACACCCATACTGAGCCCGGGCCGTGCCTTCATAACTTTGATATATAAACAAGATAAGGTTCTTAAATCCCGAATTGTATAGAATTTCCACACGTCCTCAAACCCGTGGCCAGAAATGCAGCAATATACGGAAACAAAAATATAATAATGAAACAGTCATATTAATTGAATAATTCCTTTCATTTTGGTATATATGAGTCAACCATGTGCAGCTAATGGATATATATTCCATCGGACACCATGTACTGGAGACCAGGCAAAAGGGTGGTCGAACAATTACAAGACTGCCTGGTCACATGGCAGACTATAATGACGATACTATTAGAACAAGGAATATATCGACACAGCCATCGAAAATGTACAACTATCGCTAGTGCAGCCATGGAGATATCTCCAGGAATCACTGAACTAAATGGTTTCCCATAGGCGACAGTGTTAACGTTTCGGCCAAATTCACTGAATTGAAGCCTGCATGCCATACCAGTGATGTTTACCCAGCTAGATTGACACCAGTTGAGCACGAAAATGCAAGAAAAATCATAGGTCATGTGTTTACTTTTTAAAATAAATCCCCAAGTCTACGACAGGGCTATCTCACAGCCAAATTTGATCTGGAAAACCCCGGAACTACAGCAGCTAGTTAAATAAATTTCCCGCTCACAAAAATCCATTCCCCCATTCATTCACCAGTTTAAATTATTTAGATATTATGTACAAATCAAATAAACGCGATGTCACCCTTTAATAACGTGCCGCATGTATCAGGTGAAGGTCATTCTGCAGTTACCTCCACCTTTAGCAATTCCACGGTGTACTCGCTCCCCGACTCTAGAACACATTTAGCTTCCTGATTCCTCCAACGAAATCCTCGGAGACTGGCAAAAGAAAGTGGTCGAACAAGACTCAGTCCGGTATAACAGCCATGAGATCGGACAGTTTTGTTTGACCAATTGTGTTCGTCTGGGTCCGATGGTTTCAGGGAAGATATCTCCGTTGTCGATGATCGAATATCATCATCATCTATATTTGAGAACGAGTCTGTTTGACTCTTAGTCCCCGTTAATAATATAATCGTTTACAATTTCGACATCACAATAAATTGAGTAATACTGCTTACACTGACGTGCACTATTTCAAAGTTTAATGTTCCACTATCCGATTACCTTCCAAGCGGAAATTCCCAGAAGGGTAAACTTTCTGTTTCCTTTTCAGTTCTATGCGGAGTTCATAGAGCTGTTCCATTTGCGTTTTTGTGAGATCTAAATTAAAGTATATTTTTTCACTGCCTGTTGTTTTACTGTCCTTTTTATTATACCCGATAGCATCACGAATCATTTTATCTCGAGTTTGTTTATTCTTCAGGACTATCTTGACTGGTCGATTTTTGTTCGAAGAACTGTTGCCAAGTCTGTAAAAGGACAAGACATCGCTGTCGCTAAATGTTGACCTTTCTTGTAATTCATTGCTTATGATGTACCAGTCCTGGTTGAACCATATATCAAAATGCAAGGAATTAGTACGGGAATATGGTTGATATACACCATTATATTTAATTTATTTTTATCTCGATTATTGCATTTCTGGCGGATGTTTGGGACTTGTCGAAATTCTCAATTCGAAGAGTTAAAAGAACCTTGTCTTATCACGGTGGGGAATCACGTGGTTTCGAGTTTGGTGCTGACCACTCATACAAAATGGCCGAGGCTAGTGCAAACGCACAAAAAACATAATATATGAGGAACTGATACGAAACATAGAATTTTGACTGTTACGAGCATAAGCTAGTTTATTTTTGAAATATACCTTATTTGCTCGGAAATACCCAGTGGGTTTCTATAACATTCTAACCAAAGTTGCCAGTCGGAGGTGGTGGAATACACCAGTCCAATGGTACATATATCTTGGAGAATCCTTGGACTGACACTTTGGTCAGTATGTTAGAGCAAACAAATGTGAACACAAATGAGGTATCACCTTGTTTGAAAAATATTATAGCATCTGCTCGTAGCTGACAAAATATACTATGTCATATTTTAGTTTATTACCCTTTTCCTGGTTCTTGGTCCCGTTTTCGAATGCCTCGGCCATTTTGAATGCGTGATACTCACCAACATCTAAAAATAGATTTTTGGGGGTTAAAATTGTTTGTACTAAAATATTCCCATTTTTTTTTTTTTCAAAACCCCATTTTTTTTTTCAAAAGTTTCAAATTTGTTTTTTTTTTAAATCTCAAAAAATTTATAATGAGTTTTCGGTCTCTTACCCAAATATCTGCCGACTATTAAATGTCGAATGTTTTTTTAAATATTTGCGTGTAATATCTTTTGTTATTTTTGTTCAAACAAATTTTAAATATTTTTCATGAAACTCTGTTAATTTTATTAATCGATGTTTAGAAATAGCTTTATACCAATTATATGTGTATGGACTGGTCCGAGTCGCTGTAATTTTGGACATTGTCACCATCGGTATGAATGCATACATTCCAGTGTTTATCAATCAGACGCAGTATTACATCATATAATTGTCATACCTGAAATAATTTGACGCCATTACTCTTACATAAATAATAAAGAGCGTTTATTCTTTACTTCTCTATCCCGATGAAGTTATTGAGTATATGACACGTGTGCATTATTTTGAAATTTTGAATTTTTTTTTTTGGTTTTGAATTTTTTTTTTTTTGGGAATATTTTAGTACAAACAATTTTAACCCCAAAAAATCTATTTTTAGATGTGGGTCTAACAAGCCACACGTACTACTCCAATGTTGTGTCGTTTCAACTGTATCTGGTAGCTTGGTGCAGTGCATGACTGTTACAGCGACATATAAGGCGCACGCAGTGGCTAAATGAGTAAAATAAAAAAAAGTTTGTAAATCCATCACAACCGGATCGGGTGAAAGCGGAGGCGCTGGTAATAGCGGGGGATCCAAAAATATGCGTCTTTTCCCACTCTCTTGGTAAACGACGAAATAATGGAAAAGAAATAGCCCATATATCAAACAATTTGTTGTCCTCGGTACATGGATAGTCCGTTATGATATTTCCAGCTTCAGTGCAACACGGGTACCCATCATATTCAAATTAAATTTATTTTGTAACAATGAACCCCGTGGCAGGCCGGGCGGGAATCGCTTCTCGGCCATTAAGGCAAGATCAGAGTAGTTCTGATGAAGGGGTTTCCCAATGGGGAATTACGGGTTAAATTACATAAAAAAAAGGGTAACCCCTTATGAAAATAAAAATAGGCCCATAGGCCCACAGATTCTGGTAATACTTAGAATCTGCTGTGGGACTAAAAAAATTAGTCATCCAAAGAACAGACGTGACGTCATAATGCGGCGTGAATCGCCTAATAATGCGGCCTGAATGGCCTCGGGAGATATATTGGCAAGATCTTTTCCTCTTGTTTGATAATGTGGTATAATATATGCTAAGTCAGTGAATTTAGATGCGAAATTAACATGTAAAATAAAAATGATAAGGGGGTCCCCTTATGAAAATAAAAATAGGCCCATAGGCCCACAGATTCTGGTAATACTTAGACTCTGCTGTGGGACTAAAAAATTTAGTCATCCAAAGAACAGACGTGACGTCATAATGCGGCGTGAATCGCCTAATAATGCGGCCTGAATGTCCTCGGGAGATATATTGGCAAGATCTTTTCCTCTTGTTTGATAATGTGGTATAATATATGCTAAGTCAGTAAATTTAGATGCGAAATTAACATGTAAAATAAAAATGATAAGGGGGTCTACTTATGAAAATAAAAATAGGCCCATAGGCCCACAGATTCTGGTAATACTTAGAATCTGCTGTGGGACTAAAAAATTTAGTCATCCAAAGAACAGACGTGACGTCATAATGCGGCGTGAATCGTCTAATAATGCGGCCTGAATGGCCTCGGGAGATATATTGGCAAGATCTTTTCCTCTTGTTTGATAATGTGGTATAATATATGCTAAGTCAGTAAATTTAGATGCGAAATTAACATGTAAAATAAAAATGATAAGGGGGTCCCCTTATGAAAATAAAAATAGGCCCATAGGCCCACAGATTCTGGTAATACTTAGAATCTGCTGTGGGACTAAAAAATTTATTCATCCAAAGAACAGACGTGACGTCATAATGCGGCGTGAATCGCCTAATAATGCGGCCTGAATGGCCTCGGGAGATATATTGGCAAGATCTTTTCCTCTTGTTTGATAATGTGGTATAATATATGCTAAGTCAGTAAATTTAGATGAGAAATTAACATGTAAAATAAAAATAAAAATAGGCCCATAGGCTTATCGAAGGACACTATGCTATAGGCCTCTGAAACCAACTGCACGTGGAAAGTTTTTTTAATACGGATGTTAAGGTAGTTATTTGCAAATTGGATTGACTATTTGTGTTTGAGCTTTTACTCCAAATTCGAAAATATGAACGCGTGTGTCTGATATAGGCGTATGTAAATTTGGCGGTAACACCACGGAATAAACATCGAAAATGTTATCTGAGTGCTCTGCTTTCACACGGAGTGCCAATTTGTATAATATTTAAGTTAAAGGCCCACTTAATTTTCGAACCCCCATATTACATTATACAAAATATATGCCATATTATATACCATTTGACAGAGGAAGCTCCAAAACATTGTATTATCAACTTATCCGGTGTAATAAACTGTGGTCATGTTGTTTATGTTGAGTTGCCAACGCGTTTTGTCATCTAGATATCAGTGAAAAGCAGTATTATTTTCAATGCAGGGGGAATAACTCTATATATTAAAGATAGAGTTCTTTCCCCTTCCATTGAACATTTTTGAATTCTGTTGCATTCTGCATGGTAGCCAAAGGGGGAAGTCATTCTATGATTTCAGCAGTTTTGTTTATTTCTCTGTGTCTGTGGGCATCATCTGAGACACAGATGTTTCAAATAGTGATGAATTATAGTATTTAATCATATTTTATGGCATAGATTGTTATTAAAACCGTATATCAAGTCACTATAAAAAAATAATCGGCGACTCGAAAATTAAGTGGGCCTTTAAATATTGACACCAAAATTATCAAGAAACTATATCCCTCTCATGCAATTATAGACTATACCAAGTTGTCATCACAGAACAATGGAGCAAACAGCAAAGACATAACAAGAACATAAACAAAAACAAAAAACAACAATCACAGCAGCATCTTATTCTTAATTCTTGTCTCCAGCGGATTATCATAAAACAATAAATCAGTCAATCGGTACGATAATTATATACATAGAAAGGCTATACCAATGGCTGAACATATTTAAATCAGACTGAATGTGTACAAACATTGTCCCTCCCTGGGAATTCACACGAATTGCGCGCTTTCAAACGTAGACTTACAAACCATGCGGTGTTGTATGTTATCTGATAAACAATTAGCATCTACTGTTGCGCTTGTTCTGTCCTGGGTATACTCAAGGGTGGAATAAAACTACCCTTCATGTCTTTCATCAATTTAGTTAATTCCACGATAACATCTCTTAAACACCAATTCTTCTCCGTCACCATTTTGAAATAAGAGTCTGCCAGTTCCTCCAAACCAGGCAAAGTTTCAGTATTGAACATCTGTTTATAAAAGAAGCGCGATTTCTCCATACCAGGTGCACATAGAGAAGGTATACTGAATGAAAATTCTAGATCACGTGCCGCCTTTACTTGAAGGTCTTTTTCGTCATTATTTAATTCCATCTCATTTTTGACAATCACTAATTCTGGGAAATTAAAAGCAGCTACCATGAAGACTTCGTGATAATTATCATAACACCGACACAGAATGATGAAAAGTTCAAGAAGACGGTTTCCAAGGTTACCACCAACCCATTGGTCATCATCTGGATATGCTGCATTCATGTAGGCTATTATTGTTTTTGGGACGAAGGACGGAATGCAAGAATGCCAGCACATTTCGCACTGTGGAAGATTATCAGAAACAAGGAGCGAAAATACATTCTGACATCTTTCGCAGCCCATCTTTGGTGTCCACTTTTGGGGAAGCATCTTATTTATAACGCCTTTAGCGAGACGGTAGCATCTTGTTCTATGGCCGCCTACATCCTGTTCTCGGAACAAACGACTCTCAAAAGCAGGAGCAGTAACTCTATAATTTATTAGGTCTCGGTCGTCAGCTGTCCAAATGCTGGCTTTAGAACCAATGATTCCATACACACCACACTGTTGGCTAATAGATATTAGATAATTAAAAAATGGGATATCGTCTCGCTCAATGTCAACGTTTTGTAACGAACTGGTTGTCATAGGGACCACGAAACAAATATCAGCTTTCCAGTTAGAAGAATCCAAATCGTTCACAAAAGAAAATTGCGTTGCTATTGTCATTTTGTAAAATGTTGAATCAGAGTATTGGTCATTCGGGTAAATAAGCGTCCAATGTCGACGAATATGCTTCAATAAATGTATTCTGAATATTGCTGCTAGTACCACTCGCATGTCGGAGAAATCATTGAATCCATGAGATGATAGAAGGCCAAGGTCAGACTGCAGCTGATCGGTCGAAAACAACCAAGACGATATATCCTTCTGCACTTTAGCCATGCATGCAATATCACAAAAATTGTATTTTGTGGGCACTAGGATTTTGTTTTTCTCGAAAAACGGCATGGTCAGAAGAAAATCCAGTTCTCTTGGGACCCCAACCTTGGTGTTCTCCGCAATACTGCCTGTAGGTATGAGCGAAGAACCTTCAAAAATCTCATTATTGCATTGGAGCTCTTCTATCGTATCAGACAGCATGGCTTTCATTTCCTCAATGGAGGTTTCGTCAGAGGATGTAGTAAGGGGCTTTGAGTGTTCTTCCAATCGTTCAATAAACAGACTGAACGCAGACGTGGATTGCACTTGTGCAAGGCCATCAAACTCGTCAACGTCTCTTAAATGATCGAACACACTGTCATCTCTGCGAGTTACAGATGCATGGGCATCCACATTTCCCCACATATCATAAGGCATCATTGGCCTTGTTTGAATAGCGTACATTGGTACCGAACTGTCATTATTTTGTGGTAGCATACACCGGCTGTATATAGTTTCTTGTTCACAGCGCTGATGGTCCGCCATCATGCTGATTTCATTCATATATTATGCAGTGCTCATGGCTCTTTTTTTTTTTTACTAAATCTGTTCTAAGGTCACAAGAACGTGCCCCTTGGTCTATTACATGCACATCTAGATTATACAAATGATATCACGAAACAACTTCAAATTATTCCGGAAAACACACAAACCTGATGCGCGAAACACAAGCTATGTTCCACCACAGCCTCGTTCTAAAGAATATGACATCACGCGCCGTGGAAAACATCGGGGAAACCCCATTCAGAGTGTGTATTTTGTAATTACAGATGTGCTTTGTGAAGCATGAACCATGCTTCCTGTGTGTGTTAACTCAACAATGCACCGCGAAAGCAGTTAACTTAAGCCAATTCAAAACTGTTGTGAGGGCTTTGCTGAACGAACGCCGACTTTACGCCGTCATCTAATGCCGCCATGCTATATTCAAAACACTGCGTGGGGATTGATAATTATATCGCATTTATAATTTTGTAATTTTCGCAGCTCGTCTCTGTCTACTTGGCTATGTGACAGTATGTGTGGTATTATGTAAAGCGACGCATGGTCTTCAATCCTAAATTTAAACCGCTTGCTCTTGTCTCGTTCATATAGTAAATAGGCCGATACATGTACATCCGTGCACGTAAATTTAAACGTTTATATACAGATTGTGTATTCGACTCAGCACGAACAACTGAATTTCTTAAAAAAATCAACTAGGTGCGTTCAAAACAGAAGTTAGAGGAATATTTATTTAAACGAGAGCGCATCGGCCCATCTTGATGTGATCAACGCAACCCCAAAGTACGCGATTAATTTGAAAAGGTGATATTTGAGACCTGAAGATAATGCCCCGGTTCCATATTCCCGATTTTCTGTCCCGAATTAGTATATTCGGCACCAATTCGGGACCAGACCAAATCGGCAGCATTCGAGAGAATTCTGGACGAGTTTTATTCCAAAAGCCGCCGAACTGATGACAGAATTTAATCGTCCCGAACATTGCCGAGTATTCCAGAATGCTTCCGAATTTCTTCCCGAATGATAAAGAATTATCCCGAACTGATACCGAAATTTCGTGCGAGTAGCTGCCGAATTACCCAGATTACTACCGACTTGTTGCCGAATACCCCGAATCAATGCCGAACTGGTACCGAATTGATGCCGAATAAATACCGAATTGGTATTCAATTGCTGCCGAACGTCCCGAATCGATGCCGAAATTTGCAGATACACCGGATCTCAATATAAAAGCAGCCACACATGGCGAATTCGGGAATAAGCTACCGAATACTGCCGACTACTCCAGAATATCCACCCGAATATTGCCGAATACTGCCGACTACTCCCGAATAGGTACCGAATTGCTCCCGAATTTCTCCCGATGATTGACAAATCGGGAGCGATTCGGCTTGGTTCCCGATAGTTTTGAACATTTCAAAACTGTCGGGAGCGGGCCCAGAATGGTCCCGAATCGACCCCGATAGCACCGATATCCCCGATCATGTTCGGGGGTAAAAATCCACTGTACCGACTCGTCCCGAACTTACTCCACGATTTTTGCAAAATTATGATTCGGGAGTCATTCGGGAACATTCGGGGTGGAAAATCGGGGATATGGAACCGGGGCTTAACTAGTCAATATACATAAGATAAGATAAGATAAGATTTTAATGCAAAATACACCCAATGGGCAGTTGCACATATAATAAATACAACATATATCAACATAAGGAATAATTTAACATGAGTAATCACATACGATATGCATATACGCTCGTGAATTTATTGTCATAAAATCTCAGGTATACTTGCTTTTATTCGATATATGTATATTGTCTCGAATGGTGAAGAAAGGCCGGATCATGTCGCATATAACGTTAACGGTTGCAATGTGTTCATTCTGCATAATAAATCTGAACTTCTCATAATTTGTCATTTCTAAGAAATGAGGGCACGTTGCAATCATGTCCTTTACATAAGCTTCGCGAATACTTTCATAGGCCCGAAATTCTAAGATGAAATGATATTCTGACTCAATTTGTTTTGAATTACACGCAGAACACAACCTTTCTCTCACAGGTTTTGTGGGCTGTTTGTGTCTCCCTTTCTCGATTTCCAGTCGATGATTACTGATTCTCAATCTTGTGAATATAATTCTCGCTTTGTCGGATCGCGAATTGACAATGTATGGTTCAATTTCATACTTTGACTAATCTATACGTTCGTATTTTATTTCCACTGATCGTTTTCTTTTCGGCATGATTTACATTATAGAATCGCATCAAATGTTCAGATTTCAGTTTATCCACCAAGGCGCGCTCTTTTATCCCTTGGAATCTCCGGCGGTCTGAAATATCGACGCCGTATTTTCCATATAATTCATTGCACAATGAAATAGAAGGGTCTCTAAGTGATTCGATATATGCATGCATGTACCAAGCACCCACTTGAAAGGTTCGAAACTTTTTTCATATATCTAAATTGTTGAGTAATCGCATCATGTATAACTGGGAATATGCCCAATTCTGCGCGGACGGCATGATTAGTAGCATTTCGGTTAACACCTAATGTTATTTTGCAAAACCTCAGATGAACTTGTTCGCTTGGTATTGTATCTGAGTGAAGCATGTTTGTTTCTCCTGCCCATATCTCACATCCGTATAACATTATCGGTTTTATTAATTTGTCGAACAATTTGCATTTAGTTGGAATAGAAAGCTTCATCTTTGAAGGAACAGACTGGTTTAAAAAGAACATTGCTTTCGTGGCTTTCCCGCTTGTATGTTCCTGTGATTTTGCCATTCTACCAGTCGATGTGAATTTTATCCCGAGATATGGATACTCTGAAACTAATTCAAGCGATTTCGCATTTATATTGAAACTTGGTTCACGTTTAGTTCTCTTTGACCTAAAAACCACACATTTTGATTTACTTGCATTAACCACGAGACCATTGTATTGGGTATATTTCTCTAACTTTTCAAGACAATTCTGTAGACCTTGTTCAGTTTCTGACAACAACACTAAATCGTCGGCAAATAAAAGATGACTGAGCGGACGATTATTAAGGAATATTGGATCGCAGCCGGATACATCAAGTGAACATTTGATGTCATCAATGAATATTTTGAACAGCGTAGGCGACAATGAGTGAAATTGTTTAACTCCAATCGTGGACAGATGCGGTGGTCCAATTCCTGCACCCGCCTTTACTTGAATATAACTGGATTGATACATGGACTGTATTATTTGATTGATTTTACCCTGAATACCATTGCTATGCAACTTTTGAAACATCAACAACCTATCTACTGAATCGAAAGCTTTTTGAAAATCGATAAATTTAGCATAAATTGGCTTCTTCTGTTTATATTTATTTATACAAGTCTTTAAAACATAAGCGCTGTAAATCGTACTCCGATTATTTCTAAAACCAAACCGATTGTCACTAATGAGACCATGTCTTTCTAAATGGTCGTTTATTCGGTTATTTATAACTTTGTTGAAAAGTTTCCCTAGACCATTACTGAGCACAATTGGTCGATAGTTATTTGGGTCCTGCCTATCTCCTTTTTTATAAAGCGTCACATTCCAGCTGCCTGGATAATGACCAGAGTTTAATACCTTGTTAAATAATTACTACTTCGTCTATTGTCGCGGGAACAACAATTGTAAGCAATTCATTCGAGAAATTTCCATATCCAGGTGATTTTCTGTTTTTAAGCAGTTTAACGCAATTAATTATTTCACTGGCTTCGATATAACTTTCATAAATTTTTGTTGTTGTGGAATTCGTATATATTTTCTTATTTGCAGAAACATTATCTGGGCAGAGTATCTTTTTGAAAAAGTCCACACTTTCGTCTGGATGCAAGTAATTTGTTTCATCACGTTTATTTCTAAATTCTTTTATCAATCGCCAATACTCGGAAGGGTCTGTACCCTCCATTTTGTCTAGTGATTCTGCTAACACCTGAAAGTACAGTTTTGATTTGTTCTTTGTGTCTTTCTTATATGCTCTTTTGGAAGAGAAAAATTTACTCCTAACTGTTGCATCGGTTATGTTTTGCTTCATTAGTAGTTGATAGGGTTGAAAGAGAGTCCACCACACGTTCTGCGAAAGATGAATAAATGGATAAAACCGACACCACGGACTATGAGAACGTCGATAGCCGCGTATGCGGACGGGAAATGGTTAACATAGCCTGGGGTCCCCCCGTGTGTACTCGATAAAATGATTTGTTTGATGTTGGCGCGTTACCCGTGACGACGTCGGGTCGTATAGGGAGGCGACTCGTCGGAAACCAAACACGTTATAGTCATGGGGGAGTATTCGCTCACGCTTTGTCTGAGAGAATAGCAGGCTTTTTGAAGAAAAAAAACCCAACTCTATATATAGCTGTTAAACGTAAGGCTGAAGGATAAATATGCCAAAAGCGACTTCTAAGAAGTACAATAGAGAGGTGTCGTTCTTACCCGGCGGAACTGATGGAGTATTCGTGAGAAGGCGTGTAGATGATATTCCCTCAAACGCCGGTTCATCGAAAAATATCAGGGAGGCGTCGCCCGTGCCCGGTGGTTCCCGTCGAATAATAGGGAATGACATGGCCCCAACTGCTGGTTTATCGTCGTTGTCAGTCACAATGAACGCGAATTTGAGAATTTATCGGACGTTGACGGTGTGAAGTCTAATCTTTATATGGCTATGCTGAAGCCGGCATTCAAGAGCACTTTGAATCGGTCAGCGTGTTGTCCCCGAAAGATACACTGACGAGTGCGCATACGCGGGGGAGTATTGCCTTCCCAACTACTCCTTATCCCTCCCGGGCCACTCAGTGTCCCTTCCTGTCCACACCTCCCGACCTCCCGCTCCCTCCCAATTCACTCTGCTTCCCTCCATATCAACTACTCTCGGTCTCCCTCACCCACCAGTCCGCATACACGTATGGCTGTTGAAATAAGACGGCTCCCACCCGCGCTTTACCTATCGTCTGTCTAATACGAAAAAAAACCACACACACACACACACCCTCACACACACACTGAGAGGTGGGAATATAGGGTATTGGGAATATATAAAAAAAACCGGGATTATAAAAGTCGAAGGTCTTTTTCTCAGAGGAAGATATGTCCGACGGAGTACACTACCCGTGTAGGTGGTGCGGTTGGATAGTTTGCCGGGTTAATGATGAATTGGTAAAACACGAACGATGGTAACTATATATTGCCTCTTAGTATATGGATGAAGACACGTCTGGTGGAACACGCCAGTGTAGGCTGGAACTGCCGGGATAGTGATGCGTTGGTTAACAACGAACGCTTGTATCTTATATGCGGACGGGGAAGGTTAATATACCCGCGGGTCCCTCGTGAAAGCACACAGGTAGTGAAAATGGATTTTGTTTTGTTTTTGTTTATATCTCTTTGATACAACCGGCCTCGCGTGTATAAATATTGATAGTACACAGAATTATATCGAGGTAAAAAACCCCAATACCGAGAACACTCCTATCTTTATCTTTTCCGGAAGGACGCTGGTATCTAAGGGACTCCGCGGTGATCGGATAGCCCAAACTACGGTATTTAGAAGCCGAGGAGAACTCTGCGACCTACAATGAGTGCTCACACACCCCATGATGTAGGCGATAACTTCTGGCGAAAAAAAAACTACCCATAGCAATGAGGGATCCTATGTTCTATATTGAATGAGAGGATATGTTATATATCAACTTGAGGGTGTATCTTCCACCTCTGTTCCACAGGGCGGAATACCTCTATCCACTCCTCCCTCCCCACTCCCTCCCAGTTCACTCTGCTTCCCTCCATGCCAACTCCGTGAATAATATATATATATATATATATATATATATATTGTGAGACAATCGAGGCAGCGGGGCTACGCGTTTTGTTTTTGTTTTTTAAAGTTACCACGGACAACGTAGAATGTTACACCAAACACGTTATTGTGATATCTGCAATTATTGGGTCATATTTTCGCGAGACACACACGGGTCTTGGACGAGGGGAGGGGTTAAATCAACTCCTCGCCCTGTGCGGGAATATGACCTTCCTATCTACTCCTCCCGGGCCACTCATGCAGTGTCCCTCACGACCTCCCACTCCGCTCCCAGTTCACTCTGCTTCCCTCCATGTCAACTCCTCGCGACCTCCCCCCACCCCCTCCAATCCGCATCCACGTCTATATATAGCTATCACACATCCCCTTTTTATATTACGGTGTTGCAATCAGTTATATATAATCAACAGCAAACACAGTCGATGTGAATGCTTAATTATTGACAGTGCTATTCTTTGTTCATAAAGGAAAGTCGATATTCGGTGTATGTATACATAACCTGTAGATTCAATAAATAACCCTTGGTGGAGACTCAATACTCCTACTATTGATATTTCACAACACGGTTGCACTGTATATATTAGATTCACTTACAATTTAGGTACCTATCGAAAGATAGTGTTTTCGCCTTGTCGTGAATATTTATACGAAATGACACAGGCACAAATTGATTCGGCCCGTGCGGTATATAACAGATTGGATGTTTCTGAAGTTGCTGGAAATGGACTATTTGTACCTATCTATCGCTATCAGTCGCGTTAAAGGGTATATCTTTCTAAAACAAGGCCGCAGAGCAATTCGCATAAATACAGATACTTACAGGCGTGTGTGTGATATGGAAAGGACTATTATGTATCTTAAAAATTATCTAAATGGAGCGTAATAACTATATTATGTTCCCTTTCGAGCGTTTCTGGAGAGTTCCTCCCTTATAATTGGCGGTTAGAGGTATATTTATCAACTAACTAAACGGAAAATTTCCTCTCTTTATTTTGGGATATAATCGGATATACTGTGTGACTCTTCTCATACACAGGTATACATAGTGAACCATATACGATTACAAAGTATGGATTACAGTAAACAGTATGTTCCCGTTACTCAGAAATGGGTGAAGTTTTACCAGGATATGGCCAGCGGTACTCGTTCAACTGCATGGGGAGATCGTAAAGATCGGCGGTGGCGGATCAGGATTCGATATGTTACCAAGAGAGGGTATTCCCTCACCAAACAAGAAATCCAAGGATAAAATAGAGATTAGATTAGTATCGTCGAGCGAACAAGCTGTGGAACGTGCGAAAAGTCGGCTGGAACGAATGGGCAGTCTGAAACGTGACAAGTAGAAGAAGAAGAAAGTAAACTTCGATACGCTACCAAGAGAGGGTATTCCCTCAAAGTCGGCTGGAACGAGTGGGCGCTCTGAAAAGTGACAAAAAGAAGAAGAAAGGAAACTAAAAAAAAAGGAAAAAAGAGACATATTTCAAAAAATATATGAAACGTTATTTATGTGTATATCCTCCTCACCAAAAAGGGCTAAATATACAGGGGGTGTGGACTGAGGAGCTATCCAATTTACAAGTATATATATATATTTTATTTTAAATTTAATTGAACATATATTATATATTTATACATATATACTTGGCAATCACAGGCGCATCTGGCTAATCCATATCGGTATCATCGCCGTTATCGAAGTAACTCAACACCATATAGTCATATTTTTTCACAGCCCCTCTAACGGATGATTTGATATTGTAACCAATATTCTGTAACCTTTTCATGGTTTTCCGTATCTTCTTATACAAACGTCCGTGTTCTAGCACATACACTTTGTAAATTAGTTCGCTATATTTATCCAGTGTATCTTTTGAGTTTACTGTCGTCGATCCTAGTATACGACTCATGATATCTTTTTCCCATTCAAACCAAGCAGATTGATCTTTTCGATAATCACTCTCATTATCTTCTGATGAAGTAGAAGATGAATCTTCTTCATCGACTGTATATTTGCTCACTCTATGTCTTTCCATATTGTCGCGCCTGGTGAAAGACTGACCGCACTCCGTACACGTAAACATACCGACTATAACTGATTGCTCGTCCGAGAACACCCTCCTCACTTATATACACGGCCCTCAGTCCCTCCTCCCATCTCTCTATATATAACTGATCGACGATTCCGGAATGTTCTATACGCTACAGGAAGGGCTGTGTGGGTTCCTCGGTTCCCTGCCGGCCACACGCTGGCCATACAAGACAACGAGCCCAGTGTAAGGGGGATTGCAACACCGTAATATAAAAAGGGGATGTGTGATAGCTATATATAGACGTGGATGCGGATTGGAGGGGATGGGGGAGGTCGCGAGGAGTTGACATGGAGGGAAGCAGAGTGAACTGGGAGCTGAGTGGGAGGTCGTGAGGGACACTGCATGAGTGGCCCGGGAGGAGTAGATAGGAAGGCCATATTCCCGCACAGGGCGAGGAGTTGATTTAACCCCTCCCCTCGTCCAAGACCCATGTGTGTCTCGCGAAAATATGACCCAATAATTGCAGATATCACACTAACGTGTTCGGTGATACATTCTACGTTGTCCGTGGTAACTTTAAAAAACAAAAACAAAACGCGTACCCCCGCTGCCTCGATTGTCTCACGATATATATATATATATATATATATATATATATATATATATATATATTATTCACGGAGTTGGCATGGAGGGAAGGAGAGTGAACTGGGAGGGAGCGGGGAGGGAGGAGTGGATAGAGGTATTCCGCCCTGTGGAACAGAGGTGAAAGATACACCCTCAAGTTGATATATAACATATCCTCTCATTCAATATAGAACATAGGATCCCTCATTGCTATGGGTAGTTTATTTTTCGCCAGAAGTTATCGCCTACATCATGGGGTGTGTGAGCACTCATTGTAGGTCGCAGAGTTCTCCTCGGCTTCTAAATACCGTAGTTTGGGCTATCCGATTACCGCGGAGTCCCTTAGATACCAGCGTCCTTCCGGAAAAGATAAAGATAGGAGTGTTCTCGGTATTGGGGTTTATTACCTCGATATAATTCTGTGTACTATCAATATTTATACACGCGAGGCCGGTTGTATCAAAGAGATATAAAAAAAAAAAAAAAAAAATTCAATTTCCCTACCTGTGTGCTTTCACGAAGGACCCGCGGGTATATTAACCTTCCCCGTCTGCATATAAGATACAAGCGTTCGTTGTTAACCAACGCATCACTATCCCGGCAGTTCCAGCATACACTGGCGTGTTCCACCAGACGTGTCTTCATCCATATACTAAGAGGCAATATATGGATACCTTCGTTCGTGTTTTACCAATTCATCATTATCCCGGCATACCATCCAACCGCACCACCTACACGGATAGCGTACTCCGTCGGACATATCTTCCTCTGAGAAAAAGACCTTCGACTTTAGTAATCCCGGTTTTTTTTATATTCCCAATACCCTATATTCCCACCCTCTCAGTGTGTGTGTATGGGTGTGTGTGTGTTTATTTTCGTATTAGACAGACGATAGGTAAAGAGCAGGTGGGAGCCGTCTTATTTCAACAGCCAGACGTGTATCCGGACTAGATGGTGGGGGAGACCGAGAGTAGTTGACATGGAGGGAAGCAGAGTGAATTGGGAGGGAGCGGGAGGTCGGGAGGTGTGGACAGGAAGGGACACTGAGTGGCCTGGGAGGGATAAGGAGTAGTTGGGAAGGCAATACTCCCCCGCGTATGCGCACTCGTCAGTGTATCTTTCGGGGACAACCACGCTGACCGATTCTAAGTGCTCTTGAATGCCGGCTTCATTATAGCCATATAGAGATTAGACTTCACATCGTCAACGTCCGATAAATTCTCAAATTCGCGTTCATTGTGACTGACAACGACGATAAACCAGCAGTTGAGGCCGTGTCATTCCCTATTATTCGACGGGAACCACCGGGCACGGGCGACGCCTCCCTGTTATTCTTCAATGAACCGGCGTTTGAGGGAATATCATCTACACGCCTTCTCACGAATACTCCATCAGTTCCGCCGGGTAAGAACGACACCTCTCTATTGTACTTCTTAGAAGTCGCTTTGGGATTATGTTCATAATTAGTCAATCTGAATTGTAAGATTCGCTTTTTAATATCGCGATCATTGGTCGCTTCTGAAGCTTTTGAATTGCTGTCTGAGGTCCATTTAATGGCAACTTTCGGTTCGCTATATTTATATTTGAATTGACATGTATTTAATGTATTCACGTTTCCTTTGAGCTTAATGTGCATTGTTAATTGGCAATGGTCAGAGTATTCATTAAGTTGCTTCACGCAAAAGTAACTTACATCGGACAGATATCTTTCAGACACGAGAATATAATCTACTAAACTTGCCCCGTTATAATTGTAAGAGGTGTAGTTTCCCAAAGAATCACCATATTTACGACCATTAAGTATTCTAATTGAAGTGGATTTACATAACTTGAGAAGTTGTATCCCAAAGGAGTTTACATGTCTGTCTAAACTGTTTCTGTCTTTAACACAATCCAAAACATAACTATCCGGAAGAGAAATATATTTATCATCATCTTGCTCGACATAATCCGGTCTCCCACCTGTTCGAGAGTTAAAATCTCCGCCCATGATTATTACTGATCTATCGCCATATTTTCGAAGTTCTATATATTTCGACATCTCGGAAAATCAAGTCATAACTTTTTCGCTTATTCCAGTAAGTCGATGATTGGGGCGGAATATAAATTGTAACAAAGACAACGCTGCAATTTTGATGGAAAATTTCGCCTTCAAATTCGACAAACAGTGCAACATCTTCAATATGAGTTACATTTTTAACCGATTTTCCCCGATAGTAGAATGCGATTCCACCTCTCTTGTTTTCATGAGCACTTCTACATAAGTCATTACAAGTATAGCCAGGTAAATTAATTTGTGTCGAATCGTTGTGCCAGGTCTCAGATAAAGTTATGAAATCGTAACGTTCTATTAGTCTACAGAAATCGGGGTCATCGATTTTGTTTACAAGCCCTTGGGCATTCCATGTTGTGTAACATGAACTCACATCATTGGATTGATTTGAATATGTCATTAATGTAAAGATTTTTCACAATAGGAAATATTTGTGAACCGGGTGTCATCGGAGATAATGCGCAGTCATTATTAAACGTTATACGTACTGTCTCTGTCAAAAACGTGCGTACATCTGTATTTTATAAGGTGATATATAATTTCACTTTTTATGACGGATGCTGAAATAAAAAGTGATTTGTTGAATAATGCTTATCTGAGCATATAATATTAATATAAACGGAATAATTTGTGCATAAATCAATTAGGCCACCACACGAATCAATCCCGACAGCTGCTGCTTCAAGAAAGAAATGTCTTTCCGCAAGGAAAACAACTGCGAGTCTCTTTGGTTATGTGTACCATATCTATATCCCATTCGAGTGTCTGCAAAACTTGGTTTCCTGTAACTATGCCATGATGAATTGTATTGCTGATGTTGCGTGTGACTGACCATTCTCCGCTGCCTGGGTGTATAACGTCGTTGGTAGCCGTGATTCTGCATTTCCCGTGGTCTCACTATCTGAATATCCTGCCAGTCCTTGTGGGTCCTACTAAAAGCCGACCGCACCCGACCGCACCCGACCGAACCGCCCCAGGGGTCCGAGCGAGATGGGGTTTGCACTATCGTGTAGAATGGACCTGAATGTACCAAAGTTCCAATCCCCAAGTCGATAGCTCGAACGAACACGGCACTGTTAACCCCTAACTTGCGGCCGTTTCCGCCAGGTACGGAAAATCCAAAAAGGCGCCGACCGCATCTTCCGTGGCTGCCTGACCACGGAATTGCACATTATATCATGAAGTGAATACCCATATGCATCCATGAGCGATCAGACAGTCGCTAGCTGCAGCGGAAGTGATGAATAAATTAACCCATACGCTGCTGCCGAATTCGCTGTGAATGTGCGCAAAAACGCCGAAATTAACACCCTCCGACCGGACCGCCCCAGGGGCCCGAGCGAGATGGGGTTTGCACTATCGTGCAGAATGGACCTGCATGTACCAAAGTTCCAATCCCCAAGTCGATAGCTCGTGTCATTCCCTATTATTCGACGGGAACCACCGGGCACGGGCGACGCCTCCCTGTTATTACGCCACCCTGTGGTGTTTCTAGTGTGGCTGTTTTTCATATTCAGTGGTAGTCTCCAATTCTGTGGTCGAGTGGGCGAAGTTTTTTTTGTTGTACCTTACTCAAATCGTACCGATAGAATCACGTAGATGCTGAAATTGTAAAGTTAACGCCACCGGTGTATAATATGTTTTTGAAAATATGACTCAATCGTATCGATAGTCAGGACAGGCTGAAATTGTAATCTTAAAGTCACCGGTGTAATAATATGTTGTTGAAAATATAAATAATCTGATAGCCTGAAAATAATATATAACCCATTGGGAGCCCCCTGGTATAGTGAGGTGAATTATGGGTAATATTATGCCTGTTCTATTGTGATAACCGCCATCTTTTATCTTCGGCGTGTTTTATGAAAATGTCAGCAAGATTTCTCCACTCGATTCTTTTAAAATGCACCCTAATCGGTCAAATTCTTTTGATAATTCTATCTAAATACATCTTAGCTACTATTCGGATCTGCTGTCACGGTAGAAAAAGGTTTAGTTTGACCAAAACGGCTATTGACAAAAGTTTGTTTATAAACTAGCGTACTCGATAAACCCGTAGTACCGGCACCTCGAAACAGTGCGCGGAACTGCGCAGAACTACGCGGAAGTGCGCGGTACAAATGAAACAGTTATTATGCACAGGGGGCAGGTGGGGGTTGATTTAATACATGAGCTATAGTAGTAGACGGTCTTCAGTTGCGAATTTGTAAGGTTATTCCCGCCACGAAGTGGGTGGATACTAGTGTACAGATATGTATAGACTCATGGTCGAATGGAGAAATATATTCTTGGATATGTTTTTTTGTACCTTACTCAATCGTACCAATAGAATCACGTATATGCTGAAATTGTAAAGTTAACGGCACCGGTGTATAATACGTTTTTGAAAATATGATAAATCGTATCCATAGGGTCAGGACATGCTGAAATTGTAAACTTAAAGTCACTGGTGTAATAATATGTTGTTGAAAATATAAATACTCTGATAGCCTGAAAATAATGTATAACCCTTTGGGAACCCCTGTGTAGTGAAGTGAATTGTGGGTAATTTTAATTGGAGCGCGCATGTCTGTTCTGTTGGAGACTTGGATTAACCGCGATCTTTTATTTTCTAGTCATCAAGTCAAAATTGTATCGTATACACAATGTGTTTGTACCGATGGATGTATCGCGACTCGACTCGTTTTCGTGGTCATATAGGGCATATATAACCTATGATCACGAAAACGAGCAGAGTCGGGATATCTGATAGAATTCCAGGAATTGTACATTCACTTCCAATAGTATAATAGTATATATTCACTGCAATCTGCCGCGGAATTTCCCAAAATTGTAGGCTACTTTCAGTTTCATTTTCAATAGGATTTTCCACTTTCACTTTTCACTTTTACCACGCAAAGCGACCTTAGTTGACACATATATATGGCACACTGGCTGAGTCCATGACAAATAGTTTATGTAGAATGCTTCTTTCGTTTAATTAAAGCTCACCTCGTTAAAACGCATGTCAATCGTATTTGTTTACAAATTGCATTGGGTGCGACGATTTGCAGTAGCTCCCGATTTGTGGAGATCACTTTGCGGAAGTCCCCGAATTCGCGGAGGTCCCTTAAAATGGGCGATATATATAGATTTTAATAGGGAACGGTGCGTATATGTCAATTGATACGTATCTTAAACAAATAACGACACGATCATCATAATAAAGGTCAGTTCTATCAATTATATATGCGCCGAGTTCACTTGGTGCAAATCAAACGGCGATAAATATTCTCGTGTGCCAGAAGGACTCCTTAAAGTTGTGAATAAGATGAATATTTATTAGATGGTATTTGACAAGCGCTAATATAGGCGCTAACTAATGAATAATATTTTATATTATAATTATATTATAATTTATATTTATGGCTAATATGAACTTGGTGGCGTTACCATTTCTGACTATGGTTTTCTTGTTCTTCAATGAACCGGCGTTTGAGGGAATATCATCTACACGCCTTCTCACGAATACTCCATCAGTTCCGCCGGGTAAGAACGACACCTCTCTATTGTACTTCTTAGAAGTCGCTTTGGGATTATGTTCATAATTAGTCAATCTGAATTGTAAGATTCGCTTTTTAATATCGCGATCATTGATCGCTTCTGAAGCTTTTGAATTGCTGTCTGAGGTCCATTTAATGGCAACTTTCGGTTCGCTATATTTATATTTGAATTGACATGTATTTAATGTATTCACGTTTCCTTTGAGCTTAATGTGCATTGTTAATTGGCAATGGTCAGAGTATTCATTAAGTTGCTTCACGCAAAAGTAACTTACATCGGACAGATATCTTTCAGACACGAGAATATAATCTACTAAACTTGCCCCGTTATAATTGTAAGAGGTGTAGTTTCCCAAAGAATCACCATATTTACGACCATTAAGTATTCTAATTGAAGTGGATTTACATAACTTGAGAAGTTGTATCCCAAAGGAGTTTACATGTCTGTCTAAACTGTTTCTGTCTTTAACACAATCCAAAACATAACTATCCGGAAGAGAAATATATTTATCATCATCTTGCTCGACATAATCCGGTCTCCCACCTGTTCGAGAGTTAATAAAATCTCCGCCCATGATTATTACTGATCTATCGCCATATTTTCGAAGTTCTATATATTTCGACATCTCGGAAAATCAAGTCATAACTTTTCCGCTTATTCCAGTAAGTCGATGATTGGGGCGGAATATAAATTGTAACAAAGACAACGCTGCAATTTTGATGGAAAATTTCGCCTTCAAATTCGACAAACAGTGCAACATCTTCAATATGAGTTACATTTTTAACCGATTTTCCCCGATAGTAGAATGCGATTCCACCTCTCTTGTTTTCATGAGCACTTCTACATAAGTCATTACAAGTATAGCCAGGTAAATTAATTTGTGTCGAATCGTTGTGCCAGGTCTCAGATAAAGTTATGAAATCGTAACGTTCTATTAGTCTACGGAAATCGGGGTCATCGATTTTGTTTACAAGCCCTTGGGCATTCCATGTTGTGTAACATGAACTCACATCATTGGATTGATTTGAATATGTCATTAATGTAAAGATTTTTCACAATAGGAAATATTTGTGAACCGGGGGTCATCGGAGATAATGCGCAGTCATTATTAAACGTTATACGTACTGTCTCTGTCAAAAACGTGCGTATATCCGTATTTTATACGGTGATATATAATTTCACTTTTTATAACGGAAGCTGAAATAAAAAGTGATTTGTTGAATAATGCTTATCTGAGCATATAATATTAATATAAACGGAATAATTTGTGCATAAATCAATTAGGCCACCACACGAATCAATCCCGACAGCTGCTGCTTCAAGAAAGAAATGTCTTTCCGCAAGGAAAACAACTGCGAGTCTCTTTGGTTATGTGTACCATATCTATATCCCATTCGAGTGTCTGCAAAACTTGGTTTCCTGTAACTATGCCATGATGAATCGTATTGCTGATGTTGCGTGTGACTGACCATTCTCCGCTGCCTGGGTGTATAACGTCGTTGGTAGCCGTGATTCTGCATTTCCCGTGGTCTCACTATCTGAATATCCTGCCAGTCCTTGTGGGTCCTACTAAAAGCCGACCGCACCCGCCCGCACCCGACCGCACCCGACCGGACCGCCCGCCCCAGGGGTCCGAGCGAGATGGGGTTTGCACTATCGTGTAGAATGGACCTGAATGTACCAAAGTTCCAATCCCCAAGTCGATAGCTCGAACGAACACGGCACTGTTAACCCCTAACTTGCGGCCGTTTCCGCCAGGTGCGCAAAATTCAAAAAGGCGTCGACCGCATCTTCCGTGGCTGCCTGACCACGGAATTGCACATTATATCATGAAGTGAATACCCATATGCACCCATGGGCGATCAGACAAGTCGCTAGCTGCAGCGGAAGTGGTGAATAAATTAACCCATACGCTGCTGCCGAATTCGCTGTGAATGTGCGCAAAAACGCCGAAATTAACACCCGCCGACCGGACCGCCCCATGCAGGGGCCCGAGCGAGATGGGGTTTGCACTATCGTGTAGAATGGACCTGCATGTACCAAAGTTCCAATCCCCAAGTCGATAGCTCGAGCGGACACGGCACTGTTAACCCCTAACTTGTGGCCGTTTCTGATAGGTACGGGAAATAAAAAAAGGCGCACTTTAATGTTAAATCTTTCCGAATTTTGTTGAAAAATCATGGCCTCAAGTGGCCATCTTATCTTTTTAATATATTTGGATATATCAGAAATGTTACAAGCGCGATCAATACAACATATATAGGCAGGAGTTATACAGTGTGTGTGTGTAATTTATTTTAGATGAAAAACATGGCTGTTGGAAGGAAACTTTGCCTACATGTATCTATATATAACAGAATGTTTATTGGCCATTAAAATTGAAGTTGATTACAACACTTTGAGCCGAAGTGTCAGTGATATTTTTAAACGCAAAAAGAGGCAAATGTATAATGACTAAATCGACAAATTATAATGCACGAGAAAAAGGTGTATCACAAACATAGAAACACACTTATGTTGAGATCTGTTCGAAGTTCGAAGCAGGCTTCACTCTGATAAGAACGCATATTTTCTCGCGTGATATCCCACAGGTCCCTGACACAATAGACCCCAACCACCCAAAGACATATATATGTCTTTGAGTGGTTGGGGTCTATTGTGCCAGGGACCTGCATGTGTGTGATATCCCTCCGAAACATTGATATTTCTCTCGGTAATTTTCTCGGTGATCTCACTTAAATAGATTGTTGAAAAGTGTCATATTGCAGTTAGGGGTTAACTGTGCTGTATCCGCTATCGACTTGGGGGTTGAAATGTTGGTACAATCAGGCCCATTCTACACGACAGTGCAAACCACATCACGCTCGGACCCCTGGGGCGGTCCGGTCGGCGGGTGTTAATATCGGTGTTTTTGCGTACATTCATAGTGAATTCGGCAGCAGCGTATTGGTTAATTTATTCACTTCCGCTGCAGATAGCTACTTGTCCGATCGCCCATGGATGCATATGGGTATTCACTTCATGATATGATGTCCATTTCCGTGTTAAGGCAGCTAGGGGAGGTGCGGTCGGCGCCTTTTTTGATTTTCCGTACCTGGCGGAAACGGCCACAAGTTAGGGGCTAACAGTGCCGTATTCGTTCGAGCTATCGACTTGGGGATTGGAAATTTGGTACATTCAGGTCCATTCTACACGTTAGAGTAAACCCCATCTCGCTCGGACCCCTTGGAACGGTCCGGTCGGCGGGTGTTAATTTCGGCGTTTTTGCGCACATGCATAGCGAATTCGACAGCAGCGTATGGGTTAATTTATTCACTTCCGCTGCAGCTAGCGACTTGTCCGATCGCTCATGGATGCATATGGGTATTCACTTCATGATGTAATGTGCATTTCCGTGGTCAGGCAGCCACGGAAGATGCGGTCGGCGCCTTTTTGGATTTTCCGTACTTGGCGGAAACGGCCGCAAGTTAGGGGTAAACAGTGCCGTGTCCGTTCGAGCTATCGACTTTGGGATTGGAGCTTTGGTACATGCAGGTCCATTCTACACGATAGTGCAAACCCCATCTCGCTCGGACCCCTGGGGCGGTCCTGTCGGCGGGTGTTAATTTCGGTGTTTTTGCGTACATTCATAGCGAATTCGGCAGCAGCGTATTGGTTAATTTATTCACTTCCGCTGCAGATAGCGACTTCTCCGATCGCCCATGGATGCATATGGGTATTCACTTCATGATATAATGTCCATTTCCGTGTTAAGGCAGCCAGGGGAAGTGCGGTCGGTGCCTTTTTGGATGTTCCGTACCTGGCGGAAACGGCCACAAGTTAGGGGTTAACAGTGCCGTGTTCGTTCGAGCTATCGACTTGGGGATTTGAACTTTGGTACATTCAGGTCCATTCTACACGATAGTGCAAACCCCATCTCGCTCGGACCCCTGGGGGCGGTCCGATCGGGTGCGGTCGGGTGCGGTCGTGTGCGATCGGCTTTTAGTAGGACCGGTCCTGGTCAATAATCTGATGTGAGTATTTAATACTCTTTGCAAGAACTTTGGTTCCAATTATGCTCGGATGCCAGTCATCGGGGTATAATTCGCTGCGGACTTCTCTGTGCGAATTTACGAATTGCTTTGTATTGTCAATATAAGTATACCCACGTTGCAAGCATACATCGTGATACTTTCGATTCGTATGTTCTACCATGCGGTTAATTGAGACGGAATGCTTGGTAGGGAGAACAGAGGAGAAGCATATCTCTGCTAGTGGTAGTTTTCTCTTTATTTCTGCACACAGGTCATCCAATTCTTTATCACTTGTCTCTATACCATGCCTACAACTGTTAATTCCGACATGGATGGTATCTTTACGTACATTATTACGTGCGCTCGCGCAACAGTATGGCGATCAGTCAGATTCGTAGGTTGGTGTCACCCTACCGATTTCACTCCATGACGTCACCCTTACGCAGTACATGCCGGCGACGTTACGGAGTATATTATAGAGTTGACGCCATTGGCACTGACTTCCGTTACTAGCTCGTTGCTATATAAACAAACCAGCGATGTGGCTTTTGTCGAAAATTGACAGTCAGTACATTCGCCCTGTATACATGTACTTTCAGAAAATACAAAACACCACAACGTTATACCCCACCAATGTCAGTGTCTCGATATCATTTGATCAAATTTCTTGACATGAAACCGCGACAGACACGGCGTGAAATACATCGCATTGAGTAAACAATTTCCCATTGTTTCAATTCAACTTCAAGATCGCGGTAAAATCAAAATCGCAATTTGTAAGTGGTAAACATCTGAAAAAGACATCAGGTACACGCAGAAACTAATTGTTGTGCATATTTATTTCTATTTGAGGTGGCAATTTTTCATGTTTATCAGTATTTTTAACGATAAGAGTGATGGTAATTGGGGGACTATATTTTATCTAGCGCATTAAATTTAAAATATAAAGTCGTGAATTGGCTGAGTGTTTTCTATGGCCGCACATTTCGTTGATAATTACGAGCCATTTGTTTGTCTAAATAACATTTTAAGTTCGAAGAGCATTGGATAACAGTGTGGTGTGATTTCGGAAAGGTACATGGCGAATATACTGTCCATTAACTAAATTTGCCACAGTACATTCGCCATGTACCTTTCCGAAATCACAAAACACCACACTGTTATCCCCTAAATAAAATTATTGAAGATTGTAATTGTCTTTTTTTGCTAACATTAAATTAAATTAAATTAAATAAATTAAGTAAAATACAGTGAAATTATTTTTTTAATTATTTTTTATTACATTTTTGCGCACGTTGGCATCTCTCTGGGTGCATTCTAGTTGTACCTTGTCGTGTTGTCGTCCTCCAACCACCGCAGAAGACCTTTCAACCTTTGGCCGGGTCTAGCAACACACTGTACTTCCTCGTTCTCAACAGACAGCTTATGAGGGATTAGTTTCCTTATAACAGAATCTCCGAGAATCAAATGCACTGTTCAGTTTCACTGACCACTTGCTCTCGTTCGGTGTCGACATCGTTTCCATTTTCGTACTTGCACATTTCTTTTATGTCTTCCCCGTTTTCAAATGGAATTGACTCCAATGATAGATTCGGATCCTCAAAGCAACCGAATCTGTTTGATGTAGTAATTTGGATATCAGAAATACAATTTAAACCATTTTCGATTTCCCGCGATGTTGACGTGTCAGATTTTAATTCGGCGCCCCAAGAGTCACCAGTTTCATTCATTGAAGTAGATGAATCGTCTCCTCCAATAAGAGGTTTAATTGGAACATCGATCTTTTCCGACAATTTGATCCTTCATACTGGTGACCATTTTATTCAGTTTTATGTTTTCCGTTTTCAACCCATCAATGTCACTTTCTAGTTCCGAAATTTTATTTTTGAATTCTTCGGCTTGCTGGATGAGAAGGTTCTTAACGTCCGCTATTGCATCATTCGTAGATTCGTGTTCCTCTCTCTGATCTAGTTTGTTTTCTTCAATGGTGATCTGCAATTCATCTACAGACGATATGTGTATCTTTAATGGCCCACTTAAAGAGGCATAATCCGAATAACGCTCCCAAATGACAATTTCTTTGGCTTCGGGGGTACAAAATATTTGATTCGAGTCGAGGAACCCACCCATCAAAGCTCAGAGTGATCAGATATCGATTTTTGAAGTTTGTTAT
Organism: Siphonodentalium dalli; assembly: GCA_032622095.1. Classification (NCBI taxonomy): domain Eukaryota; kingdom Metazoa; phylum Mollusca; class Scaphopoda; order Gadilida; family Siphonodentaliidae; genus Siphonodentalium; species Siphonodentalium dalli. Next base: position 210,436,406 of record CP136064.1, on the reverse strand, counting down.
TTCTCGAGATGTGCCCAGAAAAACGTCGTCAAACGGAATGTTTCGGACAAAATTGCGGATGAAGATGGATAACTCTAAAATTAAGTGGTAATATGGCAAAATTCCGTGATACTCAAGTGATAATACGGCCATATTTCGTTGAACAAATGTCGATAAATAAATTGGGAAATTTGATACCATATATAGTTGACAGTGGTTAGCATTATTTTGTTGCAATTAATCGATTCTAAATGGTATATTTTAAAGAAATGTTTTTGTTGCAGCTTGATGATATGGGGACCGTCTGATCGGTTTGAGTACCTTTAAGCATATTGGGTATAAAGTTTTGCGTGGTTTACAGCGGTACCTATATACATATGTCAGCCTCAACGTCGACTGCCCATTTAACGACTTGAAGGGGGTCGAATTCAGGGGTAGTGGGTGGAAAGTAAACGTGATCTGAGGCCGGCCAATCATATAATGAACAGTCACACAAACATGCCATACTCGGCTACTCGCCCAGATTTCAATAAATGTTTGCCATACAGAATACAGACACGTGCAGAGCGCCTACACGGTGACGCGTCATCAGTTACTTAAGCTTATTCCTTATTGGACATTCGAAATAAAAAATCTGGTCCGATTTTCACAGAATTGTCGGCATTGTAGGGTGACCGTTCACGAATAATTAAGATTCCACCAAAATATTTACCACTAACACACTGGGTTTCAATCCCCTACGACCCTAAATGGCAACGGAATAAACCCAACTTTAGGGTGGCCATTATGGCAAGTCGTTTTCATATTTTTGATTTATTTAGACTAAAGTGCTTAAGTACAATTATTTGCACTTAAGTGCAAAGTAGTAATTTGATTTGTACATAAGTGCAATTCATTTGCAACTAAGTATGGTATTGTTAATTTCGGACTTCACGAGTTTAATGTCAGTGCTAATTTTTGGACAATTATTTCATTGTTTATCCACATTTGTTTGACTCTATCAGATGTGTGTTTCGTTTCTATGGTATTCGCGTTAGGTTCGTTTCTTTGTTAGATTAGGCTTTCGCGAAATTACAACATTTCTTTGTATTAATCAGCGGGCTATTCTTATGCAACTTGTTAATTCTTGCCCAAGCATGTGCTCATTAATTACCATTCATCGCACGTATTCTAAGCTTTACTTTTAATAATAACTTAGTTGTCAAACTGCTAATGCCATTGTAGTGATCGGATATTTTATATGCAAATCTGTTAATCTAATCTCGCGTCGTTAATTCACACCTGTTCATGCTTTGTATATAAGAATTTGTAAAACTGTGATATGGCACTTTTATGTTTTGGAACTCCAATATTCAGTCACGTTTCACCTATTACAACTGGAGTTCCAATTGTTTTGGTGGATTCCAACTATACCGGAATGCCCGTATATGCACCTAATATACAGACCAATGTTACGCTGTAGTAATACAAAACTATTAGTTAAAATTCCTCAGTGATATAGGGTATGTAGCATGCCACGCCAGCCGTTGAGGCATGCCACATGTTCTTTGACAAGTTAAAATCGTAACATTGCCACAGGGTAATAACTCTATAAAGAATGTATATTTACGAAATAACGGCGATTTGTATTAGAAATAGCAACACCACAATAGATCAATAGATCAAATATAAGTAAAATTCTTCTCTTGGGTGGGTGGGCTTGGGGGAGGTTTGGGGTACGCTCTTTAAAAAACTTCTCCAAATATGCCCGTTATTTCATCAAAAACAATTCTTCAAATATCTCCGTTATTTAGTTAATAAAAATAATTTCTTATTTCATAATTCGCGATATTTCGTCATTTCGATGCATTTTTTATTCCGCAATTTCGCTGTATTTTCCTATTTCGCTTTTTCGTGGTATTTCATATTTCGATAATTCGCTATATTTGACATATTATGGGATATTGGCATGCCTCAACGGCTGGCGTGGCATGCCACATACCCTTTATCATTGAGGAATTTTAACTAATAGTTTTGTATTACTACAGAGTAACATTGGTCTGTATCAGGTGGTATATGTCTATTGTGAAAATAAATGCTAATTCCCCAGAACGACTACAACTTCTTACTGTATCAAAAACAGCTCTACCAAAGTGTTGGAGAATTCGGGACAGTGACCTTTTGGCTCGCTGTAATATACACGATCCTGGTGGAACTGAAACAAGATGATACCAAACAACATTCTAAACCTTCTGGCGACATTTGATATCGGACAACACAGTTTGAATTGGAGTTTCAACACGACCAACGGTAATCTCAACTTAATTTTGAATTGGACGAAACCAACATTACCGAAGAACAAATCACCATCGAACAGAGCAAGGGACAAAGCTAGAATGGATTGTTTAACGAAAGAAAACAGCGTGGACAGGAGAATGATGCCATAATGTGTGCGGTTTCAACCCAGTCTGGAGTAAACTACATACCCACATATAAAAAATAGTGGGTCTGACGACCTTTCGTTCAGTTTTCATTTCCCAAACCCGGGATTCCTTGTAATTACCGCCAATCAAAACTTAGCTCCAAGAAATGTGTGCCCCAATAAAAAACTAGTAACATGTCACGTGCTCTCGGTGTGGAAATTCCGAAGGTGTGGCTAAATGTTGTTAAAATAGTATCCATGACGTCATGTTATACCGGAAGAGAAATTCACAAATCGACTAGATTGTTGACGAGCGGTCGAAAGTTTAAAATCAAGAATCACCGGAATTTGGATTGCAGGCAACTGTAATTAGGGTACAACTGGCCAATCTTTGGAGCTAATAATACGGCTGTGTAATGTCGGGAGGGTTTCGGTGGGGTTGGTGGTATAATTGTGTTGCTCTTCGCTCGTTTTGGCTGCGGTGGTACTACTGCCGGTTCTGGGGAACTGATAGATCGTTTTGTTATGTCATTTAACTGTTTTTTTTTAGTTCTGTAGTTGTTTTAGCAGATAGTCCCGACATTCATGTATTTTTGATTCGTGGCCGTTGATTTGTGTTATTTTTTGACAACATGGGCGACAAATCGCCTGGCCAATCTAAAAAAATAATTCGTTCTGAGTCCAAGAGATCCACGTAAATTGACATTTTTTATAATTTCAAGAAGATCTGTCTTAGTTATTGTACATATTATTTTGGATCCCGGAAGCTAGCTGTTTCCATTTATTGTCAGTAAAACAACCGCCGAACGAAAAGTCACAAACCCTGCAACTATTAATTCCGATTCTTAGAATCGGCTTCACAGGGTTGAAGCGGCCATGACGGCACTGGCACGTGACCATGTTTACGCCTGTCAATCACAACTAATTTCAGATTTATATTTAGTGCCGTGTGACGTAATTTGGGGGAAGCCCACTACCGTTCAGAAATGAAAAGTTGATGGGAATGCAATAGACTCAGTATCAGTATGAATCTGAGTGTATGTTTACATAGACTGGTTTCAACCCAATTGGAGAACATGCCGATTGCGGAGACTGTGAGTACCCAAACCAGCATATGTTCCAAAACAGATTTCGGTGTTAATGCAATTCCACGTACAACCGAACGCTACTCACAAACATCCAATTATACTCAGGACATTGGAATAATGGTTTCGCCTTCTACTACTGTGTCAACTGTTGAAGCTATAATTCCTTCTTTTCCTGCGACTACAATCATCGAAAGTTCAACTGAAACTGATAAAACGCCCTGTTTCATGGCTCGCAGATCTGAAAAACAAGGCCCGGTAGCCGAGAAAGTCCTAAAATCACGGACCTACAATAGCACGCTCCAATTTTTAGTAAAGTGGGAAGGTGAATCGGTAAAAAGTGCTACATGGGTTAACGGAGACAATCTTGACATCAACGCACATGACTATATCATTGATAACCCAACTAATATAGCGGGAAAGCAATCATCGAAGGGAGCCGGACATCAAGCAACTCTGATATACGGTCCACCAAGGGAACCGGATGAAATATGCGAGGTTCAAGATATGTACAAGACATCTGACGGAAAATATTTATGGACTGTGCAATATTACGATTTGGAGCGTCGTGTTGTGGCAGCAAGCTCTATTCCTAATTTCATTCAGGAGGAACTAATAGAACACTAAACAATTCCGGACCACTGAAATCTGTATCCAACTCGGCAGAATATATAAAAAAAAACAGCAATAACTTTGGATTATAACCATTTCCTGATTCATAATGAAATTGCAGGAGCAATTTCATCTCGAAGAAGAAGGTACTATGGTATTGTTAATTTCGGACTTCACGAGTTTAATGGCAGTGCTAATTTTTGGACAATTATTTCATTGTTTATCTACATTTGTTTGACTCTATCAGAGGTGTGTTTCTTTTCTATGGTATTCGCGTTAGGCTTTCGCGAAATTACAACATTTCTTTGTATTAATCAGCGGGCTATTCTTATGCAACTTGTTAATTCTTGCCCAAGCATGTGCTCATTAATTACCATTCATCGCACGTATTCTAAGCTTTACTTTTAATAATAACTTATTTGTCAAACTGCTAATGCCATTGTAGTGATCGGATATTTTATATGCAAATCTGTTAATCTAATCTCGCGTCGTTAATTCACACCTGTTCATGCTTTGTATATAAGAATTTGTAAAACTGTGATATGGCACTTTTATGTTTTGGACCTCCAATATTCAGTCACGTTTCACCTATTACAACTGGAGTTCCAATTGTTTTGGTGGATTCCAACTATACCGGAATGTCCGTATATATGTCTATTGTGAAAATAAATGCTAATTCCCCAGAACGACTACAACTTCTTACTGTACCAAAAACAGCTCTACCAAATAAGTGCAATCATCTGGTTTAAAACGATAGTCCCCTTCTTTTTTAATGGTATATTCCTGCAAGTCTTGAGTGCCAGTCAATCTCCATTCAATTGCGTCCCTTTTGCCACAATCATGGCTCCGATGCTTGTTTTCGGGATCATTGCAAATGTATGGGAGGCCCTTTTCACATGTAATATTTATTTGCGCTTATGTGCAAATGTTTGCGCTTAATCAAATCATTTTGTCTTAAGCTTTAATCATTTGTGCTATATGCGCAAATCATTTGAACTTAAGCGCAAATAATGTGCACTAAGCCCAAATATGTGTCTAACAATTTATTTTCGCTTAAGCCCAAATGTTTGTACTTAAGCTTAAATAATTTGCACTTAATCGCAAATACCTAACATTAGCTTACTTCCCTCCAATGTGAATGATTGCGTCCAGCTCAAAGTAGACTCGAAAGTTGGAAGAAAAAAAAAATCCATATGCATATCAGCATCTCTGCCCCTGGTGTCCTAAGGATTGGTGTCTCACCCCCAGAGCTCAAATATATTTTATTAAAGGTACGGTTGGCCTTGGCGGTGGGTATCCTGTGAAAATATTTCCACCCGTCAAAAACCGCCACAAACAGAAAGAACAACAAAATGTAGACAAATTTTTTCCGTATACAAATAAGAAACATCGCATAAACAGTATGTTATTGTCATGTTTTTGACCGTTGTTATGTAAACAAAAGCATAAAAAGTAACTTTTCTGGTGTTTGTTTATATTATGATGGTAAACATAAAGAGCGTTCTTTGTGGGTGAATTCCTGATATGGAACGAATAAAGAGCGTTTATGCCATTTGTGTGTGATTAGCCAGCAGCATTCTGTTGTCTTCTGTAACACAATCAGGCGCTTGCTTAGGTAAAACATAGTAAATCTTTATGATAACATGCTGTTTACGCGAAGGTCATGGTATATATGAACGAAACTGTATGCGTTTTAATGTTTTTCTGTTTACGGTGATTGGAACAAATATGAATATTTTCGACAACTAAGGCCTCGCGTGCCTTTAAAGGGGGCATTTCCTGCACAGATATATACCATTGCCATGAAGGTGGAATTAGGGATTGAATAGGTCATTGTCGCATGGTTTCTGGCAAAAAGACACCCAGGATCTCTTAAACTGTCAAAAAGACACACAGGATCTCTTAAACTGTCAAAAAGACACACAGGATCTCTTAAACTGTCAAAAAGACACCCAGGATCTCAAAGTCTCACCAAACAACGGGAATTTTGTTTAGTCGTCTGCTATTAATATTGGGCCAACTATCAAGGATGCGGAATTGCACTGTCAGTCAGAATCAAAGCCGAATTAAATTTCGTTGATATTTCACTCCGATCACAAACAAATAATTATCATAATATCAATAGCAGACGACTAAACAAAATTCCCGTTGTTTGGCGAGACTTTGAGATCCTGTTTAAGAGATCCTTGGTGTCTTTTTGACAGAAACCATGCGACAATGACCTATTCAGCGTTACTGTGGGGGGGGGGGGGGTGGGGGTGGTTGCTTCCCTCATATGGTGTGCTTATCGACTTTAAATAGGACCTATTTTCATACTACCAGCATGTCTGCCTCCAAGAATGTGTGTTTCTCTAGAGATCTGGTATATTTTATAAAAGAGACATATCCTGCGTAAATATATGCGCTTAAACGTAAATGACAGAAGTTATTTGCGCTTAAGCGCAAATAAATAATATATGTGAAAACGGCCTCCCATAAAAATGGGTTCAAATTCGAATTGGCATCTTAATATACGCTAACTACATGGAAGAATTTGTTTTTATTGACAATATAATTATACGCTCAGCTTCCTTTACTTGTGTTTACAAAGTGTTTTGTTTCCTAATTTGCTCGGGTGTCAAACTCACTGTTATAAGGGTGCACTCGATAGTTAAATTTTGGCAAAATAATATATTTAGAGTGACTCCCCTTATATTACTTTCTTTGACGGCTCTGCTTTGTTCCCCGTCATGACGTGACGGCGTACAGAATGGATGCAGGAAGGAGCGACGTAGCCTCTATGTTGTCAATCCAGACATTTTCCAGTCAATCTTTTCTACTGAGACTACTTTTGATCGATTAGCTTGGATAGAAGGAAGGTATTAAATAATTTACTAACGGCTCAGTGTTAACATGTGTTTTTTGGCTCACTATTTGGTCCATATATAAACAAAGCAGCAAGAATATTAGTCTGGTCAATAAACTCAAATTTTAGGATCAACATAGAGCAAATTCGCACTAAGTTGGGTTTTATACCATTTTGAAGAGGAAGCTCTCCTCTATAACATATCCAAAATCCGCTAAAATCCGCTTTGAGCATTTTTTTGTAATTCAAGATGGCGTCCAAGATGGCTGCCATTTTCCTATAAGTCAGCTTGATGCAATTATAGTGAGAACATCTTGTCATATGTATACCCATGTATACATATTTGTGAATCTATGACATGACGCCATCTTTACGTCCAAGATGGCCGCCAAAATGGCGACAGGAAGTGGAATTGTTACGTTTTTTACTAATACTCTTAAGATAAGTTTCTGTGGTTTGGAACTGGTTGAGAATTGTGACTTTATTTTGTATATAGCATATTAACTGACCATTGCAGCAATGAAATATGCTGTTCGTGGTGTCCACACCCCTTCCGATCATTAAAAAATGCGAGTTTACAAAACGCGGTATAACATTTCACAAAAGATCCCCTTTGGGATTCTGGTCACATTTCACCAAGAAGTGGGAAGAACTTTGCAATGTAAGTGATGCATTCTATATCTTATTGATATTCGAACTCAATGGTACCAAAATTGTCACTTTGGCTCAAAATGGCTGTCAAAATGGCCGCCAAAATATGGAAAATGATAATTATTATCACAGCGTGCCACGCAACCGCTTACAAGTTGTGATGATATACACAAATGACCATTCTGTCTTATAGACATTTAATACCAACATTTCTCATGCACCTTGATTAATTTTTACTATTTACTATTCTGTAATTAACAGAATTATGGGATTTTTCTATCACAAACAACATAAAACTCGGCAAAAAAAATAACTTTTCATGTTTGGACCATTTTTGTCATGTAAAATGAAACTATCTTTAGTATCAAAGGTTCTTTTGATTTTGATATGCATTAAATGTGGCATAGTGTGGTGCTTTAGACAATATTACTCAAGATGACTTGCAAAATGGCAACCAAATTTGGTAAAAAGTTTATATTCCGAACACTGTTCTCGGCTGTTCCGAAATGGTAGCAAATTGTGACTCACTTGGTTATTAAACATGCTACTTAATCAACTGACAACTTAATCTTATATTATGGTTGTCCCAGAAAACATTATGAGGTACGACAAATTCATTTTAAGGGATGCGGTATGGATTTTGCCGAACATCTCTTTTGGGATTCTGTCCATGTTTTTTAACGGAAACGGACATAACATTGAAACTGAACTGAAAGGTATTATATTATGTGGCTACTCTGGCCTATTAGCATCAAAATTTATTAACTTATAAACTATTGTCAGGAAAACCGTTTTCTTCACATTGCATATAAAACGCTATTAATGTGGAGAACACTCTGATATTACCCCTATCGATTAACATATCCTTGAGTTATTGTGGAAAGCGATAGTCAGTCACACAAAGGTGCACCAGTACAAATCACACATGAGCATGCAGTCACTCCATATATACACGAACACCACGTAAATGGACATGTGCCACTCGCTGTATAGACATACACCCCACCCATTACCACACAGCCACAATTGGGTTTACCCATACACCAACGCGTGGCCCTATAGCCATGAATAACCATGCAGACACACCAGGATTATTCATACACCTCACATGACCTGTATACATATTCACTACATATATGAACACAAAGTAACCTCTTGTATACCTATTCGCATAACCATAGGCCATACAGTCACTCCATGTATATTTATTTGCCACATGCATAGCTATACAGCCACTAAAGATATACATATACACCTCACCGATGACCATACAGTCACTCCATACATGTTCGCTACGTCCATGATCATACATCACTTCTTGTATACCTATTTGTCTCACCAGTGGTCATACAGTCTCACTCCCTGTATATATACATATTTGCGACACCCGTGGCCATATAGCGACTCAAGATATACATACACACCCAAAACTACAGTGTCCTCCAGGTAATGTATATACATATAGACCTCACAAAAGTGGCCTTACAGCACCTCTAGATATATCAATGTCTCGTACCGCGCATACGGTCATTCACACACTTCAGACTTGCATATAGACCTGACCCATGACAATTCAGCCTCTCTCTCTGTATACGCATAAACCACATTCGTGGTGATGTAGTCACTCATGATATACATATACACCTCACCCATGACCACAGCGTCACTCCATGTATATATATATATACCTCACCAATGGCCATACAGCCCTTCTAGATATACCAATACCCGCACACACAGCCATTCGTACAATTCAGACAATACAGACAATACAGCTCAATCGTGACAATTCAGCCACTCGCTGTATACATATACACCCTCTCCATGAGCATTCATATATTCACTGTATGCTTGTACACACCACCAATGACAATACACTAGACCCTACATATAAACATATACATCTCACCCATCACCATGAGGTCACTCTCTATATACACTAGCCGCCAATGGCCATCAAAGTGTACTCTAGGTATACATATACACTTCAACAATGGCCGTGCAGTCATTTCATGTACATATACACATTGCCCATAACCATACAACAACACCCTATGTATACATACACCCATTCATTGCCATACATCCAACATATGTATACATATACACTCACCCATTACAATACAGCCACCCAATGTACATATGTACAGCCCACCCTGACCACACAGTCACTCCATATATACATACAGGACAGTGTAGCTGCTCTCATTATGACCATACACCACTTCAATGACCAGACAGCCACTCACTGTAAACATGTTCACATCACCATACAGTTACTCCTTATATACCTATACATCTCACTATGGACATCCCATCCATGACCATATAGTCACACATTGTATAACTATTCACATCATTCATGAATACAATAACTCCATGTAAACCTAATCACATCGCCTATGACCATCCAGTCAACAGGCATACACACTGTATTAAGTTGATCAATGTTGATGCTAATGGACCAGAATTGCCAAATACTATGATCCCTCTCAGTTCCGTTTCAACGTTCTGCCCATTTCCGTTCAAAAACAAGGAAGCTTTTGGAAAAATCCATATTGCTTTGATTGCGATTTTTTGCCGATTTTGATATCAGGTTTGTGACAGAAAATTTCGAATAATTCTGGTAATTTCGGTGGTTAAAATAGTAACAAATACCTAAGGTGCATCAGAAATGTTAGTACTCAAGCTATATGAGACAGAATAGTCAATTGTGTGCATCACGCTGGGATAATAATTACCATTTTCCATATTTTGGCGGCCATTTTGGCAGCCATTTTGAGCCAAAGTGACAATTTTGGTACCATTGAGTTCGAATATCAATAAGATATAGAATGGATCACTTACATTGCACAGTTCTTCCCACTTCTTGGTGAAATATGATTAGAATCTTGGGGATCTTTTGAGAAATGTTATACCTTGTTTTGTAAAATCGAATTTTACAAAGTGATCGGAAGGGGTGTGGACCACACGAACAGCTTATTTCATTGCTCCAATGGTCAGTTAACATGCCAAATAAAAAATAAAGTCACAATTCTCAACCAGTTCCAAACCACAGAAACTTATCTTAAAGATATTAGTAAAAAAAAGTTAAAACTCCACTTCCGGTCGCCATTTTGGCGGCCATCTTGGACGGGGAGTTCCAATTTTGACACATAAAGGTGGCGTGATGTCTCAGCTTTATTAAAATGTATACATGTGTATACATATGACAAGAGGTTCTCACTATAATTGCATCAAGCTGACTTATGGGAAAATGGCAGCCCTCTTGGACACAATCTTGAATTACAAAAAATGCTCAAAGCGGATTTTAGCGGATTTTGGATATGTTATAGAGGATATATTCCTCTTCAAAATGGTGTACTAACCAACTTAGTGCAAATTTTTTCTAGGTCAAACCTTTTATCGACCAGACTATATGTTTGATACAGCCTCGATCGAGTAGCTGTGTAAGTTGTACATTTGAAAGTTTTATCAAGGCAAGGGGGGGGGGGTATTTTTTTGCCTGGTCTAGCTGACTCGGGTAACAGTACTAAAACCACTGTCTAGGGACTGTTACATCGGAAGTCATTATATATGGTCCAGGAATGATTAGAATATAGGCCTAGTATAGATATTTAGTAAAATGAGATTAAGTGACATAATCATGTGGTATACTTAGGGAATCGGACCATGCAGATCACCAGGGTTAGGTAAAATAAAGGGTGTTGAAGGGTGGCCCCTACTTTAGCGCCCTAAACGTACATCCCACACATATCCCACCTCGATCCAAAATGTCGCCCTCCAGAGAGGTCCAAATCGGTCAAGGGGTCGAGTAACACAGGTCCCCTTTCACTATGGACAAAATAGCAAAATGCCCAAAATCGCATTTCTGGTACGAATTTAACGGAATTGTGTGGTGTCAGTTAACGAACAATTAAAATTTTACCCAAAAACCCATTGAGTTTCCCTACCCTATACGACCCAAAATGGCAAAATGCACACAACCGCATTTCTGGTCCGATTTTCACGGAATAAACCCCAAATGTAGGGTGGGCGTGGCGAATAATTAAGATTCCACCCAAATATATTATCACTCAACCCACTGGGTTTCCATACCCTACGACCCAAAATGGCAAAATACCAAAAATCACATTTCTGGGCCCAAGTTTTTTTTTTCGAATGTCCAATAAGGAATAAGTAACAAGTCACGTCACCCGCATAACTGTAACCTTGGTCGACACGGGGTCACGTACATGTACATATTGGTAACGGCGAGGATTCTATATAGGTATTTCGAGTGTATATCTTGCAATATATGTCTTGGGGCACCCTACATTCACTGCCGAATCGTGAATAATTACGCGGTGATCACGTTCTCTTATAGTTTACCAACGTTCTCTTATAGTTTACCCACTGGTTATTCTTGATGGTACGTGTCACGTGTCAGGAGCTCTCAGTCCTCCTGGATATCCTGATGCTGACTGGTTTCTGGCAGGTAAGGGGAATAACTCAGCATTCGCCCGCCATTCCGCCCAAGTACATGGTTTAAGTACATGGTCTTTAAATTTTATTTGAAATAAACCACGTATATAATTAAATACATATAAACAACAACAAAAATGGTATAGGATTTCTATTATGTGAAAAGCATGCATGGAGAATATAGGTTGATAAATGTTTCAACCTCCGTCTATAGATATGCAGATGGTCTTTGCATTGAGACGATATAAGAAATAACTCTTGTTACGATTAAGGTTATGCAGTTATTATAACCAAAACGTTTGAAGAAAAAATCTATAAGCGCCCTATAGTAAATTTGTCTTCAATCTTTTCGGTTATTACTCATAATAACTATAATCGAAACAAGAGTTCAATCTAAATTAAAAACAAATTAATTTAAAAAAAAACATTTAAATAAAAAAAATCTGTTTTTTAAATAAAAAAATATTTAAGCGATCAAAATGAGCGCGAATCTGTTTCATCCAGTATTGTATAAAAGAACAGCATGAGTGTCAATGGAGCTTTCCACAGAGGCCACTCCCATAGCGGTAGTACCGCCCACTGGTAAAAAGACTTTATCCACGTCAATATTGTCTGTTACCCAAGATCGATTTCCGACGTGAACACATCAGCACTTGCCCTTATGTTAACTAGCTGAAACAGACTCATGTATGATTCGTGCAAATTTTGATCTTTTAAACAGTTTAAAGTAAAAAAAAAATTATTTTTTCTTTTAAATTGAACTCTGATCTGCTGCTGACCAAAAAAATTATATGTTTTTTTTTTAATTAAAAAAAAAATTTAAATTAAATTAAAAAAACCAAAAATTTCATAGTATTTAATTTTCTTTTTAGATTTTTTAGATTGAAACAAAATTATTATTATTTTTTTTTTTTTAATTTTCAATTTAATTTTTCAATTTAATTTTTAGATTGAAACTGCTTGCTCAAAAATTGAAAAAATTATAATTGTTTTTTAATTTGTTTAAAAATTTTAATAAAAAAAAAAATTGAAGGACGTTATAACGTCTGCCGGGGTACCCCGAGGCACCACACCAAATTTGGTTGAGATCGGTCAAGGGCTCTTGAAGAAAAATCGCAAACAGACCAGAACAGACAGATAGATCCTTGAACTATTTAATATATCTAAACCAGAGAACTCACATTCGTTTTGTCATTAAATGTGAAAATGATGACAAATGTCATGCTAAATGAAAAAAACATTGTTATAATCACGGATAAACGTATAACATCATGCCGCAAATATAAATCTCAGTATATTATTATTTGACAACAAAAAAGTTGTTTGAATATAGCCAATTTCACTCTCAATGTATGCATGGATATCAAAATTAGGGTGAAGACAGATGGCAGCAGAATTTTCAATATGCAGCCATTGGCAAGACAACTAATTTGTGAGATTTGACTGTGTGACCACGATTCCACTTCAGTGTCGTTGGTACGGAGACGTGTCTTCGCGCACCTTCAGTCTGGTATATTTGTATTTTAACAATGATTGCAACATCGAATATTTTACCATGATTTATCACTTCAAATGTGGACAGTGGTGGTGAGATTGGTTTCCCACTGTGTATATAATAGTCTATATGCAGTCCATTCTGCCGTTATATATGTAACTCATTAACATTACCCTCTTATTTTCCCTGCGGTTTGGTGTACACTCAGATGTCCTACTATTTTTCGCTCAGTTTTAAATTCGCGTACAAATGAGTGCGCGAAAAATGCTCGAATTTAAATACGAGTACGGTATTTACTTTTGGAAGTTTTACAGGAGTTTGGTGTGTGTCTCGGTTTTAAAATGCAACTTATGCAAGCCATTGAGAAAGAAGACTGCTATTTGTGTAATCGTTGCAAATGAAACATTACTTTCGGAAAACAATTGAAACAGTTTTAAAACACGTTCACTGCCGAACAAATGGGTAATTCCATCCCGTATGCCAACATGGGATTGCATGCATGTTTTGCGGATAGTAGTTGATATTTCACGTATGGATGAGTGATGGTTCGACCAATATCGGGTTACATGATGCTGAAACATGTCACAAGGCTACTGCGAGATAAGTCGTCGTTGGCAACTGGGACGGAATTGATCAGTGTTTCATCGCTGTTGCCAGATACGAGTTATTTCGTAGGTAAATACAATTACGTTTTCGACGACTTGGATGACGAAGAGTGCCATCCAGGTACAAGCATATCGTATATAAGACACGGTAAATGAATTTATATATAATGACTGGTACACTCTATACATCGCCTAAGATGTCGAAAACGTAATATGTAATTACCTACGAGACAACTCGTATCTGGCACCAGCTATGACCACTGGTAAATTCCGTCCCAGGTACCGACTACGAGTTATCTCGTAGTAGCTTTATAACGTTTCAGCATCATATAACCCGATTTTGGTCGACTAAAATTGTATAAAACATGATAAATGAATTTATATATACGCACTTGCATTGCCAGGGAAATGAATTGCATGTATGGGTAAACAGGACACATGTATCCACTTGTGCATACACTTGGTGTAGGGCTAGCTCGAGTTTCCAGCAGCCTCTGGCACTATATCCGAATTCGTCTATAACTGTCACAATTTAACCAGTTATAAAGCAAGTGAAGTAAGTACGAGATGTGTAATAAACATAGAACTACAACACTGATAATAAGATTAGTTAGAATTTAGAAATTATAGCACACTCAAGCAGGGTGCTGATTTATAACTAATCTCGACACACATGTAAGTGTTGTTCTATTATATGCTACATAGCCAATCTTAGATATTTAGCGGACATTTCAGTGGCTTGCACCTTTCTCTCAAATAACGGGGTGTTATCAGTATATAGGCCTATCGCTTCAAATGAGACCTAAAAATCTAGAGCTAACTGATTACTGATTTATGCAACGAAAGCCCTCTATATTATCAGGGAAAGGTCTATTTGCACATGTCTACCATGGGTCAGGGACGCACGGAAGAGGTCCTGGTGAATTTGAGTGTCCTAACAAGATTTCAAACTGCACCAACCGCTTGATCGGGATGCGGGAATCGTTGTAGCTAAAGTCATTATATTATACATACACATTCGAGCAATGGAATCGTTGAGCATGTATTGGCGCGTAAACCTACATTGTTTGCGGTTTCTGTTGTTATTTATGTGCTATGGTGACCACTGTGTGAGTTAACTCGTAGTAGCAGTCCACATGGAACAGTTTACTACGAGTTAACTCGTAGTGGCAGCGAACGTGTTAAGAACTCATACGAACACGTCTTCACGTATATTAGGCATTGCCCAAGCTGACCTATCTCAATTAAAACGAAGTGTTACTAGGACTGAATAATGTGATAGATATTATTGTTGCCATTTTTTCAGTTCGTTTGTTTATTTCAGTGTTCCCGGTAGCATCCAAATCCGTTAGTGTGGCGTAGTGGATGACGCAATCCGTTAGACTGGCGTAGTGGCTGATGAATCAACTTCGTTCAACTGTGACAGCCAGCTTCTCCTGACGTATCTAGTCGAGCACTCCGATGGCCCATCATCAAGGATCCTAGCTTGTGTTTTTTTGCAGTCTCTGCAACACTTTGCTATGTTGTATATCTCACCGCCGTATGCCTCATAACACCTGAGACACCCATACAGGCACGACGTTTTGGCCACACGTGGATCGCACGTGTAGTGGTAAGTCCCGGCTTCCACTGCACTGCGAACTAGCACAGAAACGAAGAGTACCAAAACAATCTGAAAATATAGACAAGCGTTCCGTCAAAACAGCACCTGTTGCATATCTGCAATGTGTCAGTATCAATGTCCTGAAGGCTGAAGTTTTAGGCAAATATGATACGAACTGTAGGAGGGGTTGATTTCACAGTTAAAGGTACGGTTGGCCTTGGTGGTGGGTATCCTGTGAAAATATTTCCACCCGTCAAAAACCGCCACAAACAGAAAGAACATCAAAATGTAGACAGACTTTGTCCGTATACAAATAAGAAATATTGCATAAACAATATGTTATTGTCATATTTTTGACCATTGTTATCAAAACAAAAGCCTAAAAAGTTACTTTTCTGGTGTTTGTTTATATTATGATGGTAAACATAAAGAGCGTTCTTTGTGTGTAAATTCCTGATATGGAACGAATAAAGAGCGTTTATGCCATTTGTGTGTGATTAGCCAGCAGCATTGTGTTGTCTTCTGTAACACAATCAGGCTCTTGCTTAGGTAAAATATAGTAAATCTTTATGATAACATGCTGTTTACGCGATGGTCATGGTATATATGAACGAAACTGTATGCGTTTTAATGTTTTTCTGTTTACGGTGATTGGAACAAATATGAATATTTTCGACAACTAAGGCCTCACGTGCCTTTAACACTTTCAGTGCCAAGTCCCATTTTTGTATCAACCCATATTTCCTTGATCATTTTTCAAATTTATTGATTATAATAATGTGATACATTGATGGAAAGAGCTCTAAGGCACGGGCGGCGTTCGTTGTAGAAATATTCATATTTGTTCAAATCGCCATCATCAGAAGGAATATTAAAATATATATAGTTTTGTTCATATGCCAAACATAATCAGCGCGTAAATAGCATATTGTCGTCAAGATGTACGATGGTGTACATAAACAAGAACCTGCTCGTGTTACAGAAGTTTTGCTTCTGTTTACATAACACAGCTCAATTATATTGGTTAATTCACACACAAATGATATAAACGCTCTTTATTATTTCCATATCAAGAAATCAGTAACAAATAACGCTCTTTATGTTTACCATATCCGGATCTAAACAAAAGCCAGGTTCTGTAACGTTTTTTTTTGCTTTTGTTTACATAACAAAGGAAAAATATTTGACAATAACATACTGTTTATGCCATATTTCTGATTGGTATAAGAACAAGGTCTGTCTATATTTTACTATTATTTCTGTTTATGGCCGTTTTTGACGAAGGTGAATATTTTAACAGCATACCCACCACTAGTCCAAGTCTTCTCGTACTAAAGCCGGCTAAGATATTGGGATGGAGGTGCCGGTCTTTAGTCCGAGTTCCAGGCCCATGCATTCCTTTGACACGAGTTAAGCGTTAGTGACCCGCTCAAATAAAACCACAATTATATGAAATAAAATATCACAATTGCGACAATAAACGGATATTTTCCGCAGAAGACATGCTATTTGATCTGAAACCCACATCAGTTGTGAATTGAAAGCGGTAATTTAATGCGAAAAGAGACATTTACCGCAATGTTTACAAATTTTTAAAAGTATGCGAACTCAATTGACCTCGCGAACTGTGTTCGGCATTTTCCGTTGAAAATATTCCGTAGATTTTCGACTGACAATGCAAATTACGATGAATTCTCCATTGTAATCGTAATTATGTGTGTCAATAAATAAAAAATAAATAGATTAATTAAACATTGAAGATATAAATGTAATACATTAAATAAATTACGGGGAATTACAACCCTCTCAAAGTTTAAAACAGTGTAAACACAACGATCATTAGAATAAATAATATGGTGCTACATTTCCCACATTTGGTGGACTTCAGCGAAATTAAGATATATACTAAGCGAACAGAGCAATATAATGCTCTTGTTAAGCACACAAAAAATCAAACAAAATTTGTATAAATTTTTAACCTTAAGTTTGAAAAGTCCCACTAAAACGGAAGAACTATATTTCGAAACTGTGTGATTCGGTTCTCCGATTATTTTATCAACACAAAGGTCAAAATGCACATGGATGAAAATCACACGCATGGCAAGTTAGACACAAGAGTTCTAATTTGCTCCAATTTTGACAAGTTGCTTGCGAAAATTGTCAACAAAACTACCTTTCTGATCCTCCATTAAGTTTTTAGTGCGGGAATTGTTCTCAAAGCACATTGGAAACTGGACTTTGCGGCGATCGGTTTTCTCCATTTTGTTCGGAAAACCCCGCGCTATATATAGAAACGGAAACTAGAATACTCAGAACAAACACCGGACAATGCCGAAGTTCTTCGGAACCTGACTTCGGCTTTCAGTAATGTAAACAAAATATAAAAAACAGCGATGTTGGTGACAATCAACCGGAATATTCTATGCGTAATTTAACATGAAAGTTAGATTATTATACACCATTATGACCATAAGATATCTCTATTTCCGATGTATATAGCATCATGTATTGATTCATTAGGTAAATCGAGTAAAATACACCACAGAATCCCGCCACAGATCGTGGGCGTAAGTCGTGTCAAAGGATTGGTATAGCAGCGGGCTTGGACTAAAGACCGGCACCTCCATCCCAATATCTTAGCCGGCTTTAGTACGAGAAGACTTGGACTAACCCACCACCAACGCCGCCCGTATCTTTAAGATACCAGGTGCATATTCACTAAACTTGTCTCAGTCGAGAAAGGGTCAATAACTATAAATTAAAATAAATCCGGCAACGCAGCACATGTTGCACATCTTCAATGTGTCAGTAACAATGTCCTGAAGTTTTAGGTAAATGGGAACTGTAGGAGGGTTGATTTCACAGTTAATGTACCCAGATCCGGGCGGACAGACGGACGGACGGACGAAGATAATTTCTATAGTCATCCGAACTTTGAAAAAGTCGGGGAAGAATATACTGCATGATGTACAAAAATATAATGAATAGTTTTAATTAAAAAATATAGAGCACTGTGCCAGGATTGGACGTAACGTAACCACAGTCCGGGCTCTCTTACTGCCCATCCAAGCTCTACATATAACTGTGACCTTGGTAGCCAGGCACGTACAAGTAATGCCCTAAGCAATCGACTCCTTAACCACAGTTGTGGTTAAGGAGTCGATTACTTAGGGCATAACTGCATTCGTACTAAAATATATCGAGTAAGTATATGTGAGTGAGTAAGCAAGTAAGTATAGACAACAATGTTTTTATTTCAGTATGAGGGTGACCAATGTATCCGGTCCTCGTATACTCCCCCAAATGTTATATAGCTATATATACAAAATCAACCATAACCCATCAATATGCTCTGAATGGCACTACACAAAGCACCATAAAATCACAAATCATGCATGTAAATATGTTCAGCTGTCATCTTGTAAACAGTTTGTATCCTTAATCGTTTGTATTGAATGGAAGAGGGACTTCATAAGTTGACAAAAGTTGTGCCCCGATCCCCTGTGTATTATATGCAAAACAAAAATACGTTTCAAGTTTCAAGTCAAGACAGCCCAAGATGATATCCAGGATGAGACCCAGTTAGGGCACGTTCATACACTGGCAAGACTGCGCTGCCCGATGGCCGTTTAATTAGCTGGCATTTTTGCCAGCTGCCGACAGCTCGTGCTATGTCGTGGCAGACTGGCAAACATGAGTTATGATGACGGCGTGTACCCGTTTGCCGCGGTGACCACAAAACGAAGCCACTGACATTAAATGCTAATGTAGGTACCATCTTTGAACTGCATCGGGGAGGGGCATTGGTGGAACAGTTTGCACTCGGTGATTTTCAAAGGCATGTGGCTGATACGGACCCTGGCTCTTACGGACCCTGGCCCATACGTGTATAGCGTTTTGATCCTAATCATATGTAACCGTGTATGCTTGTGACTTAATTTTGTTTGATTTTCTGGCTGCTGCCCATCTTGCAAAATTCGTATAAGGGAGATTTGATACCGCTAAATGTTTCAATACCGATGTAAACCATCCACTACCGATGTGTGTCCACTGGTAACGTATGTTACAATAGGGAAAACACACGATTTTTCATCGATACTTTACATGTACCATATAGCAATGTACTCGGCAGAGCAATGATACCAATTTGCTGAGAATGGACCATAAGTCGGGGTCCGTATAAGCCAGGGTCCGTATCAGCCAGGGTCCGTATCAGCCGGCATTCATTTTCAAACATACATAATACGTATATACAAGAGTCCCAAAAGTCAGAAATGGTGGGAGGGGGATTGATAACAAACATTGTCTGCGATAATTAATCTTTATGGACATACTCCAGTATTTTCCTAAACATATTTTAATCAAGGCAAAACTTTACCACCAGGGACGCATGGCAGGGACTGGACCCCAAAATACAGCGGTTAAATATTTCATACCTTACAAAACATTAGCTGGAAATTTCAGACAAAAATATGTCGTATTTGTTCTGATAAATTTATATCTCAAACAGTATCCGGTGCGATGTTTGTTGTTATTAGACTGAGAACCCATTTTGTTTACTGAAATGGCAATCAGCTTGGAATTTTCAATCATAAGGGGTGCTACGTTGGGATTTTCCAATAGTTGGAAACTTTGATAATACAATATATAACATTTAGACTAAAGAGGTTGCAAATGAAATATCGAACTTGGAAACTGATGTATATAAACCGAAAGGGTAGAAATTTTGACGCTATCTCGAATTATCCTTGCCCCATGGGGGTTCCAAAACACTGAGGTATCCAGGGCGGAGCAGGTGGAAAATATATATTTTTGACATTTTTTGTGTTTTTGACCTGCAAATTTCAGTATAATCAGAAAAACCAATAAAATAAGTCAAATGTTGAATAAAATATACTTGAATATCAGATATTTATTCTATCTGGGTTGCTTAACATTTATGATGTACAAAAAGTTATACTATCCAACAATTTTTGTGAAAAATTCACGAAAATGCCAAAAAAATGCATAAATTGCAGTGCTTTTTCAAATAAGTTTTCCAGGAGATTTCCTATAAAATTCAAATTTTTTGGTTTAAAGCTCTCAGTGGTGCATCAAACATTTCAGCATTATATACCCAATTTACTAATAGAAACATCACAAGCAATGATATCCAACAAACCGAGATATTTCCAAAAACTTAACCCACCCCCCTAAAAGTGATTTTCTATCTGAAAATACCTGTCAAGTCAGAATAACCCGCTTTCGTTCCGATTTGTTAACCAATTCAGAGTCTTATAATATATCATGGAATTAGCATGTATCTGAGGAGGTTTATGTTATGGTAGAGTATATTTTCGTTTAAATATTTGATTTTTTGGGGGTAAATTATCTAAAAGTTTGATTATTTTTAAGTGAAAAATTTCTGAAAAATTCCCATGACTTTGTCAGTTTAATGGATACAGCTGCACAACATGCACCACAATAAGCATAAATTGATCCCCAATATCAGACATGAAATGCTATAATCATGTACCAGACCAGAATTAAGAAATAAAGTAAAACTTAACCCTACCCCAAGATAGTGTTATCAATGCTTTCAATTTTATGCTATACTAAACTAGAAAGGTCGTTCATACTAGTTGATAGAATTCATATCATAAATTGCTTCAAACAACTCAGGCTGTCTATCGGCCATCCATCCATGAAGTGCTACACCTGGAGTGGTTTATTTGGCAACGGTTGCAAGTCTCCACTGTTTTGCTATCATGTTTGCTCGTTTTGAGTGTAGAATTAAAGATTCCTCACATGGTGGAAGTGTAGAAATATCAACTACCTTTTGCTGATTCTCGAACTTCTTCTGGAACTTTACCCACCAAGCTTAATTCACGTTTCTCTAATGTGGACCATACACGTATAACGCACATGTTAAACTCCTTGATTGGCGTGTCACTGTCCAAAACCCAATTCGTTCCTAAATAAGCCATGACTTCCATATATCTTGATGGTCATTCCAGTAACTTCCAGAAGTGTTTTTTTCTTTTTCGGAACAACAATGAAAGGTAAGTATAACTCTGAAGGAATAGAACCCAACAACTGCATTCTTCTGTATATTTGGCTGCCAAAATGTGGAAATGGTAGATATTGACCCAGCGTGTCCCGCAATCGCTTGCAAGTTGTGGTTGATGTATAAAATTGGCTATTCTGCCTTCTATACATTGAACACTAACATGTCTGATGCACCTCAGTTAATTTTTACTATTGTCACCGCTGACATTACCAGAAATATTGGATTTCTCTCTCACAAACTTGACATAAATAACGGCACAAAAAATGTAACTGTTTGGTATGAAAGGTTTTTATTGTTTTGATCTACCTTAAATGTGTCACGTTAATGTGCTTATAAACCAAATTACTCAAAACGGCAACTATTTTCACAGTGAGCGACTATATGGCCAATATTGAGGTTAATATGTTTTCAGGGAGTGACTGTGACCAATGGTGAGGTGAACAGGTATACAAGGAGTGACTGTATGATCATGAATGTGGTGAATATGTATACAGGGAGTGACTATATGGTCATGGGTCAGGTGTAGCCGTATACCTGGAGTGCCTGCATGCCCGTGTGTAGGGTGTACGGGTATACACAAGTGTGGCTGTATGGTTGTGGAGAGGTATGTGTATAAAGTGATTGGCTATATCGCCATTAGTAAGGTGCATATGTTTACCTTGAGTGATTCTATGGTCATGGTTGGGGTATATGTATATCTTGCGTGGCTATTTTGCCATGGGTTTGGTGAACATGTATACAGCGAGTGACGTATTACCAATGGTGATGTGAATAGGTATACAATGATTGACTGTATGATGATGAATGTGTTGAATATAGGTACACATGGGGTGACTATATGGTCATGTGTCAGGTGTATGAGTATACCTAGTGTGCCTGCATGGTGACTCGTGGCTGTATGGGCATGTGTGTGTGTACAGGTATACACAAGTGTGGATATATATAGTCACGGGTGAGGGGTACCTATATAAAGCGAGTGGCTATATGGCCAATGGTAAGATGCACATGTATGCATGGAGTGACTCTATGGTCATGGATGGGGTGTATATGTATATCTTGAATGGATTATTTGGCCATGGTGAATAGGTATACGGGGAGTGACCGTATGGCCAATGGTGGATGAATAGGTATACAAGGATTGACTTATGATCATGAAAGTGGTGAATAGGTATACTGGGAGTGACTATATGGTCAATGGTCAGGTGTATGTGTATAGAGTCAGGGACTATATATATATCTTGTCATTTGTGTGGTGTTTATGTGTATATATGGAGTGACTGTATGTTACTGGGTTGGTTGTACATGTACGTACCTTGGGTTTCTATTGCTTTCCACAATAACTCAACGATATATTAATCGATAGAGGTAATATCAGAGAGTTCTCCATCTTGATGGCGTTTATGCACGGTGGAGTAAATGTTAAATGATTTCCCCCTGATAATAGTTAATCAATTTTGATGCTAATGGGCAGGTGATTCAAGTCAGTGATATCGAGATATCAAATATACAGAAGAATGCACTTATTGGGTTCCATATAATTCCTTCACGGGTAATGATTACCTTCCAAAAAGGAAAACACTTGTCTGGAAGTTGCTGGAAAGATGATCAAAATATATGGCATATTTAGGAACGAATTGGGTTTTGGACAGTGACACGCTAACTGCACTCGATGATATGTTCAACGTAATATATATATAAGATATATGTCTTTGGGTGGTGGGGGTCTATTGTGCCAGGGACCTGTGGTCAGACTTTCAAATGAATCAGTTCTACCATGTCCTATATACAGTAATGCCCTAAATAATCGACTCCTTAACCACAGCAGAATTATGGGTAATTTTTCATGATATAGTCGGAAATATGGCTTGTTGCCATTCATCGGAAAGCTCTCACTGAGAGCTTTCCGATTAATGGTAACATTTGAGCGTTCGCCATCGATTTCTTTTAAATTAATTTCGGAACTACAGAGTGTGTGCCTTCCATTGTCGTGTCTGTTGCTTGATTTAGGAAATAGCACATTGTGTAAGTGATTATCGGGGTCGTTGTGGTTACCAGCTGTATGATAAGATATTATTATATTTTATTATGAAATAAAATAATGCGAACTTGACACTGAACTTGAACTAAAACTTGAAATGGTCATGATAGTAATATAATCGTGTTTATAAATGTCCGCAAATGATAAGTTTCCCCACAAAATGGCGGATGTGCGTGGGACTATTTGCATATAAATTCCAATTCCATTATGTGATAATTATTGACTCTACGGAGAGGACATGCACGCAACAGCCAGTTCACCGACACTAACTGTTTTAAATTGTTTACTCTGGGTTGCATGCCACGCGCTTTAGTTCATTAATAATTTCAGATTAGTTTAGCAGATCAGTAGAGGCAGCGCCTTTTTAAATCGGCCCTGTAACAGAGATGAACATCGATAATTTTTACAGCGTTACTGTCAAGGGCGCCATAGGGCGAATCGCCAAATTCACTACTATAACAATTCAGCTTGACCTTACAGTCAAATGTTTGATACATACATAGCCTTGAAAGCTATATTTCACATCTTCCTTAAATATCACAAAATATATAGATATGCATAGATTTATGCTCGTCCTAATGGTAATCCATACACACATACGCTGAAAGATGTTATTCGACATAACGCAGACTCAAATTGTTTTCTCACCAAGTACAAACGTTTCTGTTATCGCCTTTTTTCATTTTATAACAATGTATTGTCAACTTTGTACGGTAGAGGGGCTACCTAAGTTGAAATAACTTGTGCCCCGATCCCTTTTGTATATTTATATACGAATAAAATATGTTTAAAGTAAATGAACATCGGCGATTTACACCTCTGGGAAAGATTGGTGCAGTTCATGCATGGTTTATTGTTTCAGCATACCACACCCGTCAGAGACAAATTTTCTGAATAAGTGATTGCCGGCTAATTACCAACTGTGTGTTCATAGTATAAGCGACACAATCGCGATATATCCTCACGCATGTGTGGATACCTCTTTCTCAACGACTTTGACATTTTAACAAACGAGTCTCCCATGTAGTAAACAGACGTATTTCCCGGTAGCATCCACATGATCAACCACGTGATTGAAATAGACCGATATATATATGGTTACTCTTTATGGAGGATGTTATTTCCGAGCGAAGCGGGAGTGGCCGAGTCGCTGAGCTTGGAATGAGGAAGAGCCGGGCACATCGGTTGAATGATTTAATGACTCAATCATGAATTAAAGGCCCACTTAATTTTAGAACCCCCAGATCACATATATAAAATATAGGTCATGTTATATACCATTTGAAACAGGAAGCTCCAAAACATTGTATTATTAACTTATCCGGTGTATTAAACTGTGAACATGTTGTTTTTATTGAGTTAGTTTTTGTTGAGTTACCAACGTGTTTTTGTCATCTAGATTGTAGTAAAAAGTGTAATTTTTTTCAATGGAGGGGGAATAACTCTATATCTTAAAGATAGTGTTATTCCCCTTCCATTGAAGGGGAATAACTCTAATAATTCATTTTTAGTTTGAATTCTGTTGCATTCTGGGAGCCAAACGGGGGAATCTTACTATGATTTTAGCTGTTTTCTATTTCTCTATGGGCATCTTCTGAGACACAGATGTTTCAAATGATGATGAAATATAGTATTTTAATCATATGTTTATGGCATAGATTGTTATTAAAACCGTATATCAAGTCAATATAAAAAAATAATCGGTGACTCTAAAATTAAGGGGGCCTTTAACATGAAATAAGAGTTTACGAACATATATATATACTATTTATCATCATCATCATCATCATCATCATCATGACATCATGCATCATCATCATTATTATCGTCAACATGAGCATCGCCTTAGTCATCATCGCCATCACCATAGTTACCGTCGTCGTCATAACTTTCGTCATACTAATCGCCATCAGCCACATAATCATCATCATCGTTATAGTTCCACCATCGCTTAAAGGTGCATTCATGGTTCCAGCCTAATTTTTACTTTCAATATGAGATTCCATTGTATAATTAAATAACATTTTTTGAACGAGAAGCGCTACACGAAAGACGCTACTGTGCTTGATTCTGATGAATGCATTTATTTATATCATTTCGATATTTTAGAGGGACACCAAAAATTATTTTGCAAATTTTTCCATAAAAAAATTATCATCTTTGGTATTTATAGGTCAAGTTAATAACTATGTCATATTTGTTTTTCGACATTTTATTAGCTGAACAAAGCAGAAAACTCTCGATATTAAATTAGATTACTTTTGTTGTTGTAATTTAAGGTCGGGAACCCTGAATACATCTTTAATATTTTCTTGTACAAAATGCAAAGGACAATATTAGCACTATCAGCTTACATTTCCTTGTACGTTGCGCTGGCTGACGATATAATTGTCATAAATTTACTCTTGACTTTTTGAACAAGGATGGACAATCATCAGTATTCAATGGATTATTGGACTCCAAATGGGAACTAGGCATGAATTTAACTATAGTGTGTGTACACGATAATTGTAAATGATCATAGTGTGTGAGCGACGCAACACTCAATTCAACATAAGTGGCCATACGCGGTTGATATTTAACTATAGGTCTCACCTTTATCATATCGCGGTGGTCTAGTTTTGACGAGGCGGTTTGTTCTCTGCGCACTTCCGGAAATGTGATTCTGAAATTGAAAAACAACAGTTAACCCTTTCTATACTAAACACTCATTGATGAGTAGTTATGGGTCGTTGGTTGAAATTATGATCTGAACATTCCCCTCAATAATAGGACTCCTTCCTTCTGCATCTGTCGTCTGATTGTGTTACCTGTACATCCATTCAAATAAATAATATATCATTCCGGTGTACACTTTTATAACTGAGTGTGAGAATCCATTTAGTATAGAATGGGTTATGGTTCAGATTCCCCGGTAACTTCTGCCCTGGAGAAGGAAAGACAAAGTACAGACATGCATGACGACGGACATCGTGGATGTTCTCCATTGGAAGTTATTCTGACTTTACACAGTATTTGTTATGGTCTATCTGTGTTCTATAGAAATTCACGGGTATCATTTGGATGACACAAACGGGGTATAACAGGGGTAACTTTTTACGAGGAAGATGGTGGTACGGGTTCGAATTTTCTAAAGTGAAGCTGTTGTTGTCAGGGGAAGAAAAGGGGGAGGGGCAGCGAAATTGTTTGTAAACGATTTCCACCAAACTTATACATAATCATCTCCATGACACGAGAAATCTAATGGTGTGGTTTAAAGATGTCAAAAGTGGCGCCGTTCGAGTCAGGGGTGCGCGGAAGGTGAGAGGGGCACCAACATTGATAACAATATTTTAGCGACGATTTTGCACCAAATTGAAACATTATGCTCCATGATATAAGGAATCTAATCGTGTGATTTAAAGACGCCAAATTTGTGCCGTTTTGGATGAAATGATTTTGGAAGGTTATGGCGCGGGTTATAATTTTTTAAAGTGACGCTGTTGTTGTCAGGGGCAGAAAGGGGAGGGCAGCGAAATTGTTTCTCGCCGATTACCACCTTAATGTCAAAAGTGGCGCCGTTCGAGTCATGAATGGGGAGGGGAGGGACAACAAAGCTGATACAAATTTATTTAGCACCAATTTCCACCAAATTCCTATATTATTCTCCAATGATACGAGGAATCAAATAATCTGGAGAGTGGAGGGGCTCTAACATTGATAAGAATGTTTTAGTCGCCGATATCCACCAAATATATCTTCTCACCTGTCATATGTATATGGGCGGGAATCAGGGCATTCAACAGATACATAGAACAAACAGTAAAAGCATATTTATCATTCTATTTAAGAGATACATATATTCTTACAAAACGTGGGACCTTGGAGCGTCAGATGATGGCATGTTAGAATGACTCATGAATTCTTCTCATTCAAGATATTTTCCATAAAAAGATAACCATTCGTCACGAGACAGACTGACTCTAACTGCACCTAACAAGGATACATCTTCCCGATACAGAGGATTTATTTAATTTTTATTAGAACAGACTCGTGGCCTAACATAAGCAACTTAATATATCGCTGTCTCGGGCACATGTAGCTGATATATTGCAAAATTTCTTTTAAACTGAGAATAATTAGCCAGTATTACACCATAAACAGAGGAGCACCTGGACATTTCTTTAACACATCTGTATCTTCATGGAGATGTGATAACCAGGTGTCCCCAAAATCTTAGTCTATGTAAAACCCAATTGTCGTATTTTATTTTTGTGAACTAATCAAAGGTGTTTATGGTGTTCATGTTCATGTGATCCCAATCAAAATATTAAAACAAAAACAAACAAACAAACGCCAATGCCAACCACATCAACTGTACGATTGAAAAAAACACGATAACGTCTGATGTATGCGCAGTAGTAAATACATACTTTTTTTTATTGGTGGGACAAATTAATCGCGATAAACAAAATGACAATCACTCCGACAAGGTGAGCCACTACTTATAATCGATGTTTAAGAATGACGTTTTTTATGTCATTTGGATATACACAAATGAGACTTCGTGTAACAGTTTTAGCAAGAATATTCTCTATTCCCACCAAATATCCACAGCAGATGGCTTCACGTCACTTTAACCAGGACAACGCCGGGTAACCCTACTAGTTCTATATATAATTCACTCACACGGTGGGGAATCACATGGCTTTGAGGTTGGTGAGTACCACGCATACAAAATGGCTGAGGCTGCATGGTGCAAACGCCTAAATAACAAAACACAGCATTTTGACTGTTACGAGCATATGCTAGTTTATTTTTTAAACAAGTTGATACCTTATTTGTTGTGAAATACTCAGTGGTTTTAAATAACACTCTGACCAAAGTTGCCAGTCGGAGGTGCGTGTAATACACCAGTACATACATCTTGGAGAATCCTTCGACTCACAACTTTGGTCAGAATGTTAGAGCAAATAAATGTGAATTTTGACACATATGATGTATCAGGTTGTTTGAAAAATAGTATAGCATCTGCTCGTAGCTAACAAAATACAATGTAATATGGCATATCTTAGTTTATTACCTTTTTCCTCGTTTCTGGTCGCATTTTCGATAGCCTCGGCCATTTTGAATGCGTAGTACTCATCAACTCGAAACCACGTGATTCCCCACCGTGACTCATTGAGCTACCTATACAGGTAAATCCAATTTCTGTGGCGCTGATTGTTCAGTCGTCCAGTTGTAGCTGGCGTAAAATAACATGAATGTACGTAGTTGACACATGCGTACGAAATAGAGGCCTGATCAGTGATAAACAAAATCTTAATAGTTACGCGCGCGGTTCCCCGGATGTACATTCGTGTCTTTGGACAACAATGTAAACAGAGGGAAATTCGAATGATTGATTCGAACATCGGCTTAATTCAAAGTCGGGAAAATTATTCTTACAACCCGTCTTAATTGAAACAGGTTTTTCGAAATGAATCGAAGTACGTTGGGGTGATGGCGTTATTAATAACAGCCGACAGCGTTTTTCGGTGTGCAACTTTCACCACTAATTAATATGGAGGGTTATTAGGGTCACAATCCTAACTTCACATT
This sequence comes from Siphonodentalium dalli, assembly GCA_032622095.1. Lineage (NCBI taxonomy): Eukaryota > Metazoa > Mollusca > Scaphopoda > Gadilida > Siphonodentaliidae > Siphonodentalium > Siphonodentalium dalli. Next base: position 210,406,999 of record CP136064.1, on the reverse strand, counting down.
TTAATTCTAACTGAACATTTTAATTCTTATAGTTTAATTCTAACGTAACATTTTAATTCTAACTTAACATTTTAATTCTTATATTTTAAACATTTTAATTCTTATATTTTAATTCTATTTACATTCTAGAAACATTCTAGAAACATTCTAGAATTAGTATGATGAGTGATGAGTATGTATAAATTTGTTGTATATAACATATGGCGGTTTGAAGCATCAAGTGCACTGGTAATGCTCGACAATAAATGCGGAACGTTTCAAACCATACGTATATATCACTGGGGTTGCGGCTGGCACGGTTAAACACATCGGATTTCAAAAAGTTTTGAAATCTGTTGCGTTTAACTGCGTCAGCCGCAACCCTGTGAAATCACCATCGATATTGAAACGTTGCGCCTAATCTGATATTCGCATGCGTCGGCTGCAGGTCTATGGAAGCAGCCTAATTATTCAAGTCGTAAAATTTTCTAAATACATAATCTAATTCTTGAGCATGAAGCAATAAAGAGCGTTTATTCCTAGTATGGCATGTATAAAGAGCACCTGTCTCATTCCTGTACGAATAACAAAACAGCTGGACAATATCTATACGACTTCTGAATATTGACATTTCGTGTTTTTATCGACTAACTGACTAATTCATTATTTATTGGGTGACATTAACAAACTACATTGTTACAAGATTCATCACAAATATAAAAAAAAATGTATAGATTTGAATGTAATGATGAATATAAATATGTTATCCAAGCGGTGTCATTGTCGTTAGTTAGAGCACTGTCTGGAATCTGTACGGCTGACTCATGTTTAGACGTTTCCGGTTTCGTCGGAGCTCGAATTGTTGTTGTCGCGGTAGGCACACTTTTTTGCTTAAAAAATACATTATGCGCGGATTTTTGGATTGACATTGTAGTCAGTTGTTGTTTCTGTATTATTTTGTTTCTATGTACACTGAAAGTCGCTCGCAAAATGATTTCATACGACTACACGATCGTGGTTTATGCCAAGTAAAAAGTGAAAAAAAGAAAAAATCGAGAAAAATAAATCATCTAGGATTGTATTCACAATGTTTCAGCAAAGCAATTCAACAAATAAAACGTCCATCGCGAACTAGGAACCTTCTCTGACACATACGAAGTTTCACTTGTCTTTAATATACATTTTTCGTGATATAGTGACTGTTTTTCAACAGGTGGTGTTGTTAAAAATTGTACGGTTTAGATGTCAACGATTGTGATTGTGTGTACGGTTTATCTCAGAATCGTGTGGATAAATACTAACCTAATTTTCTTTTAAAATCGTTCTCTGGGAGATATACCACGTGATGTTGGATAAATAATAAATGTGACAAATCTAAATTTAATTGTTTTGTTCGTGATTTGGACTCCGGCAACAATAAAATTGCTTATCTACTACATAATTATATATGTATAATTATGTAGTCCTATCTCAAGACTCGTCCACGTACCTGTGTAAAGCGTGCATGCGTAATGGTGCGTATGGTTGATGGGTCTATACGCATTACGCACGGTGTCAAGACCGTTCACAGACATGAATTAACTATCCGCTTGACTATTTATATAACATCTTCCTTATTTGTGCAATTTGTTTAATGGGTGAAAGAATAAAGTATTTGATTGTTTGACAAAATCATGACGCACTTGACAGACATCGTCTGTAGTTTAAACATATTGTATTTGCTCTAAATAGTACATTAATATAAAATACATGTAATACATATATAGGCTATTTTAAAGGGATCGGAGGACAAGTGCTAACCACTTAGATGATCCCTCCGTATATAGACCCATCAATCAGCCATTATATACGCACCCTTACGTGTACACGCATGCATTACGCAGGTCTGCTGTGGACGAGCCTTTACTGGGCGACCAATAGTTGATTATTATGATTTTTATCTTCCGTTTGTTTACGAGTATAGTGTTCTCTCCATCCTTACGGTCGTATCTGACCACTATAGGGGTCCAATACAAAGCCGAAAATGTTAAAATGCTGCATGTTTAAATTTACTATACACGTTTAAAATTATCTTGAACACTAAAACTATATATCAGACCATGCAATTGTTTTCAAATATGAATTGAACTCATTATTTAATTGTCTACGTTTTGTATTCTACTAGAAAACAAATAGCCTATTGTATGGTCCTTGGTCCTGTCGTGGCTTTGCGGATTAAGAGAACACTATATCGTGCAGTTTATGTTTTATCTTTTTACAGTTTTGTTTCATGTTTTCGGATTTTTGGTCCACGCATGTTCTGTTTGTTTTCGTTTTGTTCACAGGTAAGAACACTTTTTGCTCAACGGACTGCTGAATGTACATCTATTTATATTACCGATATTTGTTGAATTGTCGGCTCTGTCAACTTTTAATATGTTAATGGTCAATGCACCGGGGTCGCTCGACCCGACCTTAATAACTTTGTCCTCACTGCTGACCACATTCGGCACAACATTAAAATTATGCGTTCTGTAGCCAATCTTCCCCGTCATCATATTAAGTTCTAGACTTCTAATCTTTAGTATATTGTCGCCATGCGTCACTTTAAAATGCTCTATACTATGTGAGAAGGAGTCGAATCCAATGTTACACGTGTGGCACTTGAATTTCTCCATCTTGAATTCTGAAAGTAGTGTCAAATATTCGACTGTAGGCTTAGCTAACACATTATACTATAAATATAACAAATTAATTTTTGTTATCCAAAATATATGCACCATGAACACGTGGATACGGTCACATTCCCTGTGTGGAATATCACAGCAACAACGAGTTCATAATAGCATGCATTGTGGAAAACAAACATTCATTTGTTATATATATGAATTTTAACTCATAAACTTAAAAATGACAGGTTTTCTGTAAAATATACGCCAAAGAACTGACAGAAACCCAATAAACAGTACGTCTGAACCGTACACAACTAGGACATGAAATGCTGATCAACCGTACACTAGCTGCATTCTAAACCGTACACAAAAATTCGTCGATGACCATCCAAAATATACTTTTTTCTACTATACAACACACCCGAATGGACAAATGGTTACGGATTATTGTTTGATAAACATTACGAATTATATATCACCTGCAAGATTATAATTTTAAAAGGATAAAACACTTGTAAAACGGATTTGAAAGCGATTTTTTGCACAAAAATATACAAAATTCTCGATTCAATTGTGCTATAATCTAACAAAGTATGACATTATATAACTCTGGTTAGTTTCCTGTGCACTGTTAACATATCCTGAACATATCCGACAAAGATTCCATTATGGTACGACAGTCTGAACATCTAAAATCAAGCATTTTAGTCGGTTGTATACCGTCGAGTTTCTGTCTTTGCGACCAAACCGGAAACGTCTAAACATGAGTCAGCCGTACTGATTCCAGACAGTGGTTAGAGTGTCTTCTTCCTGATATCGCTCAGGCCATTAACCACATATACCGAGCATCCAGGTTTCCCCAAGTTCTTGAATGTCAAGGTTCTCTGTATATTTAGTTTAGTGCTGTTTATGTCACGTGTAAGACGGATCAAAATGAGAATGAGCAAATTCCGTATTTTATGGTCAAATATAAAAAAAGATATAGAGAAAAATGAAGGGCTTTTCACTGTCTTACTAATTTCTTCACTAGATTATTTTCAAAAATATATTAATTTATGCATTTATGATTAAGAAGACAAAGATTTGTTCAAACAAAATGTGCGTTCCATTGTATGGACTTAGCCAAATTTGCTTCTGACACAGAACACTCGAGATGAAGTGCAGTAAGTTTGAGGTCATGTGACTCAATATCCATCAGTCCTACTTTTCTCGTAACCTTTTAAAGATAAAGATGGTGGGTATGCTGTTAAACTGTTCATCTCCGTCAAAAATCGCCACAAACAGAAAGAATAGTAAAATATAGACATACCTTGTTCTTATACCAATCATAAATATGGCATAAACAGTATGTTATTGTCAATTGTTTTTCCTTTGTTATGTAAACAAAAGCAAAAAACTTTATGTTACCTGAGTCGTTATTTGGTGGGAATCCGGATTCAGAATCCGAAGCCGATTACGGGGGCGGGGCTAATTCCCGATTCTAGGTCAGATTTTGAAATCTACGTGGTCTCCGAAACTATGTTTAATGTTCTCCCAGCGTAAAAAAATGGCTCATGTATTTGACACAAGTATCATTTGTATCTTATATTTATAAAGTTCATGTTTGTTGTGAAAGTCATGCTTTTCTTCTATGTGTATATACACGGCACATAATTAGCTGCCAATCAGACTTAATCGCATCTTTTTTTCAAGTTAAAGTGTGTTTATTGATAAGGGCAAGAATTTCTAATAGCTCTAGGTCTCCTGAATCAAATTCCGAAGATGTTGTGAAGAACGTGAGGAAAATCAGTATTCTTTTGACTAACTGTTCCAAATAATGATACCTACAAGCCAGCAAACGCAACAAACAAACCCGATTTTAAATAAATACATATACAAACTTATGACTAACTCGGGAGAGGGGGTGACCGGTGATCTGTCCTCCAATCCCATTGTATGTATAAACAAATGTATGTGTTATATATCATGTGTTATCTAAATTTGACATATATTTGAAATAAATATGTTTAAACTAAACTTTGGTACATTTCCAGCAGTTGGAAATTTCATGCATGACACAACATTAGTTGGACATTAATTTGACACCATTTATAGGTTGGAATTGTTCTCATTGTTTGATTTTTTAACCAGTAAAAGTTGGTAATTTTCCAATCTTAGGGTATGTCAGGTTGGATATTTCCAAGGGCTGTATATGGAATTCTGTGAACCTGTGAGATTGATGTTTGGTTCAAGGAAGGGGGGGGGGGGGGCAGTTGGTTTGAAATTTGAGGAAACCTCTAGCCACGACCCTAGAACTTGTACGTGTGGGTACTTAATAAATAAATTGACTGACATTTGCACTATATAGTCCTGAGATCCTAGAATAAGCTTTACATTTGTGTTTGTGCGACTGGGAGATGAGTTCACGTGCGATCACAAGACCACAACATTAGCTTCATGGGCAAAGCTTTATGTTCCAACTAATGTTGGCCAAAATGCCTGTGTTTCTGCACTATACAGAGACTATTATGCAAAACGACTGCATTTAACGAAACAACACATTTTAAATCTGAAATTGCTATAAGACTATATAGTACACACGTATATCTGATAATCCATCGATATAATATAATCCTACTATTTCTTGAATAAGAAGGAACATATAATAACGAAAAAAGTAGAAGACATATCCATGCAGGTTCACGTTAATTCGGTCAATGGTGACGTATCCGCCGAATTTGAAATCGACATGCGTTCGGGTGGTATTTTATGGATGGAATTATGAAATGAACATGATATGATGAAAGTGACAATGAAATTGACAATGCTTTACTTCAATTAAGTTCGCCATCAACCGAAGTGCTCCCACCAGCGTTACTATCAATAGCGTTATTATTTGGCTAATTTCAGTAATATTCTCCCAGTTTACACTAAATAAAACAAATTTGTCTCCGCATTTAAAATTATTTGATATGGATCGTTTATATTCTGCAATAATTTGTACACAAGAGACGGATTCTTATGTTTTATTGTGTTTTTAAACTCCGAGGTGGCGAAATCTCTGTTTGTTTACATTATGAACGTTTGAGTCCGTAATCCGAATCCGAATCCGAATCTGGATACCACGAGATTACGATTACGGTCTGTTCGTTTACTGATTCTGTGCTGTCCGTTTACCGAACCAAGTCGTACGGGGACTAATCCATAATCTGAATCCAGATTCTGTATCCAGATTCCCACGAAATAACTACTCTGGCTAAGGCTTTTGTTTAGATCCGGATATGGTAAACACAAAGAGCGTTATTTGTTACCATGTTCCTGATATGGAAATAATAAAGAGCGTTTATATCATTTGTGTGTGATTAACCAATAGAATTGCGATGTGTTATGTAAACAGAAGCACAACTTATGTAACACGAGCAGGCTCTTGTTTACGTACATCATCGTACGTCTTGACGACAATAGACTATTTACGCGCTGATTATGTTTGGCATATGAACAACACTATATATATATTAATATTCCTTCTGTTGATGGCGATTTGAACAAATATGAATATTTCTGCAACGAACGCCGCCCGTGCCTTTAACAATTGACAAAAACGCCCCACAATAGCGTTTTCGGAAAAGACTCAAGACTAAGGATCCATAGGGCCATAACTTAATTTTCTTCAAACATAATTGGAAGGCCCTTAATTGTTTGTTTGCACTAGTATACTTACAAGGTTACGAGAAAAACAAGGCATATATGGATACCAATTTATTGAGTTACATGAGCTCAAATATGGCACTTCATCACGCGAGTTCTGTGTCTGAGGCAAATTTGGTCCATACAATGGAACACACATTTTGTTTGAGAATATTTGTGTCTTCTTAATCATGGATGCATAAAATAATAAGTGTTTGTGTATAGTTAGAAAATTACTAGAACAGTGAAAAATAAACCTTGATCTTTCTCTAGTTTTTTAAATAATTGACTATAAAATACGGAAATTGGCTCATTTTGAGAAATTGAGGCTCCGAAATCAGGTAAAATGGCGTTTTTGAAGACACACAACTCGAAAAATACTTCTTGAATATGGAAATGGTTTTCTGTTCTGCGGTACTCGAACCATGTAACGGTGATCGACAACTGTGGTGTGATTATTATTCTGCATGCTATTTCATGTATTATTCAGTAGCATGTAGTGTAATGACGATACTGTGGTATACAACCAAACAAATCGTATTATTATTTTACTTTCGTAACAAGGGACGTACTCGCAAAATCACGGTGGGTAATCACGTTGTTTCGAGGTTGGTGAGTACCACGCATTCAATATGTGCGAACGCACAAAAACGATAAAGATATATATTTTGACTCTTACGAGCATATCCAAGTTTATTTTTTAAAAGAAGTTGATGGCTTATTTGTTCGGAAGTACACAGTATTCTCTGTAACATTCTGACCAAAGTTTCCAGTCGGAGGTTCGTAGCATACAAGTCCATACATCTAGGAGAATTCTTCGACTGACAACTCTGGTCAGAATGTTAGAGCAAACAACTGTAAGTTTAGACACAAATGAGATATCAGCTTGTTTGAAAAATAGAATAGCACATGCTAGTAGCTGCCAAAATACTATATGTAATATGTCATATCCTAGTTGATTACCCTTTTCCTCGTTTCTGGTCGCGTTTGCGATCGCCCATTTTGAATGCGTGATACTCATCAACTCGAAACCACGTGATTCCCCACCGTGAACATGCGTACCGGTTAGACTTTTTGCAGGATGTATGTATTCGCGTGAGGATTTAACTTCGCGGATGTCTCATTGGTGCAGTATGTAACTATTATGACCGCGTTAATTGCTTTCGATATTTAAGTGTGGACAATGGCTGCTGAGTCTCAAGAGTGCACGTAAATCATTCGGGGCATGACAATCTGCGGAATGGGATGGACTGCTGAACAGAATGACAATCTGCGGAATAGAATGTGAAATTGCGTGAGATATGGCACGCACAGAGGGCTCGTTATTGGTGTCTAACGAAAGGCCAAACAAACAAATTAACTCCACCACTGACCGGACACCTGGGGTGCTATTCACCAAGCGAGACTATTTTATAAACCAGGTAGTTTATATGGTAGCGGCTGAACGCAAAGGTATCTTTGCTTTATAGTCTGGCTGTCGGGCTGAAAATATAAGGTCTACCAGGAAAAAAATCTTAACAAGCTAAATTTGGTATCGTTGGAGAGAGGAGATCTTCGTGTAGAACATATCCAAAATCCGCTAAAATCCGCTTTGGGGAAAATGTTCTACAGTGCCCTGAATAGGGGTGGGGTCTGACGTAAATTATGAAGGTAAGTATACGATATGTTATGGCATTGGGATTACGTAGTTATACAAGTTTGTGTGAAATTGGAGCACCGGAGCGAATTGAGTGACACGGACAGAAAATAATACAATCACGGCCATAAAATGGCTGTCAAAATGGCCGCAACTCCAAGATATACCACGACGAAAGCAACATATTGGATGACCACATAGGAGTGGACATACGTATTCGTAATGTACATTCATGTTGTTTAGTATCTTTAAAGGTACACAGATCATTAAAACATCCATCTGAAGGATGTATTGGTCATTTCAACGCAAGTCAAACCCAACGGTTAAAGTTTTGGTTTTTTGCTTATCCAACATCCAACTGACCGGACAAAATATAATAATTTTGGTCATGCAACACACAAAGTAATGTTTCGCCACGCAGTGCATGGTAGTTTCATTGGACATTGTGATTAATCATTGAATATAACACATACACTGAAGTGCACACCCTTGTGGTATAAAGACTAGTTAGATTTATGGAATTTGCTACACTCTCCGTGATAATATACCATACACATATGTCCCAATGCTTATCACACTGCAAAGAAACACCAATCTCTTCAATAGATAAGCGCCATATCTCACGAGATCAAAGAGATGGTACATCTCACATATTATTTATGACTAATTTTCACGCAGCTACCAAACCGGTTTATTATTGGAACATTTTGTTCAAATTACTTAAGTCCCCACTTTACAACTGGAATATACTACCACGCAATGCACAATATTAATTGTCAGTATCGTTTTGTTTTAAAATATCTTACCAATACCACCCACGTAATTGTGCTAAATAGCAGGGGATCATCGTTTAAAGCTGTTATTTCAGCGTTGAACATTCGCTAAATGTTGCTATTTGTGGTTTTGTGTACAGCAACTATATGTAACTTTAGGGATAAGGGGCAAACGCGGTGACGCGGTTGCAGAAATCGTAGTACTTTTCGCTTATATGTGGCTTTGGTGAATATAACTAAATATAATTTCCAGATATAAACACAGTCTCAGCCACATTATATGTAAACCATATCGGTCAAGTTTAGAATTTATTGAAGATTTGTTTTGTACTCCTTTGTGTTTTGATAAATTGTGTTCATTATATACCACCATGCATTCTTGTGATAATAGCGAAATATTCGTGTTTTGTCACCTGATTAGAGGCAACTATGATTAATAGTTTGAAATATGGACAATAGGATCTTCAGATTTTACCCAAAACTATATGCATATATCTTATATTGTTCTATAGCAGTACACCTTGGAAGGGTTAATGTTGTAGATATACAAATTAATGCTGATCGGTCACATTCACGAGACTGCTCTGACTACACATATTTCTGCTTCTAGAAAAGATCACAGAATCAATACATCCATATCAAATCGCATTTAACTGTTTGATTACACATATAATCACACGATTCAACATAAAAAGTACATATAGAACTGCGTTATTGTTTCGATTCTGTGCGCCCAAAGGTCCAGATATAAGCGTTGCATGAGACCCTTCTTTCGATTGCTCTCTCGTGAGATTCATTAGGGAGAATTCTTACATCTCTGATCAAACGTTTATCTTATACTCTGCAATGAATATCCTCAAATAATTCGAGTGTTTGTTCTATCTTATAGGACTAGCAATTACATGTTGCACTAATTGTAAATTTCATTCAGTTTTCTCCATTTTGGCGGCCGTTTTGGGAAAGACATTCTACAAATATGGTTTACGGCTAAACATTGTTTGTCAATATTTAAATTTATTACGAATTTGGCATTTATTGTTGCACCTACCGCAGAAATTCAACAATTTCAGATATTAACAACCATATTGGGCGCCATCTTGAATAGAGAATTTTCCCCAAAGCGGATTTTAGCGGATTTTGGATATGTTATTCCTCAGATTCTGCCCTACAAAATTACACCAAAAACAGCTTGTTAATATTTTTTTCTAGGTCCAATGCTTCAACGACCAGACTATTAGCGCAAACGACACACGGTGTCGATGGTGTGATTGATCCAATCTATCAGATTTGTCACCTGTCAATTGACGCCGTATTACGACTAATTCATGAACACTCACCGGCCACAATCGGCATGTATAGCGGTATAATTTTTGGGTATAATTGTGTGGAGACTCATGCTTGCGTTTATATATCTGCATAATGAGTTTCAATGATATTAATGAGGTTTTCTAATTAGCACAGTGTGAAAATGAAGAGCCAAGAAGATAACGTCTCAGAAGAATTTTTTGTGTGTTTTGGTTCTGTTTGGATATTTCCCTGCTATTTCCAAAGAAATTTCTTTCCATGCATCATTTTTCCGGCGCTGGTGAATGGTGCCGGTTTCTTTGTTCTTTAATATTTTGATCCTTCTCTCCACAATGCCCAAAAAAGTGTTACGCTCGTCGGCAGTGGGGGGGGGGGGGGGTTGTCTGGAAAACATTTACACATTTTGGGCCCAAAACGTTTTTTCCGACCCCGAGGGACCCACCACCCCATTTGTGCAAATTTGTTCCTCCAAATGTTAGGGACCCACCCCCTTTCTCATGTTTTTTTATCAAAATTTCAGAGTTTTTTAGCCGTTCTTCAATAACTGTGTTAACTGCCTTTCAATCCCATTCCACTATCCTTTTTTGGTGCAAAGTGTGTAAAATTAAGACTCAAGCAATAACATCCTTAATCGGTAAAGCACAGGTCAGAAAAACGTAAAATAAACTGTATTTCCAGGTGTTTCCTGGTGTTTCCAGTATCTAACAACAATAATAAAGCATTGTGTAGGTACACTGTATGTCACAAATTGCCCTAGACCGCATTATAGCCTTAATATATCGAGCGTGTTTAGTCTGACAGAGAACACTGGCCAGTGTAAATAGTGGTAAACAGGTCAGGGGTTCTACAATTATTTGTGCATGATCAAAGAACTCGTTAGTCTTATCCCCTGGGGTGGGTGAGGAGGGGAATTGTTTTGGTTAGGTATACACATAGATATATGGTTATTATACCCCCGATATTGGTCGGCGGGTATATAGTTGACGTCTCGAGCCGTCCGTCCGTACAAACATTTTGCATCATAACTCAAGAGTCGGTTGTCATATTTTGATGCTCTATATATGACATGTGACGGACCAGAAATGGGGAACGAATATGCATAATATCACGGATTGTGAGTACCAATGCCTACCAGAGTTATCCATGGGCACTGTTTATGAAATTCAATCCGTACAAAGTTTTTGCCATATAAGTGTCGGTTGTCGAATTTTTAAGTGGTTTGGCATGGTGATAGACCTGAATGATACGGGAAGGATGTATGCAGATATTACTGCATATCACAGGTTTTGCCTGTCGATGCATACCAGAGTTACCAACTTGGTTCCATCCGTAAACACATTTTGTATTATTATAACTCAACCATTTGTATGTATATTTGTGCACTAGAGTCTGCAGTATAGTCTCAGTCAGATTTTATTCTTGATTTTAGTTTGAACTTTGAAGACATTGAAGAATGTCATTTCTCAAAGCATCTGAATGCATCACATTATTTCAGTTCATCTATTTGTAAGCGATAACAGTATACAATTAGTATTGTAGTTTAGTCTTGTTGAGCAGTATTTAAGCTTCAAGATGAAGTTCGTAAATTCAAGGAGAATAGCGTTACCCTCAGTTGGGATTGTCTGAACAATAAACAGTAACGGCCATTCATCATAACCAATTCAGTTTTATTTGGATAAGTGCTGCAAATTAACATTACTTGCAATCATTAAAAAGATGAGAAATAACCAGAAGGAATGAATTTGATTGCATGCCAGAACAAGACAGTATTTCAGACATTAGAAATTTATGAGATACCCTTTTCAATTTCATGTTATGCAACAATCGGGTCAATGATATCTAGTCATCATTGAGTATTCACCATGTAGTATTTGTGATACAGTTTTATTATTTTATTACTTTTATTCGGGTAATACAACTGGGTAATACATTTTTTTTAAATACTAAATTACGGTTTTCCACTGAGAAGTGGGACGGGATCCTGTGAAATCCAGAATGTTGCTAAATCTGAGGCTAAATAGTCACTATATCTGTCTATATAGCCATATGCCAACAAACATGATACTAACATGCTTACAAACAACATTACATGGTCAGTACTTGTAAATTGTTTGAAAAAAACCCATTTTGGAAAAAAATTACAAGCACGATTGTTTCGGCCTCTGGACCACCCACCCACCGGCCCTATATACGGATTTTTTTGGTAGACCCCCTCATGTCGTCGGTGGTATATTTTGCCCCACGTCCTTTTCATCGGTTGCTCATTGTTGAAATGTGTACAAACGTGTACTGTTACACGCAGCATGTTTATGTGACCGGTGGTCAATCTATGATTGACGCCAATCACCTTGATTGGATAATCCTATATGGCGCGGCGATGTCTTCCCATCGATATGTCCACCGATAGCTTCGCATTGAGCGTCGCCTCGTAAAACTACCTGGACTATATTATAAACCCAGCCGGTGAATAGCACCCCTGGTGTCGTATTCACCAGCTGGATTTATATATAGTCCAGGTAGTTTATACGAGGCGACGCTCAATGCGAACCTCTCGGTGGACATCTATGGGAAGACATCGCCGCGCGGTATAGGATTATTCAATCAAGGTGATTGGGGGACAATCAAGGATTGACTACCGGTTACGTACATAAAACATGCTGCGCATAGCAGAGTAACGGTACATGTTTGGTTCAGTTCAATCATGAGTATAGAACCGATGGAAATGATGGAGTCCACAACCGATGAACGCAACACTTTTTGAGCATATAGTGCATTGAAACATCAAAATCCTTGAAAACAAAGAGACCGAAACCATCCACCAGTGCCGGAAAGCAATTTCTTCGGAAATGGTAGGAAATAGATCATGTCTAGTATTTGGATTGTGCTTAAATTCCATAGCGTCCAACAAACCTCCATTCATCATGTGGCGACAGGGTTTTTTTTTACAAGGGAATTCGTTGTTTTTTTAACCAACATTTGCATATTCTCATAATTTTTGTCAAAATGATTGACTGAGAAGGCCATCAGTTGGAAATTTACCGACCCTATTTGGGTGTCAGGTCGGAAATTTCCAAAACTTGGCAAGCGTGTGTCCTTTTTCCTCCTCCGTGGTTAGTCAAAAACTGCTAATTATTCGAAATTTTTCAACCGTAGTAGGGGATGTCAGGTTGGAAATTTGCATGCATAGCTATATACACACCGGCCAGTTTGAGTCTCTTTAAAATTATACGCATAATGTATACCGCTATGCATGCGGATTGTGGCCGGTTAGTGCTCGAGATTTAGTCATAATACATTGACAAATACAAATGGAAAATCTGATAGATTGGGTCAATCACATCATCGATAGCGTGAGTCGTTAACGCTATACCGAAGACATCTTGTGCGTTCAGCCGCTACCAAATAAACTACATGTTTTATAAAATAAACCCACTCGGTGAATACAACCCCTGTAGTTTCATTATTCCATCGACGACTGACCTATCTTCAAATTGTATTTTTTACAGCGATAAAGCCATGCCCAAAAGCAAACGGTATTTAAAAATGACGTTTAGCATCTATTGCACAAATTACGTAAAACTGCGCATTTTCGTTAAATGGCGAAAACAACATGACGCATATCGTAAATGTCTAAATTTTTGTCATATCACTAAATAAATTTTTCTTTAGTTTAGTAAATTAGTAAAAACACGTTCATGCGATATTACACTTGTATATGCTTTATTCTCTGATCCAGAATACATAAATGGATATTGAGAAATATAAATGGAGATAGTATACAAAAAATAAATAGGGTGAAACATGGAATATGCATGTATGTACATAATATACATAGACTCTCCGGTTGACATGCAGCCTGATCAGTATGACTGGGTATAAATTACGCATTAACACAGTAAACTGTAAGGTGACGCCATGTGTTGTATCCAAAGCGACAGGATATTGGCACGCGCATTTCCCCGCGAAAGTTATTGAATCTTTGCCAGCGATATATAGCACTCAAAGCAAATCGCATTGTTAACATTCCAGAAGAATGTATAATAGTTTTCTAAATAAATTGTATCTGTTTTTAATTAAGAACACGAGGACCACGGTGTCGTGGAAATATACGCAAGAGAAATGCACATATGTTTGGTCATTTTTATTAAACAAATAATATGCATACCGGTAGGCTATATATATATATTATCATTTATATATAGACTATACTAGTACTCTAACTAGTACCGGGGATCCGATAAACAGACCAGACGAGACCGCCAGACCAATTAAAAGTTTAAATAATTAATAGGGTCTATATACGTACGTACGGCGTTCCAACGAGGCTATAATTATACAAACTAAGGGTCCATTTACACTGATATAGAACTGCATACAGACCTGTATGAAGTCACGTGTCACGCATTACTGTGATCACAATATGATTACTAATAGTGAACGCGCGCTGATCAGTGCTCTGGTAATTGACAATTCACTACGAGTCGTTTCAGTTTAGGCCAGACATAAAAATGGATCTACCATCAGCAGACAACAGCGATGTGGTATGTGCCGCATGTATTTAAAGTGTATCCTTATACCACTTGATAATGGTTCGAAGAAAGAATGAAAATCGCATAGGAATACACAATAAACAACAGTATACACAAATAGAGGCTAGAGAGCACACATATAGCTTTAGATGGAGATTCCACCAATATTTAGGATTTCAGGTGATCAACTATATATATATATATATCTTTAATTCCTCCATATAAATGAAGATATGATATACACATGTAATACAAGAACATACAAAAACAATAGAACATAGGAACGAGAACATAACATATATACATGTACACACTTTATGTATGTGCAAAGCAAAACGAATATAGATGGAAACAGATCGGCCGGGCACACGAACAAGACAGAGAGAGATAGAGAGAGAGAGAGAGAGAGAGAGAGAGAGAGAGAGAGAGAGAGAGAGAGAGAGAGAGAGAGAGAGAGAGAGAGAGAGAGAGAGAGAGAGCGCCGGATACAGATAGAGACAGTATGGGAAAATAGAATGAAATGAGTTAAGTTAGAGAAAAGTGGGGAGAAACAGAGAGGGGTTAATTGAAGCTAGATAATCCTAAATTCATGGAGAACTGTAGCACCCAGCCGACCACACGACCAGATGTTCGCTCACATCACAGTTGTCAGACACCGTTGTTGGACATTACAAACAAATAGTAGACCCAACACAACACCATTGTATATAAGAGGGCTACCAATCTGTATGGAATGGGTATCCACCCTACAACACCCTTTATTTCACCAAATGTAGTAACATTTCCAACTGATGACAATTCCAATGACAATGTTGACCAAATGTAGGACAATATTGTTTTATTAAATTAACTAGTAGCCTTTGACTGGCCACGGGGAGGGATCAGGACACAATCTTTCCAAGTGTCTGAAATTTCCAACCTGACACCCGCCCCCATGATAAAGTTGGAAAATTTCCAGCTGATGGCCATTCCAGCCCAAATTTTTTATAAAAAGTAGGAGATTATGCAAATATTGGTCCGAAAACAATAACTCCCCCCCCCCCCAATAAAATGTTTGAAAATCAAACTACAAGATCATTTTCAACCTATTGTTGGTTTGGAAATTACAGCTAATGTCGTGTCAGGTATGAAATTTCCAACTGTTGAAAATTTTGACCAAAGTTGCCACGTCACTGTCCGTGTTCAATATTCGAAATACACGGGTTGAAATGACAACGAAAACTAAAACACATTCGCCAAGCCCGAGTAACAATTAATCAAAACAGATTTGCCTGTCGCAGTGCTTCGGCGTTGACCATGGCGTATAGCGGACACGATTTTTGCTCACACGAACTAATACCGTTTTCTTTCTGTGTGCATTTCTTTATCAACCCGTTTACACTAGTCTGCGTGTAGATCTGTGTGCAGTTCTATAGCAATGTAAATGCACCCTAAGTAGCTGGGGTAAAGTTATAATATGACGACCATCCAAAAATCACGAGACAAAGAATCCACTGCAGATCAGATTATCTAATTTTAACTAAAATATCACCTACTATTTCATCCAAATTGAGAATGGGCATGGGCCAGTCGAAATATTGGGAGCCATGAAAGGGTGCAAGAAAATTCTGAGGTAGACCCCACCCCATACCACCAGCCAGCAACTTTCATGTGCGTAATTGGTTATAATAAATATTTATAGTTAATTACATCTTGATGTTCACATAAGGTTACACTGGTGTAAATGTTTTCCATAGGCCTCAGTGCTAACGTTTTAGCGTATAGTGTTGGCAATATAAATGTCATGTCGAGTTAACTGTGACTAAATCCAGAGCCATCTGAACCGCACTGGGTTATTGCATACCGCCGGCCGCTAGCGTTAGTTAATTAGACAGCGCTGTCTAATTAACTAACGCTGACGGCCGGTGCCGGTAATCACACTGACAACACAGCTCGTATGTTTACCCTTTAAGGCTTGTTATACTAATTAATTTGCAGTCAGCTGTTTAGATATGTCTTCATAAGCAATGTATATCACGTTTCAAATTAAATATTTTTAATTTTAAAATTTAATTTAATTTGTTTTACATTTTTAGATCCTCAGTCCAGCCTAATATACACCATAAAACTGTCTTTTTCATTGCAAGTTTATAATTTTAAATTTTAAATTCAAAGTTTAACTTTAAAAAAAATTTAATTTAATTTTTATGATTTAAAAAAAAACCTGAATCTGAAATGATTAATAAACGAAATTAAACGTTTTAAAACCTAACTTACATTTAAAAAGGAAGACAGGTAGCAAGACACTCTTTTTAGGTATGGTAACTGGTAGCAAACTAATCTTCTCCGCCTAAACTCAGCTATAATATTTTGGTCGGCATCTATGAACCGACAAAATAGGAACCAAACAAATATACCGTGCCAGTATAAGAAGTATTAAATAGTTTGCCGATGACTGTGAATATCCGAACCGCACCCACACCCAGGTCTGGTAAATTGATAATAAATCAAAGTTCCCGTGGATATATTTTCGATTGGAAAACGGCTATATGTCGGGAGAATATAGCTCTATAATATCCAATAAATAGAATCATATGCTGTGACTTAATATTTCAAGATATAACGGTTTCAAAGTGAAACGTTCTGACAACCACGCGAGCCTTGTGTATAAGAAGTATTAAATAGTTTGCCGATGACTGAATATCCGAACCGCACCCACACCCAGGTCTGGTAAATTGAAAATAAATCAAAGTTCCCGTGGATATATTTTCGATTCGAAAACGGCTATATGTCGGGAGAATATAGCTCTATAATATCCAATAAATAGAATCATATGCTGTGACTTAATATTTCAAGATATAACGGTTTCAAAGTGAAACGTTCTGACAGCCACGCGAGCATTGTGTATAAGAAGTATTAAATAGTTTGCCGATGACTGTGAATATCCGAACCGCACCCACACCCAGGTCTGGTAAATTGAAAATAAATCAAAGTTCCCGTGCATATATTTTCGATTGGAAAACGGCAATATGTCGGGAGAATATAGCTCTATAATATCCAATAATAGAATCATATGCTGTGACTTAATATTTCAAGATATAACGGTTTCAAAGTGAAACGTTCTGACAGCCACGCGAGCATTGTGTATAAGAAGTATTAAATAGTTTGCCAATGACTGTGAATATCCGAACCGCACCCACACCCAGGTCTGGTAAATTGAAAATAAATCAAAGTTCCCGTGGATATATTTTCGATTCGAAAACGGCTATATGTCGGGAGAATATAGCTCTATAATATCCAATAAATAGAATCATATGCTGTGACTTAATATTTCAAGATATAACGGTTTCAAAGTGAAACGTTCTGACAGCCACGCGAGCCTTGTGTATAAGTATTAAATAGTTTGCCGATGACTGTGAATATCCGAACCGCACCCACACCCAGGTCTGGTAAATTGAAAATAAATCTAAGTTCCCGTGCATATATTTTCGATTGGAAAACGGCTATATGTCGGGAGAATATAGCTCTATAATATCCAATAAATAGAATCATATGCTGTGACTTAATATTTCAAGATATAACGGTTTCAAAGTGAAACGTTCTGACAGCCACGCGAGCCTTGTGTATAAGTATTAAATTGTTTGCCGATGACTGTGAATATCCGAACCGCACCCACACCCAGGTCTGGTAAATTGAAAATAAATCAAAGTTCCCGTGGATATATTTTCGATTCGAAAACGGCTATATGTCGGGAGAATATAGCTCTATAGTATCCAATAAATAGAATCATATGCTGTGACTTAATATTTCAAGATATAACGGTTTCAAAGTGAAACGTTCTGACAGCCACGCGAGCCTTGTGTATAATAAGTATTAAATAGTTTGCCGATGACTGTGAATATCCGAACCGCACCCACACCCAGGTCTGGTAAATTGAAAATAAATCAAAGTTCCCGTGGATATATTTTCGATTCGAAAACGGCTATATGTCGGGAGAATATAGCTCTATAATATCCAATAAAGATATTCATATAGGTTGACTAAATATTTCACGATATAGCGGTTTCGGAGTGAAGCATTCTGGGCAGCCGCGCGAGCCTTTGGTATAATAAGTCTGTCCGCACCCACACCCAGCCTCATTTCGTTCTCGCTCCATTAAAAAAGAAGTCCGTGTGACAGGCTAATTACCTTACACCATGTTAAAAATAGCTTTACCAGGGCCAGTCCGTCGGCGGTAGATCAAAGGTTATGTCGCCGCAGTCTGCTGTCTAGCATGTGGGTAAGTTACGTAATCATGTGACACATCGAAAAATAAGCTGATACTATATATCGCATTTTTTTTATTTCATTAAACTTCAGCTTTTGACAAAAACGAAATGTACCAAGTGTATAATTGAAATCCGCGGTTGTGGTTTGAGACTTCAATGGCTCGAATCCGTTGATAAATACGGAAATTACCCATGTGCATGTATAAATAAAAATATAATCTACACCCGAAATTAGAAAGAACTGAATTCATACAATTAGCGATAAAAACATGTTCATGCACGATCGTTTTCGCATTGTTTATAGGAAATACATGGTTTTGGGTTCCGTTTGCATTGAACGAACTAAAGTGTTAAATTGTCGTTTTGGAAACTAATTCAATTATATTTTGCTGATTTTCTAAAAAATATAATTCGTTTGATAACTTTGTTTTGCTGCGTCATAATTGTTTTTATCGTTTTATTGGCTAATTGCAATTCTGTTTTTCCTTAACAATACAATTTAACATTTTATACATCGAATAATAAACGGTGATTAATTTGCCAGGGTGCCCTGTCCATGCTCCCACAGGCTGAGATATGAAAGGAATATGCAGAGCTAATTAATTACTGGTTGTATGCAGGAGTCAGTGTATGGTATAAAGCCAGTGCGGTTCACACCCAGGCGCCGTGCATTAGAGCTGGGAGTATATTTTAGTCACAGATAACTCGACATGTTGGGTCCAAAATTTTCTTTAAATCTGAAAAATTGACATTTTGGGAAACTTTTTACACAAAAAAAATCATGTCTGTCTAGCAGGGAATTCGCCTTTAAATCTTATGTTTGCGTAACTAGTGTCAGAACCGCATAAAAAAATACAGTCATATTTTAGACCACACCAAAAAATTCAAACTTCACTACAAAGGGTTAATTCCTGTGCCAATGGTTATTTTACCTATGGGAAATCATAGGGAAGAGGTGTGATGATTTTTTTGTGTGAAAAGCACACAAGGCTATTGACCAATCAGGGCCCAGTGTCTATTTTATTCTCTCCTATATATTCCTCCCGCATCCGCTAGATGTCACTCGGAACCTTATTTACACCAGTGTAACCTAAAGCGATAGCCCGCTTTTTCGCGGAATAATTGTAACTCCCTACATTTCTTCAGAATTGCCCATCAATGGAAAAAATGTGTTCAAAAACAATATCACTTCTGTGGTTCTTTATTTATCACACACAATTTAACCCCACCCCCTTTAACAAATTATTCATCAAAAAAGCACAATTTTCAACCACCAGTCATGTTCAGGCCCCATTTTCACTCAGTTTTAGGGGTCTGGTGTTGCAAACTTGGATCAGCTATGGAAGACTGTTCAATATTCTTTCCATGAGAGAACTTCTGGTGATGTGAGGTCATTGAGTCCAGATCTGATCAGCTGAGCATCAAGCGCATGACTTTATCAGCACATTGAAGAATAAAATATGACATTTTCAGGTCTGCAAGGGTGATCCAAGATAACTGAATGTGGGTGTATATTGAATTAGTTGAATAAAGATATGCTCTCTTTGAATTGCTGAAGCATTTTCTTAAATGTGTCCAAGTTTTAGTGCTATTAACCTTCAAATGACCATACCCACCAGTGGAAATGACACACTTTTATGATATATATCTGTATATCACTGGCTATAAAATCCAGAATACTTGTTAAATTAGGTTCTTATCACAATTGATATATGTGTCGTTGACATGCCCATGTTGTGGGTCATTTGAATTATCATGTGACTATTACCACCTTGAAATTTTTTGAAAATACCTTGAAAAATTGGCATTTTTTATGAAAAATCTTACTATTATTTTTGGCTGATGTAAGTGAAAGAAGACATCAGCAACAAGAATAGCCACATCAAGCATGAGATATCCATTGGACGGAAAGACCAGGCTCTGTAAAATGCATTAAAATACTTTAAAGTGACTCACAGGAATCAAAAATGATAAAAAGCTATTTTTTCCTTTTAGGTTACACTGGTGTAAATGTTTTCCATAGGCCTCAGTGCTAACGTTTTAGCGTATAGTGTTGGCAATATAAATGTTGGGTCCAAAATTTTCTTTAAATCTGAAAAATTTACATTTTGGGAAACTTTTTACACAAAAAAATCATGTCTGTCTAGCAGGGAATTCGCCTTTAAATCTTATGTTTTCGTAACTAGACTAGTGTCAGAACCGCATAAAAAATACAGTCATATTTTAGACCACACCAAAAAAATCAAACTTCACTACAAAGGGTTAATTCCTGTGCCAATAGTTATTTTACTTATGGGAAATCATAGGGAAGAGGTGTGATGATTTTTTTATGTGAAAAGCACACAAGGCTATTGACCAACCAGGGCCCAGTGTCTATTTTATTCTCTCCTATATATTCCTCCCGCATCCGCTAGATGTCACTCGGAACCTTATTTACACCAGTGTAACCATAAGTCAACACATATAGTTCTGAGTAGTGCAGGGTCGTGACTGGTCGTCCATTTTTAACATGGATTCAAATGCCATAATTTCTTTTGAATATAACGTGGCTGCCAGTTCTGGGGTGAAGTTCGAGTATAGCTCCTGCGATATATCCCTCTACCCATCCGAACAGACGAATAAACAAAGATCCGGACAGACCGAAAACAATACTTGCGTCCAGCATAGACTGAAGCAAGTATGCATATTCTGTAATTCCAAAACTTTGCAATTCATAGAAATTTATGAATAATTTCATGAAGATTTGTTAGAAAAAGCTGTCAGCTGTGTGAACGTAGCCTCGATACTATATATGACGAGAAGGGTGAAATATTCAACTAATTTCGCCCTGTGCCAATGCATTCTCTTATATATACGAGTCTCCCATTACATAGGATTTTTATGTTCCTGGTGGGCGAAAAATATTTTGGCATTGGAAACAATTTACAAAATATTTACCTTGACAGAGTAAGCCAGTGCATTCTCTTATATATGCGAGGCTCCATATAGGAGACTCGCATATATAAGAGCATGTACTGGCACATGATCTTTAATACTGCACCAACGCAGCTCCTGCCATGAAAGGGTTAACGTTTCGTGGTGGTTCGAAGCTTGGTGCTATGCTCTTTTTTGTTACACACACGGTTCGGATTTGTGGAGCAAAATAGTTCCATAAATACGGTTATAATTTTATTTAAAATACTTTTTATACGGACTTTATATTTGCCGCCGAAATACATTTTCAAGTCATGTAATATGCCGTATCACTAACTCGCGGCCATTTCGGATCCACCAGGTCCGGTTCCGTGGTTTCATAGATTCATCCATCACCGGTTCCGTGGTTTCAGTGCTACAGGTCAAAGTTTTGGAGTAGCATTTCCATATATGGAGCTTTTGAATTATTCATGACCATATTATGGAAAGTTAAGTAAAACCACGGAACCGGACCTGGTGGATCCAAAATGGCCGCGAGTTAGTGATAGGGCATATTTAGAAAATCCAGTTATGACTTTTCTTCAGCATGAAGATCGTTTCTTGTTAGTCTATTCCTGTTATGGTGAACAAGAAGAGCGTTATTCTCATTTATATGCAAACAAGTGAAACAAACCAGCCGGAAAATTGTTATAATTAAGTTGTTTTCGGAGTGAATAATTGGTAGGTATTTCTTGCATTTATCGACCTATTTATCCGTCTTTCCAAAATTGGAGTTTCAAATGAGCGATGTCGTTTTATATAGTACATGTACCGGCAGTTACCACGTGCACGATTATGTAAGGAAAATATACACGAGTTGTATCATAAGTGGCCTTCTGACTGTCCAGAAAAAATGGAATCTAGCATGATTTTTGTCGGATCGTTTGGGGCTAATTTCTGGCAAATGCCATCGTATAACGGAACTGAAATTACAAACCTTAAACAAATTAAAAGCTGGTCTGACCGCTGCCATCATGTATATTTTCGTAAATAAATCTAACATTTTTTATTTAAGTGTATAGGGCATATTTAGAAAATCCAGTTATGACTTTTCTTCAGCATGAAGATCGTTTCTTGTTAGTCTATTCCTGTTATGGTGAACAAGAAGAGCGTTATTCTCATTTATGTGCAAACAAGTGAAACAAACCAGCCGGAAAATTGTTATAACTAAGTGAATAATTGGTAGGTATTTCTTGCATTTATCGACCTATTTATCCGTCTTTCCAAAATTGGAGTTTCAAATGATCGATGTCGTTTTACATAGTACATGTACCGGCAGTTACCACGTGTACGATTGTGTAAGGAAAATATACACGAGTTGTATCATAAGTGGTCTTCTGACTGTCCAGAACAAATGTGAAAACTTAGGAATGTGCATATTCTGACAGTTGATATCTATAGCCACACACATCTCACACGAACATGTAAGTTGGTTAGATCCCATTATGTTTAATTATATAGAAAACAGACGAATAGTTTTATGGCATCAAATCAGATGCCACATCTTTAAAGTCAGGTCTTCTAAAATCAATCGTAATATTATATGGACCGCGGAAACCATATTAATGCCGAAAAGGAGGTCAGGCGTAATATCATCCGCCTTTGAGAATTACTTTTTCTACTGATATCTAATGGGTTTTGATACATTTCGGTTACGTCCACGATTTCACATAGCTGGCAAAATTGCCTGCAATTTTCCGCAGATTAAGTTTGCACGGTATGTTTTTGCGGCCATTTCGTCATGGAAGACCGCATGGTGCCATAATATGAACGGAACCGTGCACATAACATGCATCTTTACCAAACTGAAAGACATGTGCGAGAAGTAACATTTATCTAATTCCACTTGTAATAATATTATTGGAATTTGCCTTGAAATACCTGAGTGTATGATTTATTCTTGCGAGATAATTGCATGATATTTACAGGCAAATTGCGGTAGCAATGTTACTAGTGGAACTACAGAGATTTTACTTCGCACGTAGTTAGCTGTAGCACAGATGCACTTTATATGCTTGTTTCCGTTCATATTATGCACCATATCGTTTTTTTACGACAAAATGCCTGCAAACCATACCGTGCAAACTTGCCAGTGTATGAACGTACCCTTACTATATGTATTGCACTGTTTTGAGTGATAAACTCGCACTTATAGCTATATATATAGCACGTGTCGTGTTTCGAATTTGATATGTTAGACGAGATGCCCAATGCCACTAGTGCATGATAGCATGATTTTTGTCGGATCGTTGGGGCTAATTTCTGGCAAATGGCATCGTATAACGGAACTGAAATTACCAACCTTAAACAAATTAAAAGCTGGTCTGACCGCTGTCATCATGTATATTTTCGATAATAAATCTAATATTTTTTATTTATCACATGATTAGCACTATTTTCCTATGTAATATTCGAGCGTAATAGACACGTGTAATATCGTCGCGTGCAATGACGTCACGCTGCTCTTTGGGACAAAGTTCTCTGTCTGTTAATTATTGTTGTTTTCGATAAATTTTAAGCGATTATATGATCATGTGATAAAAAGTATCTCAAACTCGTTATATTGTATACGTAATTTATCAACCTCGTCAACTAAATTCTACTTGAGCCTCGGTAAACCTCGGCTCAAATCGAATTTAGTGAACTCGGTTGATAAATTCCGTATAAAATAGAAACTCATGTGAGATCCTCTATTTAAGTGTATTGCCAGTTACAATTCATTCTGGCTTGATCTATCCGATTTTCAAATGAATACGGACAGTTCGATTTCTCTGAATAATGCAGAATGAATATTGACCTACAAAAGTCTTAAACAAAAAAAAAATGAGTATTTTCCTCACGTTATGTGCGATCATGTCAGCGTATTCTTTAAAATCACTTCTTCGAGAAACGCTCTTTAAAAAAAACGCTCTATAATTTGTTTCCCCAGTTATGAATATCTCCGTTATTTAGTCAAATTAAATATTAATTTTTTTTTTATATTTTTTGTTTAATTTCTGAATATCTGTTTTTATTTCGTCAATATAATCTTCATGCTGTGCCCGTGGTCAGTTACGTCCACGATTTCACATAGCTGGCAAAATTGCCTGCAAATTTCCGCAGATTACTATGTATTGCACAGTTTTGAGTGATAAACTCGCACTAAAAGCTATATATATAGCACGTGTCGTGTTTCGAATTTGATATGTTAGACGAGCTGCCCAATGCCACTAGTGCACGATAGCATGATTTTTGTCGGATCGTTTGGGGCTAATTTCTGGCAAATGCCATCGTATAACGGAACTGAAATTACAAACCTTAAACAAATTAAAAGCTGGTCTGACCGCTGCCATCATGTATATTTTCGTAAATAAATCTAACATTTTTTATTTAAGTGTATTGCCAGTTACAATTAATTCTGGCTTGATCTATCCAATTTTCAAATGAATACGGACAGTTCGGTTTCTCAGAATAATGCAGAATGAATTGTGACCTACAAAAGTCTTAAATAAGTATTTTCCTCACATTATGTGCGATCATGTCAGCGTATTCTTTAAAATCACTTCTTCGAGAAACGCTCTTTAAAAATAACGATCTATAAATTATTATTTTTGTTGTTGTTATTTAGTCAAATTAAATTTCTTTAAAAAATAAACGCTCTTTAAATGAATCGCTCTTTTAATAAATTATGTTTTATTTTTTGTTTAATTTCTGAATATCTCCGTTATTTCGTCAATATAATCTTCAGGCTGTGTCCGTGGTCAGTTCAGTATTAAGATTTATATAACGTAATGGTGGGTTCGATGGGCGTATACGGTACGCCATTATGTATCTATAGATGATAAATAATATCCGCGGTTAAGTATCTAGATCTGATAATGCTATGCGGAGCGGGTGCACCGTTGTTCACACACTTTCATACTTCTTTGTGCCGGAATGCCAAACATAACAAAAAATGCCAAAATATGCCAGGCATATTAACCAGTGTATGAACATGGAGGTCAATAGGAGACACTCGTCACGTGACTGAAGCTTTCTTTAGGTTAAGAATCCTTTGGAGACCAGATCGACGATTCCACACAAAACACCAAAGATATATTCAGATTTCCCCGTGACATTTCATGGTTCAAACGCAGACCCAATAATCGAAGAAACTCTTCTCAGTAATGCTCAATAATAAACTGATCATTTGCATGAAAAAAAGTTCCATTATTTAACGTATACATCATATACAGTTAGTATACAGATTGATTAACATATTTTCAACCAACCTATAGATATCCAAGAAAGTTAAAATCCCGCCAGCCTTTGCAATATATACAGTAATATTGCGCACCTTATATATATATGGTCTTATATATAATTCCAATGCTGTCAGTATCGATGCAATGTTAATTGGGATTTGTTCCAAGGGAATTTATAGTGAAAAGGTGAGACATATATTATCTAATAAATAATTGTTTTTGTTTTTTGTTTTATGATGACATTTAACGACCAGCTCCGACGTGATTATTTCACTAAACGACGAGAATGATTTATGAGTTTTCGTAATTTCTTGTCATTACCAGGTGCGAAATGCTCCAGTTCGTGATATCGAAACACGCTGTCCACAACCATGACCGCATTTGCGCACAATTTTTCACATGAAGGGAATTTGATGACATCTTAATGAATATAAATAGCATTTCATTGATCGAAAGGTTTGGCGTACTTCATGTTTTTCTTCACTCAACCTAAACAATTTAGTGTGTCATAATATTAAATTTCCACAAACTTCAACCCATGCATATATATACGCTCATTTATGGGCTTAACGTGCGCACTCCAACACAATGCACTCCGTGTCACGAAAAGACAAAGCAACAGGGAAGTAACCCAGAGGTAGCGTACTGGTCTCTCGTGCTAGCGGACAGGGAATCGCAACCTTCTCAGGGTATTCTGACACAGATCAGAACTCGGTCAGATACTAAGTTTGTCAGGCTGAAAAGTCTAATTTGAGATCACTGAATAAAGATCCGAATTCAAAATGCCGACTCACCCATATTACAGCATGTATTCACGTATGTTGTCGTGTTTGCAGTACGCTGTCCGTTCGGGCGTAGACATTAAAGATGCATAATCCGAATTTACGTTCACCAATTACTATTTCTTTGGCTTCGGGGGTAAAACAATATTTAATTCGAGTCGAGGAACCCACCAATCAAAGCTCAGAGTGATCAGATATCGATTTTTAAAATTGATTTCCCGAGACCATGCAGTGCATCTATAACCGGACGGTTCCTACATTGAAACATATACAGATCTATGCAGATACAGATACAATTACACATGAGCAAGTCGATTTGAAACGTGCTGTTCTGATCTGAAACAATATTCAACGCATGTCCATTTATGACATTTAAGCGTTGTGGCTAAAAAGAGCTACGGGTTACCCCTATATTCAAATGCTATATTTATTGTATTGTGATCTTTAGTATAATGTTTAGTTAACTGGAAGTAATTAATATTATGCCCTTTTATTCTTTTAGGAAATATTCATATTTCGTACATTCTATTATCATTTAAATTGTGTCATTTCACTCATCTGTTATCTTGTCCAAATACACTTGAGTCATCAGTATTGGTAATATCATGTATAATGTTCTAGCAAATCCAGTTCATAATCTGCATATTCATCCACTTATTATTAAATTATTACTAACAGTTCATCGTATTAACGTGTTTACTCGGCAACTTTTTCATATTCAAAATTTCATTCATTTTCAATATGCACCTTTCGCCGCCTAACTTCCGGTCCGATGCGCACGCGGTTACTAAGATACGACGTCTTTGGTTTCTAAGCATCGGGTTGTGGTTGGGGTTGCTTTTGCGGTGCATCATGGGGAAGGGTAAAAATGCTATGTAAACAAATCTAACATACAGTGGCTAAACCGTACAAACATATAATCGAAAGTTGCTTTCGCCAAGACGAAAAATTCTATTTTTAGAACATATATATACTACAGAAGAATCAAAACAACACCATAAAAACAAATTTTTAGGCCGGATAGCCGGTTTCACAACAGCAATGAACGTCGGTATAAATTGTACATAGACATTTGCCGATCGCAAGCGGGCTCCATTTGAGCGAAGGACTCTTGTCTATAAATAAAAACGGCCTTTGATCACTTCAGAAAATAATTTTCTCGCAAAAATTCCCTCTTCAAATGTCATCTTAACACATATACAACATCTGTCGGAAATTCCATAATATTGTAACGGAAAGGCCGTTGTGTGTGCAACACATATTGATATTACCTTGGCTCGGGTGTATTCACAATCTTAAAGTAGAGACTATTTATTTGGACACCCCACTCGTCATTCTCTGTACGCCTAGTTGGTTAAGTTGCTGATCACTAGTTGTCAAAAATATGTACGTCAAGTTGTGATGAACCATGAAGTAGGTTTCCATATTCCACCTCCCGATGATCATTATTAACCTTCAGTCACACGACGAAGGCGCTGTTCCCTTCCACATCCGTTTTCCGATTTCTCGACAAAATGTGTTCATATATGTTCAAGCACCGAACTATATGTATCAATCGATACCGTGCTGAAATCTTTAAGTCTATTTGAAATCTATTTTAAAATGTATTATGACATTGAATTACATGATGTAGTTCATCGAAAAGCATGGTACGTAATTGAATACTTCTGCGCTACATGTATACATATCATGCATATTACTCCTCGTTTTCCGGTGACTCAAGAGATGAAACTCTATCTTTTCAATATAAGTACCAAAAGCATTTCAAATAAAATTAAGTAAACATAATATAATAATGTAGAATTAAACTTATTGAAAAACATAAAAGCTCAAGTCTTGATTGTTCGTTATCAGTACTTGGAGTGATTTGTTGATTTAAGCGACAGGAAACTGAGATATGCACGTACAACCAAAATCGACAGCGCATGACATCTCTCTGTACATAACACACTTTTTCAGATCGATATTATGATCAGAAGACATATTTAGGCACAGTGAATTGTAAAATACAGTCTATCTCCCCAGTTAACGAACATTGACAATTGCGATATTGTCGTCCAAATTGTGACACAATATGTCTTATCCACACATATCTTAGCCAAGTCTACTTATGTGGACATATGTGGTTTTATTGGAGACACTGTGTCTAAAATGTGGGCATATATAGTCCTGTATCCAGGGACTTTTTGATGTGCGAGCGCTATCTACTCCCCATTGTTTTGGGGTTTCAATATGAATCTAAATAGAACTACCAATGGGCAGGGTGGGTTTGGGGGTAATTTTCTCCAATCGTTTGTCCGTGAGTCTCTGCCGGAAAATTCCAACCCAAGAGGTGCAACTAGAAGCTGGCACTTGTAGGACTTTTCGGGACTGGCCAGTCGATATTCATGTAGTGATACACAAGGAAGCACTCGCAGTCACGACCCCTTCGTCACATCACCGTAAATATAAGGCGATGGTGCACATACGACCTGTATGTTTTATTAGTAAAATTCCCACGTATACACAATTTCATCACATAATATAACATACAGCCCACTCCCCCAAATACAGTTTGTTACTTGCGGAGTCGAATAAAAATCGATAAATGTTAATAAGAATACCTTGATTGATTCAGACAAAGTCTATACGTTCAATGGAGTGACATTTCGAAGATATAGTTATGTTTAAATGGGTCGAAAGGGACATATCATTACTGTACGATTTATGTATTACGTCGCAACTGACGATTGTCGTCGTACACAACTAGGCGTACAGAGACTGACGAGTGAGTTGTCCAAATAGATAGTCTCTACTTTCAGATTGTGAATACACCCGAGCCAAGGCAATGTCAATATATGTTGCACACATAACGACCTTTCCGTTGCGATATAGTTTGATTTCCGACATATGCTGTATATGTGTTAAATGGCATTGAAGAGGGAATTTTCGGGAGAAAATTATTTTCTGAAATGATCAAAGGCCGTTTGTATCTATAAAAGAAAGAGTCCTTCGCTCAACTGGAGCCCGTTTGCGATCGGCAAATGCATATGTACAATTTATACTTACGTTTATTGCTGTTGGGAAACCGTCTATCCTGTCTGAAAACTTGTTTTTATGGTGTTGTTTTGATTCTTCTGTAGTATTTATGTTCTAAAAATAGAATTTTTCGTCTTGGCAAAAGCAACTTCCGATTATATGTTTGTACGGTTTAGCCGCTGTGTAACCCGATCTCGCGCGGCACTCCTAATGGAATTAGTCTTAGTAGACAGTTCAGTTCAGAACATTTGTCAGTGCTTTAACTGATTTTAAAGAACCATTGGGGGCATTTTGTCCAGACTTTCAATAGATAGTCATTAGTCATTCATCATTCGTGTTCTGGTAACTCAAGTGGATGGACGTGCTGGTGAGAGCTCCTCGCTAATCCTTTGAGTGGCCGTTGATTTTTTTTGTCGGACTTGGCTGGTTATGGAGTTAATCCCAGTCAAGTCCGCCAAGTGTTGAGCGATTTCCAGTCTGCTCGCTGTGTTAGCGGGCATGTCCATGCTAATATGGACAGACTGGATGTGGTACTGGAGTACCAGGTCACCCCTACAGGACCCTCTGTCGGCCGCAGCTTGGATGGACGGACCGGAACCCATGCACCGGTCCGGGGCTTACCAGACCACACATATCGCGACCGGGATGAAGAAAAGGCCAAGACACCCACCGCCGCCGCAGGGACGCAGACAGGAGGGCAAGGTGGAGACAGGGGAACGGTAAGCTCACCCCAGCTCCCATCCACTTGGCCCACGGACATAATGCACAGCTGTCGACGATGTCACCACCAGCGGAAACAGGGACGCCGATGTCACCACCGACGTCCCTGCCGCCGACTTCGTGGTGGAGATGGATACTTGCACTTGGTTAATTTGATTTATGTGATTGTAATTATATGGAATGTTAGTTTCATGTTTGCGAATTTCGTTTTAATTTCAATTGTGAACCGCCCAGAAACTGAGGATTTAATTTGGCCAAAGTTGTTATTAATTTGGCCAATAACATTTTCATTTGGCCAAAATAATTTTCGGTCCAGCGCAAACACTGTACTTACTGGAATTCATTCGTCTTCTTGTGAGCAGCAGAAATAACTCAATTATTACATGATCCTACCCTTATTCCATTCAATAAACCCATTCTATAAATTGTGATATTAAACGTTCGTTTAATAACAGGAATTGTTATCCTTCATCCCATTTTCCTCTCTTCTGATTGGCTGAGAGTGCGTCACATGGCGGGCTCAAGGGTAACATTGTCTCAGTTATTGACCGCTCAGCTGTTACCAGTAAACATAGAACTACGGAGAACTCACAGCGCAGAGATTCTCTGACAGCTCTCTGATAATTTCGAAAAACACTGTTTTTATAAACCCCACCGTTTCATAACAACCGCGAACTGTGGTGTTTGCTAATTTGCATAATTGTGTGGTTTTTTATTTGCAATTAAAGCACGCTATGTATAAATGGTGTTATCATAGACACATATCTGTTATAAGGTGTAATATTCATATTGGACCTTTTTATATCAATAATAAAGACCGTGGGAAAAATAGATAAACCTTATTATGTAATTGGTATGCTGCAGACAATTGCACATACGATGTACATACGTTACAACTACGTTTATGTACTAGATCAAATAGCCACTCTTTGATGTTTATCAACTGATTATTTCTTTTCTTCAATACATTCATCAGACTTCAGAGAATACCCGTATGTTGCGTAAGGATCTGTGACAGATGTCAATTTCTTTTTGCACTACTACAACGTGTTAGTTCCACATTTTAGCATTCTGGAAATTAACACGTCTGTCGGCGTCTTCACGCTCATTTGAAACGAAACCGAACATTTCGCTGCATGGCTACTCAACTTCGAAATTGCTTCACTCCTCTTTCCGTGAACCGATTTCCACAATACAATGCAACCAGCAAACTGACCGGAGAATATCTGCGCAAATGACGGGTCTGTTAATTGATCCAGATTATGAATGTTTTATTTTCTAAATAGCGATGATTCCAACATAACATTAACTTTTCGAACTGGATTAAAGAATATATGCGCGCATTTATGCCTGCTATAAAGGAGTTCGTGTGTACTTCATTGTCAGATAACAAAACAGTTATCACCCTTGTTTTCGTGAGACACGGGGATTTGTCGCCGCTCTCGACCTGGAATGTCACCCTCGGGCCTGGCGGCCCTCGGGTGACATTCCAGGTCTCGAGCGGGCGACAAATCCCCGTGTCTCACTCAATTGCGGGCGATAACTGTATAATAGTGCCCGGTGACCTTTGACTTCCTGTTTGTCGTATGTTAACATTCCGTACTATGGCTCCCAATATATTTCCAACAAACTATCATGAATGAAGAGTTTGAAAAGTTATGTCATTAGATATACGCCATTAAATGCGCCAAAGGTCTTTATTTATCTGGGACTATTTCTTTACTCAGGAAAACAACGAATAGTTACGTGAAACGTCATCGCATGCCTCATAGAAGCCGATGTTAGTTTCGCGTCCCACTTGTTGATATAAGTATGTTTTGTCGATGTTTTGGATCATGTAATAAATAGAATCTACAACTCGTCCCCAGTTTATAGCGGAAATTACAAAACTCGTCCAGTAAATTAGGTATGGACCTCGCCAAAGGCTCGGTCCAGACCTAATTTACTGGACTCGCCGTTTTGAAAGCCAAGTCCTCAAGTTTCGTTTGGTTTGATTCGGTTTATATTGTGGTTCGTTTCAGTCGCTATATCCACCATATACTCACCCTTGGTTATATCTGCTAAAGTTGTCATTTTTGTGGTGCTTGGCTAATCCGAACAATTTCAGCAAAAGCCATTGTTTGTATATATATGAAACATTCAAGATCATATCTTAAAATATTTTAATAATGGTGGCGCTGGTGTTTGAAAATAAAAACGACAGAAATAGCCATCTCAACCATGGTCGGTATGCAACAACCGACTTAGGTATACAAAATAAATTCCACAATACTTGCCCCGCTCTGTCCCAGGGGTTACAACTACTACTGGGACACATGTAATGACTAGAGTTAAACACATTCTATCAGCTTCTGTAACGCTTGTCCCGCCCTGTCCCTAGAATAACTACTGGGACGCAGATAACCACCAGAAATACAAACGATTTTATAATCTTCTGTAGCGCTTGTCCCGCTCTGCCCAAATGGTTACTATTGGGACACAGATATCCACTATAAATAACGAGAGGCCGATCACGATCGGCAGATGTTAACCCATCCCTTGGCGATAAAAAATTAATGTGTTCGGATAAATGAGAATTTTGGTGTTGAATTATAGAGTATACTGTTATGTACTATTATAGACAAATGTACATAACACAAATTATTGGAATTTATGGGTCACTGGCATTTATATAAGAGAATGTGTCCTAGTATACAGATAAGCAACCTCACCACTGACCCATTAATATCAATTATATAGCAGAGCTGTCAAAATATCACAGGAATTGTTTATGTTGAACACTGACCTCTCTATTAAACCAATAACAATTATAATGATATCAGACCATCTGAAGATATAACTCTGCAGCAGAGATGTCTACTGTTAATATCATGTGATGTTTATTGTTGAATCTTTATTTTAAATTAGATACCATAGCCTTCTTTATCAGATTATTTGCACATTGGCATAAGAGACATCAGAAAATAATATAGCCTTATCAATAGCTAAGTAGTCCAAAGGCAACTGGTGAATTGAATTTAATTTTGCTCCAAACAGATTTACCAGTACATAACACAAGATTTTGGACCGATTTAATCAAATTTGGTGTGGTGATTCGGGGTACCCTTGGCAGAGTTATAATGGTGTTAGTTTTTCAAATTTTTTTAATTTAAAAACTTTTTAATTATTTAAAAAAATTAAAGGGACACATTGGAAATCTTTTTATCAACTTTTATCATAATCATCAATATCTAAATGAAAACAAATGACAATGTCAATGACATTTTTTTTTATTATTATTATAAAAGTTAAAAGTAATTTTTTTTTTTAATCGATTTTGTTTTTCAAATTTATTTTCGAAAAAGGGTCATAACTCATTTAAAATTAATCGGATCAAACCCATATTCGAACTCGAACTCGAAAAAATGTTTGAGTTATGGCAGAATGCGTGAATTCGAAGTTGAAAAAGGGCCATAACTCTGTATTTTGGGCTGAGAAACCCATATACAAAATTTGGTTTCGATTGGATAGAAAATGTTTGAGTTATCGCATTACTCGTAAAGTGTCTACGGACAGACAGACAGACGGACAGACAGACATACGGACGAACGACGAGTGGTCAATCCGGGCAACGACACTATGTTTACCATACTATGGTATGGGTAAACATAAAAACGATTCTATAAACTTCTGTCCCGCTTGTCCCGCTCTGCCCCAAGACTTTATACATGGGACCACACATACCCCATACCTTTCTGCGCACGTTTGTCAGTTATGTTGATATTATATCATATGAAAACGTTTATTTGTCCGACCGTCTGGGTTACCGGAAATAATATCGCTTTTTCGGTATTATAAAGTTAAATTCGAATACCAGAACAATCGCCATAGTGTGTCTGACCATGGACAAACATATATGGATGTAACTTTTGAACAGGTATAAGACAATCCTGGCTTTGTGTGTAATGTGGAAAGTGTCGCATGTTGTCTTGGAGTTATAGGAAGGCCCTTAAAGCATGGGACTTAAATATCTGTTGACGAATAGACTCAATCAGGATTGCTTGGAAAATCTGTTTTCTGCATGAAATCCGTTCTGCTGGAGGTTTCCGTGACAACCCAAGCTGTTTAGAAAGTGCTTCGTTGTTGCTGCACTAAATCCACCGAAAACTGCAAACCGACTCATCGATGACTCAGACAGCATGCTGGCCACCATTGATCAGATGCAACCAGGAAGTGCACCGAAATCTCAAGTTGAAGACTTCGTGGTTCCCCCGGAAACATCTCAGCAAATTGTCACGGGAACATTATGGCATCACTACCTCTGAGCAACAGACTGCTGTGTATTGCCGGATATTGCATTGCACGGCAGTTAAGGGCAGCCTTACTGCATTTGCTACGAACCCCTAATTGAACAGTCAAGAGATGCAGATGGATGAAAAAAGACAATATTCTCTATTTGGAAAGCCCTAGCCAAGACAAAGGGAGTATTTTCCTGAAGCTGTTTCCGAATGTGTTATATCAAGGAAAAATACGTTTACGATTAACAAATGCCATGAATAGCGCAGACGAACTAAATTTTTCCATGTTGTTCCTCTTTAAATAGAAATGCGATTGACATTTTCCTGATATTAAGAATATAAGCAGCACTGAAATACCTTAATCAGGACAATAAATCAACCAAAGGCAAACGTAAGAACAGAAAACTCCTGAAAGTCGGCCATCGTTAACTTTGTGAGTACATTTTTATTCATATTCCAAAGCATCTCTGAAACATAGTCAATACTGTATGATCACCAATTGCAAACAGTTTCGCTAGCGAATCGCTTTCAGATACAGCCACTGAACTGAATGATGCTTCCTGACAAAATGTAATGAATATTCATTCTCCCGTTCAATATACAACAAGTTGAGACATCCTGATATCCACAATAATTCATTTCAAACCACAAGGCAGAGTTCTGTCAAGCTGTTCGGACCACTGCCATCACGTAATACAAACTATATTAACCCTTTCAGTGCCAAGTCCGATTTTTGTATCAACCCATATAGGGTTGATACACAAATCGGACTCGGCACTGAAAGGGTTAACTATAATAACAAATTTATTTAGGACTAAAATTGTGTGGGTTACAAGTCTTTCTGATTTGATCTAGCCAGGTTGCGAATGAACATTGACAGTTCATTTTCTCAGAATAATGCAGAATAAATTGTAACTGAATTTTTTTTTAAATAAAAAATATAAGAATTGGAATGTTGTGGTTGGCCCAATAATTAAAGGGACCTTGTAGTTAAATCAGCATTTAATATATAATAGCTGCTCAATATCAAAGCTTTCGGCCACAGGCCTTCCTCAGTGATGATCCAAAATACACTTTCGGCTACATGTTACAAGATTAATAATCTAAATGACAATCGGTTGAACATTATCATCACTGAGGAAGGCCTGTGGCCAAAAGCTTTGATATTGAGCAATTCTGACTTCCAGTTTAATAACAAATTTGTTCGTTCATTAATGCGAAACAACCAATCACACGAAGACATCCCCCTTCGGCTAGATAAATATGGTCGTGGAGCTAATTCGATACGGCAAACAAAACAGAATCCGCCATTTATCAATGACATTTGCCAAACCATAAATGACACACAGAGTCGAGAGAGGAAGACCATTTGTGAACTCGCGGTCCCTAAGTCATTGGGTGCAGGCCTTATGGAGATTAATGTATGTGTATCAGATTTATGGAGTACAATGCGTTTGTGCAGAAGGATAAACAGTCCGATGCTCGTTAGTCCAATAGTTCGATAGTTATACAAGGTCCGATGGTTCGATAGTCGGGGTTTCAATATGGTCCGAAGGGTCAATAGTCGGTTTGGTTTCGTATATAGTCTATGTGTACATGTATTTATTATATTTTCATCAACTTTTTACGTCAAAATATAAATCATATCCCCACTCACAGAAGACTGAACGTGTTATAACTCTCAAGATGTTTTCCTACTCTCAGCACTGCGTAATGATGTTAATTTTTGGGTCATTCGATATCCTTGTGTGTTTTTTTAAAAGAAATGGCTGGTGATATTGTATATCTATTATATTAGAACATATTAGGTCTAACCGTGTATTTCATTGTGATCTGTGTCATTTCGGCCAATTTGGCCGGTTACTTCATGTCTGTTTTTCATCTGACGTGGTGTCGAATAAATGATGTGGAGGATTTATGTAAATGTTAGCCCAAACTACATTTCCAAGTAACGATGGTTTTGTTGTTTATTTTGAGGAATAATACCGCGTCAGATGAATTCAGCCCAAATATGTTAACAGTTGTCGTGTAAAACATTCGGCAGTAGATTAGCGTTATTTAGTATTTGTGGATGTCCTTTAACATGGGGAAAATAGACTACTGCACTTGAACGAGCATGTGAATTTGTCGTTTTTAATGTATAGCAACTTGATAATCAATAACAGAGGCATTCTCTGTCAAATATGGTCGCTCTATTTACGGTATTAATTGCGGAACTTTCTAAAGTAAACTACGCGTAAACGGATCATGCGGTAAATTATAGAAGGTGCCGGAATCAGCCTAATCGCCCCAGGGCCAACTCGCCCAGTCGACGTGTGTCAATTCGGTACCTACTATAACATGTACCCCAGGATGAGTCTGGCTCGGAATAAAATATGTATACGGGTGTTATATAGCGTTTTGTCCGTTGTTTCTCAATGAATATTATTGAAATTTGGTGTATATGTCCGGGCTGGGACAAGGAATACAACAACGTTTGAATTGTTTTTAAATTTACAAATTTGTTGATTTTATTCATTTTTTTTTTTCGTTCTGAAAACACACTATAAAGTGTATATAATATAATAACGAACACGAGACATACATAATTTATAAACTGTTAACAAAAGATATCAAATTCAATACATGACAAAGTTGACTCAGTGGAGTTTATAAAGTGAACATAAAAACATTGAGGTAAGAATCTTTTTAAGGAATGCAACTTTATTTAATGATAATAAACACATAAATTAAAATAACAAACATGAGACATACATAATTTATAAACTGTTAACAAAAGATATCAAACTCAATACATGACAAAGATGACTCAGTGAAGTTTATAAAGTGAACATAAAAATATTAAGGTAAGAATCTTTTTAAGCATTACCAAACCGTTTAGCACAGACCACAGTCCACTTCACTCATCCGATCATCACCAAACTTCATAGTTATCTTGATATTGATCTATCAGATGAGAGCCATCAAATATTTTTTTAATTTCATAGGAAAAAATGGTCGCCAGCGGCCATATTGCATTTACGTTATATGTTATCGCGTTATGTCGATATCTAGTATTACTTAGAAATTTCACCTTTCCAGATTCATAATTGCTCCATTGACTGTAACAGATGAAATTATTCCCCTCTTCGGATAGAGTGTCACTGAAACTTTATTTTGTCAGACTGTCTGTATAATCACTGATTATATATGGCAACAATCTGTAATAAGATGTAGCACTATTTTATTTTATATTTACACGCAGTGCTGTTTTTATACAACAATTCTACCCCCCTAGATCATCATGTGATCGACCATACATCGCGCGAGGACCTGGTTGAATTAAGGGGGGGGGTTATGGATCACTTCTGTCCTCAAGCTAGATTATACTTATGACATTTAATGGCATGTTTCTAACGTGGAGGGTTAGATATGCTTGAGAAACCACCACTCTTTAATTCACACCAAGTTCTCAGCTGTCATGAACCCATAGTCATGATATATGGTTTATTTTATGTATACTAGTAATATAGTTATTTTCAGTACCTTTATATACCAGTACTGTGTATAACAATGCATATAAATTAATCCATGTATACATGTATATTGATTCAACGGATTCAGTGGTTTTGTCAATCAGTCTATCAAATTTGCGGGGAAAACATGGCCACAAGCAGTACACCCTGCTAAATTTCGAATTTGAATCAATTGGCGCACCCTGCAGCCAGCTTTTATTGGAGAACTTTTTCTCATGTGGATATTTTGGGTCACCGCTAGATGTGAGCCATATTTTGTTCTCAAACTGTCCTTGTGAAGACATCACTGCCAGCGGTGATCTTCAATTTTACTATTTTTATGGCTAAATAATTTGGTTGATCCTACAGACGACACCCCTTGTCCGATCGTCACCAGATTCCACAATGATCTTCTGGATAACCAGCGTGAGAATAATCTAATTTTCCCGAATTTCGTTAATTTTTTTTACCACAGGCAGCAATTTGGTATCTTACTCTTTGATCCTCTTTTGCATGACTGAATTGTTTATCAACTGTACAGACATATCCCTCATCTGTAGTCACCAAACTTCATATTGATCTTCGGGCTGACAACTAGATGGGAGCTATCGAATGCTTTGAATTTTTTTTGGAAAACATTGTCGCCAGCAGTCATCTTCTATTTTGGTTTTTATATACATGTATATCTCTTCATGCGGATAGCCAGTATTACGTAGGTACTTCAACTTTCCGCATTCCTGTCATCATTTGAAATATAAAAATTTACCTGATACATGCACCCTTCAATTTTTTTTTCGTCGTATCTATTTTAATGACCCGCATGCTAATATTGATACAGATATATTTGTCAAACATTTCTTTGTACAATATACAGGTATTTAGTTTGTTACTAAATCTAGAAATATATAATAGTAGCTGGTGGACCCGACTTCGTCCGGGATGTTCCCCTCTGATTTTCGGAGAATTGCGCGATTTAACCTTGAATTGACTATTTTAAAGGTGACGGTCATGTCGGGGTCACGATTTGACCCGTCCAAAACACTCCCCGGACAAAAGTCACGACAAAAGTACCCGTCGAAATCCGCCCGGCTTTACCCGATTTGACCTTGAATTGACAATTTTTAATGTCAAGATCAGGTCAGGGTCATGATTTGACCCACCCGAAACATTCCTGGGACAAAAGTAACAGTAGGTATCAAATTTCGTTGAAATACTTCCGTTTTACCAGATTTGACCTTGAATTGATCTTTTTGAATGTCAAAGTCAGGTCGGGATCAACATTTGACCCGTCCAAAATACTCCCTGGAAATAATTTCCCCTAGGTATCAAATTTCGTCAAATCTGTCAGGCAGTTTTCCCGGCCATAGCTAACAGACAAACAGACAGACAAATGTCCAAAATATATATTAGACTAGCTGATGTACTCGACTTCGTTCGGGCTAGTTAGGAATTTTTTTGTGATCGCCTCCATCTGGACAGTACCCAGTATATACAGCGTCTGGCCAAACTATTGTTCAATTGGTCCAGAAACATGCCTATATCAGCACGTTCGAGAACATGGTCCCACGTGAAATTGGACCCGTCCAAATTGCTCCCGGGATCGAAGTAGTCCTACACACAAATTTTTAGTCGGATCGGTCAAGGTCCAGAAACATGCCTATGAGCGAGGTCAAGTTGACACGTTAAATACAAAATTCGAGCAGTGTTAGAGTCTATAACACATACACACATGCATTCATGCATACACACATACATACATACATACAGACAGGTGTTTCAAAATGTATAATCGATAGCTACAACAATTCTATGGTAGATAGTTCACGGCCGACCTGATGCATGCATCTTAGTTTTCTTGTTTCGGCCAATTTGGCCGGTTACTTCATGTGACTTTTTCATCTGACGTGTGTGTCGGATAATTGATCTGGAGGATTTATGTAAATGTTAGCCCAAACTACATTTCCAAGTAACGATGGTTTTGTTGTTTATTTTGAGGAATAATACCGCGTCAGATGAATTCAGCCCAAATATGTTAACAGTTGTCGTGTCAAACATTCGGCAGTAGGTTAGCGTTATTTAGTATTTGTGGATGTCCTTTAACATGGGGAAAATAGACTAACTGCGCTTGAACGAGCATGTGAATTTGTCGTTTTTAATGTACAGCAACTTGATAATCAATAACAGAGGCATTCTCTGTCAAATAAGGTCGCTCTATTTACGGTATTAATTGCGGAACTTTCTAAAGTAAACTACGCGTAAACGGATACATACGGTAAATTCTAGAATGTGCCGGAATCCATCTAATCGCCCCAGGGCCAACTCGCCCAGTCGATGTGTGTCAATTCGGTACCTACTATAACATGTACCCGAGTCCGATACGGAATAAAAGATGTATACGGGTGTTATATAGCGTTTGGTCCGTTGTTTCTCAATGAATATTATTGAAATTTGGTGTATATGTCCGGGCTGGGACATGGAATACAACAACGTTTGAATTGTTTTTAAATTTACAAATTTGTTGATTTTATTCAATTTGTTTTCGTTCTGAAAACACACTATAAAGTGTATATAATATAATAACGAACACGAGACATACATAATTTATAAACTGTTAACAAAAGATATCAAATTCAATACATGACAAAG
Source organism: Siphonodentalium dalli (assembly GCA_032622095.1). Taxonomy (NCBI): domain Eukaryota; kingdom Metazoa; phylum Mollusca; class Scaphopoda; order Gadilida; family Siphonodentaliidae; genus Siphonodentalium; species Siphonodentalium dalli. The sequence goes on along the minus strand of CP136064.1, from coordinate 210,366,101 downwards.
ATGACTCAGTGGAGTTTATAAAGTGAACATAAAAACATTGAGGTAAGAATCTTTTTAAGGAATGCAACTTTATTTAATGATAATAAACACATAAATTAAAATAACAAACATGAGACATACATGATTTATAAACTGTTAACAAAAGATATCAAACTCAATACATGACAAAGATGACTCAGTGAAGTTTATAAAGTGAACATAAAAATATTAAGGTAAGAATCTTTTTAAGCATTACTAAACCGTTTAGCACAGACCACAGTCCACTTCACTCATCCGATCATCACCAAACTTCATATTTATCTTGATATTGATCTATCAGATGAGAGCTATCAAATAGTTTTTTAATTTTATAGGAAAAAATGGTCGCCAGCGGCCATATTGCATTTACGTTATATTTTATCGCGTCATGTCGATATCTAGTATTACTTAGAAATTTCACCTTTCCAGATTCATAATTGCTCCATTGACTGTAACAGATGAAATTATTCCCCTCTTCGGATAGAGTGTCACTGAAACTTTATTTTGTCAGACTGTCTGTATAATCACTGATTATATATGGCAATTATCTGTAATAAGATGTAGCACTATTTTATTTTATATTTACATGCAGTGCTGTTTTTATACATCAATTCTAATCCCCCTAGATCATCATGTGATCGATCATACATCGCGCGAGGACCTGGTTGAATTAAGGGGGTTTTATGGATCACTTCTGTCCTCAAGCTAGATTATACTTATGACATTTAATGGCATGTTTGCTAACGTGGAGGGTTAGATATGCTTGAGAAACCACCACTCTTTAATTCACACCAAGTTCTCAGCTGTCATGTTCGGATATTAGAACCCATAGCCATGATATATGGTTTATTTTGTGTATACTAGTAATATAGTTATTTTCAGTACCTTTATATACCAGTACTGTGTATAACAATGCATATAAATTAATCCATGCATACATGTATATTGATTCAACGGATTCAGTGGTTTTGTCCATCAGTCTATCAAATTTGCGGTGAAAACATGGCCACAAGCAGTACACCCTGCTAAATTTCGAATTTGAATCAATTGGCGCACCCTGCAGCCAGCTTTTATTGGAGAACTTTTTCTTATGTGGATATTTTGGGTCACCGCTAGATGTGATCCATATTTTGTTCTCAAACTGTCCTTGTGAAGACATCACTGCCAGCGGTGATCTTCAATTTTACTATTTTTATGGCTAAATAATTTGGTTGATCCTACAGACGAGACCCCTTGTCCGATCGTCATCAGATTCCACAATTATCTTCTGGATAACCAGGGTGAGAGTAATCTAATTTTCCCGAATTTCGTTAAAAAACATTACCACAGGCAGCAATTTGGTATCTTACTCTTTGATCCTCTTTTGCATGACTGAATTGTTTGGCAACTGTACAGACATATCCCTCATCTGGTTTTTATATACATGTATATCTCTTCATGCGGATAGCCAGTATTACGTAGGTACTTCAACTTTCTGCATTCCTGTCATCATTTGAAATATAAAAATTTACCTGATACATGCACCCTTCAAAATTTGTTTCGTCGTATCTATTTTAATGACCCGTATGGTAATATTGATACAGATATATTTGTCAAACATTTCTTTGTACAATATACAGGTATTTAGTTTGTAACTAAATCTAGAAATATATAATAGTAGCTCGTGGACCCCACTTCGTCCGGGATGTTCCCCTCTGATTTTCGGAGAAATGCGCGATTTAACCTTGAATTGACTATTTTAAAGGTGAAGGTCATGTCGGGGTCACGATTTGACCCGTCCAAAACACTCCCCGGACAAAAGTCACGACAAAAGTACCCGTCGAAATCCGCCCGGCTTTATACCCGATTTGACCTTGAATTGACAATTTTGAATGTCAAGATCAGGTCAGGGTCATGATTTGACCCACCCGAAACACTCCTGTGACAAAAGTAACAGTAGGTATCAAATTTCGTTGAAATACTTCCGTTTTACCAGATTTGACCTTGAATTGATCTTTTTGAATGTCAAAGTCAGGTCGGGATCAAGATTCGACCCGTCCAAAATACTCCCTGGAAATAATTTCCCCTAGGTATCAAATTTCGTCAAATCTGTCCGGCAGTTTTCCCGGCCATAGCTAACAGACAAACAGACAGACAAATGTCCAAAATATATATTAAACTAGCTGATGTACTCGACTTCGTTCGGGCTAGTTAGGGATTTTTTTTGTGATCGCCTCCATCTGGACAGTACCCAGTATATACAGCGTCTGGCCAAACTATTGTTCAATTGGTCCAGAAACATGCCTATATCAGCACGTTCGAGAACATGGTCCCACGTGAAATTGGACCCGTCCATATTGCTCCCGGGATCGAAGTAGTCCTACAAACAAATTTTTAGTCGGATCGGTCAAGGTACAGAAACATGCCTATGAGCGAGGTCAAGTTGACACGTTAAATACCAAATTCGAGCAGTGTTAGAGTCTATAACACATACACACATGCATTCACGCATACACACATACATACATACATACAGACAGGTGTTTCAAAATGTATAATCGATAGCTACAACAATTCTATGGCAGATAGTTCACGGCCGACCTGATGCATGCATCTTAGTTTTCTTGTAACAAACTGGTATAGCAAATACAATAAACACAACAGTCAACTGATCTGAGTAGCGTACGGGTTTTCTCCCCTCGTGAGATGCGAGGATGATTTTCACTCGGCTATAGCGCCTCGTAAAAATAAGCCTCCTCATCTCACTCGAGGAGAAAAACTGTACGCTAAACAGAACATTTAACTTTTTATTGTCTGTATTATTAGCTTTGAGAAATCTGTATTCAGCATGCACTGTAATGCAGCATGTACAATTCATAGAGGTGAGCGTCGAATATAAAACACAACGCAAACTTGTAAACACACACATCTCGTTTTGACAACAGGAGGGATGCTGTGTCGCGAGGACAGCATAGCCCATAATTCTATAGCACAACTGCACAAACTATATTGGAATCACCGACTTGGAAACACGTTTTATTTTGAGTCAATTCAATCACATACCAATTTGGTGGTGCTATTGTGATCCCAACTGGGGCTACCATTCAGAAACCAAATAAAACGATACACCGACCCAAAAGACAACCATAATGATCGGAGGTTAGGTCGATTAAGGAGTAACAATCCAACTCTGGTAAAATGTCCGACCGGAAACCAAAATGAAAAAGTTGGTTTAAACATTGTTTATTTCCCATCAGATTTATAATTACATGAACAGTTTATATATGAGTTGACAAAATAATAGAATTACAGTGCGGGGTGCAAGGGGGAGATTTGTGTATATGATATGTATCTGATGAGAGGGGAGAACAACAGTAAGCGCATGCATGGCTTTTATGCAAGTCGTTCTCCGGTTGTGTCTTTTGGGCCCTGTAAAATGTTTCGAATTTTCATTTGTGTTTTATCGTTTAGAATCATTGCTCGGCGATAGATAGACAAAATAGATCAGTTTGATTTGTTTAATGTGAGTAAGAAGGTAGGGTCGATAGAGAGAAATAAATTAGAACATTGAGTAATATGTTCCAGATAATGTTACACATGATTTATGTATGCATAACGGATTCTTGGTTTTTTATATACTTTGCTTTGTTCATACTGAAACTGCACTATTAGAAAATACCGGTTTGACGGTATTGGACCGTAGTAATCCGACGGTCCCACACAGTTTCATTAGTTCTACGGTGAATCACCGTTGTAGACAGGATACTACTATAGGGGGCACATGTAATATGGTAGGGTCCAAGCCCGATATGCCACAGGCACACCCCGAAGGCCTAGCTTGGTGGGAATGGGATAGTGTTCAGTTGTCTCCCCCAAGACAAGTTTGCAATTTTCAACGCCATGAGAATCAATCTGTTTTTCAACAGTTATCTCTAATTGTTTTTAAATTTCAGATTGGTTCAATCGAAAAACAGATATACAGTGTCATTGTCTTTGTCGATAGAAACGCGGTGCATCGAACGAATTGTTTAGAAGACTAAGCGACGCGGCTTCAATTTGAACTCATTGATAATTCAGTGTGGCCGTCAACTCTCTGTCGATTGACAACAGCGCCGGGCTTGACAATCTTGTGGTCAACGTGGTTGCTCGCGTTTTGATCTTGATGCGGTTCATTGTTGAAAACACCCTCTGAACGCTGCAGCTTGTCATTGGTAGTGTCACAATATATATGTACACTGCATGCAAATTATGGAATTTATCAGTAAAGGAATCAAAGCCAGCAAACAACCGAACGTTTGCAAACATCACTGAGTAGACTTTCTTGGAAATCAGTCAAACTCTGGACACAGAGTTTGCGTTAAACCGAATCGGGTTTCCATCTCTGAAGTAATATTTTCGAGAGCAGACACACAATTGTCTTTCTAGCCTCTTACCGAAATCGTCAACACGATGACCACAACCCTCCAATATTACAGATTCCGAGAAATGTGCTGGAATGATTGTCTTTCTTTTGGATTTCGTGGGGTCTTGCTCAATGTGATACTTTTTGTACAACTCATCGGAAAGCTCTACCTAGTGTTCTTGAAACCAAGAACTTCGTCTACTTTTAACGAAATGAGAGTGTCTTTGGCGATATATGTCAAGTCAATCGTTATGGCGACTGTGTTTGTGATCTTCTGGAAACTTTTAGTTGCCTTGTCAGTGCATTGAAATATCATAATAAAGGCAACCAACAGAAACAAAAATTCCGCGCTGTGGATTTGTGAAGATAGACCACGTGCTTTGGGGCGTGTTTCACAGTCTTTATCGTCCTTAACCCTTCCATGACTGGAGCTTCCTGAAATTTTGCGAAAAACCTGTGCAAATGCATTCTCTTATATATATGCGAGTCTCCCATAGGGAGCCTCGCATATACAAGAAAAATACATTGGCATAACAATATTTACATTGACCTTGTAAGTAAGTGAATTCTCTTATTAGAGACTCGAATATACAAGAGAATGCACTGGCACATGATGTTTAATGCTGCACTAGCGCAGCTCCGGCCATGAAAGGGTTAAATAACTCCAGAGTTGTGACAATTACTCCGATTAGCCGGAGGACTCTGTGGGCCGTAATCGATCGCGACGCCACCTCGTGTCGCATGAATGTGCCAGCTCAAGTGGTGCTGAATTTGGAGGGTTCTTTTTGTAGAGCAAGGAATTTCGCGTGCCTTTTGGAACTCGTAAAGAAAGTGTCCAACTGATCAAGCTCGTCAAAAAGATGCTTCAGCTCGGCGTCGCATTGCCAAGCAGCAGCCATGAGTAGAATGTCGATGACTGTGGCAGTGAGTGTATATAGCATTCGTGTATGTCCGTTTCAGACATGCATGGGCACCGTTCTTTTCTCCCGACATGACATTTGTGCCATCGAATGACAACGCGACACATTTATGTTGATCAATTAAGATGGAAGATGGCGAGCATTTGTATAATTTGCTTGGTTAGAGATTGAGGAGATAGAGATTCCGTTTCTACAACCCTATATGTATATATATCACTCGTTTTTCAACTTTCCGTTATGTGGCAGCATGGTATTCCCCACTATATATGTAGCACTAAATGCCTTCCGACAACGATTATTTTGTATGTTACTTACTTGTATATCCTGTATATGCGTGAAATGATTTACGGTGAACAGCCTTGAAATGGGAATTGTCCTGTTTCGGGTTAGTGTTGCTGAATATGTTCTTGGTCTCACAGAAGATATATAGTTTACGACATACTTTGATTATGAACACTCGAAGCTGTGTGTGTTTGTTTAGTTACATTTGGTTAACTGTAACCAGTTAACAGCCATTGTGATTGATCCCCTCCCATGACGACAGGCGCATGAAGATTACTACTGGTGATAATCACTTTTATCACGCAACAACCCAATTATTGAAAACTCGCCACCACTGTCATCATTTCACGGACAACTCATGTTGGCATTACTGGGGAGGCTATCATATATTCATTTTAGTTCATGTGAGTGCTTGAATATCAATTCGAGTAGCGAAAGAACATTCCCCTGGTTGGCCCTGTCAGATCTCTCATGGTGTCATCTTAAGTGCTGATCCTGTTGGGCACATTGCTCAACACAGTACTATGTCCAGGAGAGTGTTTTAGGACTTCTCTGTTTTTCTCCACGAACACAGAATGCGAACTTACTGGATCGATCTGATTCGCAATAGTTCCATGTTCAGAAAAACACTGGACCTTATCCCCTTTAACATTACTGTTGCATGCATTTGGCGCGTTGTGTTTGTCCAACCTGTCGCCGAGCGTTTTCCAATTTCGAAAACCAATGTCCACAAATGTTTCTCCTTCTCTTTTGCGAAGAAACGACACGGTTGACAGAAGACGGCGTCCTTTCTAACGCTGTAATCGACACAAGAATTATTGAAAGACCTTGATTTGTCGAACAGTGATGATGGAACAAATGTTAGTTTTGGCTGATAGGACAAGTCAGTTGGCGATGGAGAACTATCATCGATGCTCACAACTGATGCCCGATCCTGATTTTCTGGTGGTGTCGCGTCGGATGGCTCACTAACCTCACTATTTCCTTCCAAATTGCTCTGTTCGGTGGCATCTGGTATCGGATTATCAGTCCCACTGTTAGTTTCACTTCTCTGGCCCTGAGTATCACTTTCCTTGTGTCCTGAGTTCCGCGGTTTATATATGGCTGCTTGATTGGCACCAACAAGCCGCGGCTTCTTCTGTGTATGAGGACTTACACTCATTATAACAAAGCGTTGACAATTATTGTTCACTAAAGTCACAATCCGCAATCACAATTTAACAAACAAACCACTACTACTGTATTACACTGGCGTAGGAGCGGGTATGGATAGACGTTATTGGCACGGCAATTTGGCCGACAAAAAAATCGTAGCAGTTAAGTTTTTGTTTGTGAATAGTGCGATTGGTGATATTCATAAAACAAACACTGTGAAACTTGTAGATGCCATGCTGCTTATAATTCATCGTTCTTATCGAAGAAACGTCGTGGTCTATATCATGTAATCCCTCTTTGATAATTAAGATCCCCATAAATTTCCAATATCACATATAAGATGTATCACTAATTCCCTTCCCCCGCTTCTCCCAGAATTTAATTTAATTTATTTATATTGTACTGCTCTTTTGCTGTCTTATGTTAGCGGTTATGTGACTGTCAAGTTCATAAAAATGTCAAGATTCACAAAGAAGACATAATTATGTACCACGTTAGAGCCATGAGTGATTTCTGGGACCACCAGATATCATCACACTCGTCGACAGATACAGTTACTGCTGTATTTCTGCCATCGATATCGAAGGCGAACAACACAATAACCTTACCATGTTGTAAATATTTTAAAATATGAACCTGCGAATTGTGTGTGTTACGGCCTGTTGTGTGAGTAAGGTAAATACCCTATGTCACTAGCCTATGTGATATTTCATTTGGGGGATATTGGGGGGGGGGGGCAGGCAATTATTGGGGTGGGGGGGGGGGGGGGCTCAGGCACATCAAGACCCAGCCCCCATGGCCACGTGTGCACTGCAATAGTCTAAGTTAAAATTGTGCGTGATTCCAAGTTCAATGCCATCAAAACTCAATAGTATTATCAGTGACCAAATTATATTCGCAGTGACTCCATACAGTATGACTATATCTGACTCTCCTGATATTTGCCTATTATATTAAGCGTTTGTAATAAGTGCAATGCATTCTGGCTGAGTTGTCCGGCATATGCATTCAGTGCAATGCATTCCGACGGCTTGCGTCCAGTAATAAATTACGTTATTACGAAAACCTCATTTATCATCATTTATCAGTAACAAACTGTCGTTTGTCGAGTTGGGAAAGGAATCACTGAACTAAATGGTTTCCCATAGACGACAATGTTAACGTTTCAGTCAAATTCACTGAACTGAAGCCTACAGGCCACTCCAGTGAAGTTTACCCAGCTATATTGACACCAGTTGATCACGAAAATGCAAGATAAAAAAATCATAGGTCATGTATTTACTTTTTAAAATAAATCCCCATGTGTACGACAGGGCTATATATCCCACAGCCAAATTTTATCTGGAAAAACCCAGAACTACAGCAGCTAGTTAAATAAATTTCCCACTCTCAAAAATCCATCCCCCCATTAATTCACCTGTTTAAATTATTTAGGTATGATGTACAAATCAAATAAACAAGATTTCATCCTTTAATAACGTGTCACATGTATCAGGTGAAGGCCATTCTTCAGTTACCTTCACCTCTAGCATTCCACAGTGCATTCGCTTCCCAACTCTGGAACACATTTAGCTATCTGATTCCGAAAAACTGCTCATCAAAACGCGCGACATTGACTACTAAACAGTTCAGTTTGTGTTGATATCCCTCTTGTGTGTGAGGTTACCCCAATATGTTGGGTTACATTAAAAAACTAAATAGTGAACAGTATGAGTCAAGTAAAAAGTCAAAAATATGAATATTTGATAATCATGATGGCACCTCTTTTTACCACGATTGGATGACGCAGACTTGGACTCATAACCAGTAGACTTATCACCCACAATATTTTTCAAATTTTGTTTTGCAAATGTCTTGTCTAGTTCTGCAAAGTAAGATTTTTGTAATTGAATAGACGACGGGAACAGTTTTTTGAGTGTGGTTGTCAAACTGTGCCCCTGCATATTGTGGTACTGAATGTACAAATCAAATCTCATTTCATTTGGATCGGTATAACTAAAGTTATAAAATTCGAAACTGAAAATTGAATGGACAGACCAATACTATAATAGGTCCCGTTTAAAAATAACTGGCTCAAACGAAACCAAAATGTTTTAACTAAATAATATCATGACATTGTGTGTTCGAACAAAGTCAAGACGATCGAATCGCTATGTGCCGAATTCCCACAACATTAATTAATTCATATGTGACCATCAATATTCATCACGGTGATCAGTCATAGTTCAGAGATTAATGTGACATGGAACAGTCAATGGGCAGTCCCGTGGGAATAGAGAATAATCTTGCGCAAAGTAGTCATTTTCACATGATTCATATCCATGTAGGGAAATCGCTCAACAACCGATTGATTTTGCTCAACAGTTGGCTGAACACTGTAGCTTTCTTAGTTAAGAAAAGGAGTTGGCTAGGAATATTTGTTGGAAAAACTCTCGAAACTGGATGATACATCCGAATCAGAATTGGAAATATCAGGAAATTTAAGAAATTCCCGATATAGTATCTGATAATGATCTGCCGGAAGATATAAATTATTCTGTGGTATAATGTGATTCATATGTCTGAATTGTTTGTGGTGTCCATGAAATTAGAACCTCGTCTTCGAAATGTTTCAAGTTCCTCTTAAATGAGGTGATGAGCTTATGAAATCCTGACATACCTATCGGCCATCTCCTCCCATCTCAATGTTGCATTTATAGATCCAAAAATAATGTTGAAACTTAGACAAAACATAACGAAATGACTAAGATTATAGATATACAGTGTTTTAAACTGAGTTGTTGTTCCTAGAAATTTTAATCAACGTGTCGATTAAATCCGAAACAGATATCCTGATTTGTCATTGTTGAGTACTCGTTACACAACCACTCAGCAAATTATCACACAACGTGTTGAGTATAGAAATTTTAGTCAACAAGATCTTCAGTGTATTTCCGTACCGGTTGGACTTTTTGCAGAATGTATGTAATCGCGGATGTATCTTCGCGAATGTCTCATTGTTGCAGTATGTAACTTTTATGACCGTGTTAATTGCGTTAACTGTTTTCGACATTTAGGTATGAACAATATCTGGACAACTCTTGAAGATTTTATTGCGGGAACAAAATGCATAATATAACGCGAAAAATGTTGTCTTCATATGTTTTTCAAGAGTTATCTGTATACTGGAAACGCGCTAACCTATGAGAAAACCGTCTGTGTGTTTTATTTAATATTTCCCATTATTTTTGTGTATTTACACAATAAAAATATCAACAATGATTCGACTGCCAAGAATAAACATACTTACAGTTAAACAAAATGCACGCGGGAAGTTGCAGACGGTTATCTCGTATAGGTTAGCCCGTTTCCAGGTAGGTTAGCCCGTTTCCAGGATAGATAACTCTTGAATAATCTACACGAAAACAACACCTTCAGCTAATATAACGGGTAATTTTGCTGAAGTACCGTAAAATGGGGTGACTTTGGACACCGAGGTGACTTCGGACGCTATGAATCTTTAAGGTTACAAACATCTAACGCTTTCTTATGACACATGTTTGGGATACTCGCTATGGATTTGAAACACTGGTTGGGTGGATTTGAGACACTGATTCGTCGACTGGGTCACTGATTGGGTCGTTTGGGACACTAGTTGAATGGGCTGAGACGACAGTTGCACCCTATGTGTGCCGATCGGTGTATTGCTGTGGGTCGGTGTAGAGCTGTTAACCGCGGGAATTCCCGTACGATGGGTAGATTGGAAAACGTGGTTTGTCAAAGCACAGAATGAAATTTTCTTAACTGTTTTTAGCTTTAATTATCGAACAAAGGACCCAACAAACAGTAAGTATGATTGCCTAGATAATAATATCGCATAATCGCGTCCCTTCAATACTTTTATCACAGCTTTTGCCTCGAAAAAGGTAAAATTCCTGTTTAAATCTCCATAACTTTTGCAAACCAAGACCTTTACTTCGGGAAACCAATTGAAATTATATTCAAATATATTGAGAATTGATTTGGGTGCGTAAACCCAACCATCAAAGCTATATTTCTTGGTGAAAATTTAGTTTGACGGAGGGCACTACCGAGAAAAAATGGACCGAATATAGCAATGAGAAAACATAGTATGATCGGGAAAAAGCTGTCAAAGACCGGATGATAGCTGAAATTAAACCTTCATATATGCTGGTATTTTAACAGGTTTAGGCGGTGTTATTCTCAGGACATTCTTCGAACATATATGGGACTGATTGATCATGACTAAACATATCCTATAAACATTTACGTCAGGTGCATATATCGTTTTATTATGACTTAGCCATAGTTGCATTAGCTTTTAGAATTATGTTGGTCTCAACGAGTCTTGTGATGATGTGTTGTATTATCTCGACTAATTCCGAAGATGCAGAAGATAAGACTGACTCCAAGTAATCGATTCCACAGGCCTCACAATCTTCTATAATTTCCAAACATCTTGACACTGCTTCTTTGTCCTTCTCCAGTGTTTTCCGTCTGTCTTCCAGAGTTGGCTCGGTCTCTCTTCCCCAACAATCAACATCACCAAGAACTTTGACTTTTCCTCTGCATATCCACCGATGGCCGGTGGTTTGCCGCACATGGTTGACGAGTATATCAGCCATTGAAATCACTGTTAGATTAGTCGCAAGTGTGCGGATTTCCTCCACCACTAAAACCAAGAAAACTAAGATGCATGCATCAGGTCGGCCGTGAACTATCTACCATAGAATTCTTGTAGCTATCGATTATACATTTTGAAACACCTGTCTGTATGTATGTATGTATGTGTGTATGCGTGAATGCATGTGTGTATGTGTTATAGACTCTAACACTGCTCGAATTTGGTATGTAACGTGTCAACTTGACCTCGCTCATAGGCATGTTTCTGGACCTTGACCGATCCGACTAAAAATTTGTGTGTAGGACTACTTCGATCCCGGGAGCAATATGGACGGGTCCAATTTCACGTGGGACCATGTTCTCGAACGTGCTGATATAGGCATGTTTCTGGACCAATTGAACAATAGTTTGGCCAGACGCTGTATATACTGGGTACTGTCCAGATGGAGGCGATCACAAAAAAAATCCCTAACTAGCCCGAACGAAGTCGAGTACATCAGCTAGTTTAATATATATTTTGGACATTTGTATGTCTGTTTGTCTGTTAGCTATGGCCGGGAAAACTGCCGGACAGATTTGACGAAATTTGATACCTAGGGGAAATTATTTCCAGGGAGTATTTTGGACGGGTCAAATCTTGATCCCGACCTGACTTTGACATTCAAAAAGATCAATTCAAGGTCAAATCTGGTAAAACGGAAGTATTTCAACGAAATTTGATACCTACTGTTACTTTTGTCCCAGGAGTGTTTCGGGTGGGTCAAATCATGACCCTGACCTGATCTTGACATTCAAAATTGTCAATTCAAGGTCAAATCGGGTATAAAGCCGGGCGGATTTCGACGGGTACTTTTGTCGTGACTTTTGTCCGGGGAGTGTTTTGGACGGGTCAAATCGTGACCCCGACATGACCTTCACCTTTAAAATAGTCAATTCAAGGTTAAATCGCGCATTTCTCCGAAAATCAGAGGGGGGTCCACGAGCTACTATTATATATTTCTAGATTTAGTTACAAACTAAATACCTGTATATTGTACAAAGAAATGTTTGACAAATATATCTGTATCAATATTACCATACGGGTCATTAAAATAGATACGACGAAACAAATTTTGAAGGGTGCATGTATCAGGTAAATTTTTATATTTCAAATGATGACAGGAATGCAGAAAGTTGAAGTACCTACGTAATACTGGCTATCCGCATGAAGAGATATACATGTATATAAAAACCAGATGAGGGATATGTCTGTACAGTTGCTAAACAATTCAGTCATGCAAAAGAGGATCAAAGAGTAAGATACCAAATTGCTGCCTGTGGTAATGTTTTTTAACGAAATTCGGGAAAATTAGATTACTCTCACCCTGGTTATCCAGAAGATAATTGTGGAATCTGATGACGATCGGACAAGGGTGTCGTCTGTAGGATCAACCAAATTATTTAGCCATAAAAATAGTAAAATTGAAGATCACCGCTGGCAGTGATGTCTTCACAAGGACAGTTTGAGAACAAAATATGGCTCACATCTAGCGGTGACCCAAAATATCCACATAAGAAAAAGTTCTCCAATAAAAGCTGGCTGCAGGGTGCGCCAATTGATTCAAATTCGAAATTTAGCAGGGTGTACTGCTTGTGGCCATGTTTTCCCCGCAAATTTGATAGACTGATGGACAAAACCACTGAATCCGTTGAATCAATATACATGTATACATGGATTAATTTATATGCATTGTTATACACAGTACTGGTATATAAAGGTACTGAAAATAACTATATTACTAGTATACACAAAATAAACCATATATCATGGCTATGGGTTCTAATATCCGAACATGACAGCTGAGAACTTGGTGTGAATTAAAGAGTGGTGGTTTCTCAAGCATATCTAACCCTCCACGTTAGAAACATGCCATTAAATGTCATAAGTATAATCTAGCTTGAGGACAGAAGTGATCCATAAAACCCCCCTTAATTCAACCAGGTCCTCGGGCGATGTATGATCGATCACATGATGATCTAGGGGGATTAGAATTGATGTATAAAAACAGCACTGCATGTAAATATAAAATAAAATAGTGCTACATCTTATTACAGATTATTGCCATATATAATCAGTGATTATACAGACAGTCTGACAAAATAAAGTTTCAGTGACACTCTATCCGAAGAGGGGAATAATTTCATCTGTTACAGTCAATGGAGCAATTATGAATCTGGAAAGGTGAAATTTCTAAGTAATACTAGATATCGACATGACGCGATAAAATATAACGGAAATGCAATATGGCCGCTGGCGACCATTTTTTCCTATGAAATTTAAAAAATATTTTATAGCTCTCATCTGATAGATCAATATCAAGATAAATATGAAGTTTGGTGATGATCGGATGAGTGAAGTGGACTGTGTGGTCTGTGCTAAACGGTTTAGTAATGCTTAAAAAGATTCTTACCTTAATATTTTTATGTTCACTTTATAAACTTCACTGAGTCACCTTTGTCATGTATTGAGTTTGATATCTTTTGTTAACAGTTTATAAATCATGTATGTCTCATGTTTGTTATTTTAATTTATGTGTTTATTATCATTAAATAAAGTTGCATTCCTTAAAAAGATTCTTACCTCAATGTTTTTATGTTCACTTTATAAACTCCACTGAGTCATCTTTGTCATGTATTGAATTTGATATCTTTTGTTAACAGTTTATAAATTATGTATGTCTCGTGTTCGTTATTATATTATATACACTTTATAGTGTGTTTTCAGAACGAAAAAAAAATGAATAAAATCAACAAATTTGTAAATTTAAAAACAATTCAAACGTTGTTGTATTCCATGTCCCAGCCCGGACATATACACCAAATTTCAATAATATTCATTGAGAAACAACGGATCAAACGCTATATAACACCCGTATACATCTTTTATTCCGAATCGGACTCGGGTACATGTTATAGTAGGTACCGAATTGACACACGTCGACTGGGCGAGTTGGCCATGGGGCGATTAGGCCGATTCCGGCACATTCTATAATTTACCGTATGTATCCGTTTACGCGTAGTTTACTTTAGAAAGTTCCGCAATTAATACCGTAAATAGAGCGACCTTATTTGACAGAGAATGCCTCTGTTATTGATTATCAAGTTGCTGTACATTAAAAACGACAAATTCACATGCTCGTTCAAGCGCAGTAGTCTATTTTCCCCATGTTAAAGGACATCCACAAATACTAAATAACGCTAACCTACTGCCGAATGTTTGACACGACAACTGTTAACATATTTGGGCTGAATTCATCTGACGCGGTATTATTCCTCAAAATAAACAACAAAACCATCGTTACTTGGAAATGTAGTTTGGGCTAACATTTACATAAATCCTCCAGATCAATTATCCGACACACACGTCAGATGAAAAAGTCACATGAAGTAACCGGCCAAATTGGCCGAAATGACAATGTCGTGATATGGCCTTAGTGGCTAAAGCGACAATAACCCCAATCAATCAATCAATCCTCTGCATATCTTTTGTCCGTCGACTGTTATCTTAACTCCAAACACATGTGCTACTTGCTGGATAACGTCTTGGCGAATACCAGGAAGATAACCCTTAGATTCAATCGTAAAATTGGGCGTAAGTGTATTTTGAGTATGTTAGTACTATATATTTGAGAATCGTTGATAAAAATGGGCGTAAGTATATTTTCGATATGGGCGTGTCCAAAAAATTTCAAAAACTTCAAAAATTATCAAAATTTCAAAAATTTCAAAAACTTCAAAAATTTCAAAAACTTCAAAAATTTCAAAAATTTCAAAAAATTTCAAAAACTTAAAAAAATTTCAAAAACTTCAAAAATTTCAATATCACGAAGATGACGAGCAACCAATTTTCGACTGGCCTGAGGCATTACGTTATGGAATGAATAACGACAGCGGATCAGAGAGCAGATCAGAGAGCGGATCAGAGAGCGGATCAGACAATTGGTCTTCTGAAAGTTCATATCGGGACATAGAAGCCGATTTTTGAAGTACTAGCCCACAATCATCTTTTACCTGTTCAGAATGTCACAGTTACCAACACCAGCTCGAGGATTGGGACCTGGAAATTGAACTTATGGAGGAGTACACATATCTGTTGGACAGTGCGTATTCATCCGAAGAAATGTCTGATTCTGTCAACTGGGATTAAAAAAATGAACACTTTAAATATTGTATATCCTACCATATGTGAATTATGTCATCACCAATAAATACATGTATAATCGATTATCTTTTCAATAATAATATCTCGCTGGGTTCTATCGTGGTAAAAATCTTTTGTTTGACAAGAGATTTTCCACTCAATGTTTGTCACAGACCTGCGTCATAATACCCCCCCCCCCCCTCCTCCCCTACCCCACCTTCACATCTCACATCACTTACCCGCACCTATTCATGCGCGTACACAATGTGTACGTGTCGGAGCACCAGACATCGAAATAAGGAGTATTAGCTCGTAGCAACGCTCTTTATTCATCTTTCAACATAAATGACACACTTACATTATCGAGAATTATTGAAAGAGCGTACGTTTATAGAGTTATTGTTCTTAGAATGAGAATCGTCAGTCGGTTATTTTAAAAAGCGTTGCTAAAAAGGGGGCGAGGACCCCGCCCCACCCTGTTTTAGGGAAGTTACTCGGATGATGTGTCAGCGAGCCATTTTTCATAATGCCAACCTCGGGACGTCATAGAGGAAATAATCAACGAATTTCACAGCGAAAATGACTAAGCCTATTATCTAAGCCTATTATCCCTGTAGTTTCCCTTGTGTTCATAACCCAAACATCAAGGGTTGCGTGTGTGATCACCTGTACATATTATCAGTTTATCGAGCTATTCATACTTACGCCAAAGTAAGTAATCTGTACATATTAGCAGCTTATCACGTGATCAGTAAGTGTGCCAATCGGGTGTCCACATATGTCCACAATGTTTTATTTGCAATAATTGGACATTATACTCTCACGTAAATAACAAGGAGCCTTTATTCATTACCTCTCTATCACGATGAAGTTATTAAGAATCGTGTAGCACTATTTCACCAAAGGTCACATGTTAGACGTGCACACGTGTACATACGTAATATCAGACTAAACAAAGCTGTTGATATGTTTCTTTCATCTTTTATATGATGGCGCTATATGTTATATACTCGATAGACCTAGTTACCGCCTGTGCTCAATCGCACATAAGCGAAACAAACGCTCTTTATTTAAATAACAGGGAGGCTACTCTAACACTCTTAGTTTTTCCAACAAAATAGTTATCAAATTCGATCACCAATAGAACTGTCTGTGAAACAACGATGACTTATAACAATCTTTAACTTATTTATCGATCTATGCTAGAACATGGCCGCAACAAAATCATGACCATAACAAAAAACATTACCTTAGCCTTACCATTACGCATGAATATAAATTTACCATGCGTAAATATTGTCAGATTATCGTCTGATGAGCAAATCCTATGTTTACATTATACTTAATCTCAGGTATGACTAGAATTGTATCATGTGTGCACATGACATCATTAGAAGGGGCAATACACTCAAGGAGTTAAAGTGACACGAAACAAGGGACGTGATGCAATATTGGTGTTTGAATATTAAAGGAACACAAGACACTCTAAAGGGACACAAGACACTCATTATGAATGAATGTTAACAATACAAGCGCAGTGGTTGAAAGTTAAAATGACACAGAACAATATTTAAATAAGCCACTCACTCTCTCCCCGCTTATAGATATATAACGAAAACGAGAATATCATGTTGATGAAGTTTATTGAAATTTAATCGTCCGAATTGTCATCACTTTCGTCAGAAGTGTCATTTGTTTCGTCCATGAATTTTTCTAGCATCGGTTTGTACTTTAATATTGACATTTTCACTGCATCACATTCTCCATAACCATTATTCAAATATTTGTCGACTTTATCCATGACTCTGTTGTGCAGAGTCCCATTGCGCAGCTGCAGACACGCTACTATTGTCCAAGCATAACCATTCATAAATTGCTTCATATCTTTACTTTTAAGGTCCTTGTCAGCTTGTTCTTTTGCTTCTGTTTCTTTCGAACCATTTTCCTTATACGTGTCCACTTTATCACTCCATTCCTCATGTGTTTTATCTCTACTCTTATCACACAAACCTTTGAAGTATTCATCTTCATTCAATTTAATTTTCTTATTCTGACTATCATCCGTGTCCTCAGTTAATTTTCGTTTTAACTTATTTTCTTGACACCAGTTTTTCACGTGTCTCTGAACATCATAATGATCTTCGAACAAAAGCCCGCAGTCATTACAAGGGTACGACATGTCTTCTCGAATGTCTATGTTTTGACGGTTCTTCTTATTAATTTCATCGAGCTCACCAGGTGGCCTTATGTCGTTAGTATAGTCATTATGTTGACCCTGGGGCACAATATAATTATATGCTATGCCCTTCTGTTGACCAGGGAGTTCTCTGTCATCGTATGTCATCGCATTCTGTTGACCCTGGGTCTCAGTGTCTTTTGTATGTTTTTTCATCCCATTCTGTTCATCTGGGTGTTCTCTGTCTTTTTGGAGATTATATTTCATGCCATTCCATTCACCCATATGTTGGTTCGTGTCCTCTTTTAGTACATTCTGTCGCAGATGTAATGTGTCCGGTGTTGCGGCTTTTAAATCCACCAGTAGGTAACCGTACGGTTCACTCGTTGCTTCCGAAAACTCTCGAACCATACGCTGAGGACATTCAGGATACATCTGTCTTGATAATGTCGTACACATTGTGTACGCGCATGAATAGGTGCGGGTAAGTGATGTGAGATGTGAAGGTGGGGTAGGGGAGGAGGGGGGGGGGGGAGTATTATGACGTAGGTCTGTGACAAACATTGAGTGGAAAATCTCTTGTCAAACAAAAGATTTTTACCACGATAGAACCCAGCGAGATATTATTATTGAAAAGATAATCGATTATACATATATTTATTGGTGATGACATAATTCACATATGGTAGGATATACAATATTTAAAGTGTTCATTTTTTAAATCCCAGTTGACAGAATCAGACATTTCTTCGGATGAATACGCACTGTCCAACAGATATGTGTACTCCTCCATAAGTTCAATTTCCAGGTCCCAATCCTCGAGCTGGTGTTGGTAACTGTGACATTCTGAACAGGTAAAAGATGATTGTGAGCTAGTACTTCAAAAATCGGCTTCTATGTCCCGATATGAACTTTCAGAAGACCAATTGTCTGATCCGCTCTCTGATCCGCTCTCTGATCCGCTGTCGTTATTCATTCCATAACATAATGCCTCAGGCCAGTCGAAAATTGGTTGCTCGTCATCTTCATGATATTGAAATTTTGGAAATATTTTTGATATTTTTGAAATTTTTGAAGTTTTTGAAATTTTAGAAGTTTTTGAAATTTTTGAAGTTTTTGAAGTTTTTACAATTTTTGTAATTTTTGAAGTTTTTGAAATTTTTGAAGTTTTTGAAGTTTTGGAAGTTTTGGAAGTTTTTGAAATTTTTTGGACACGCCCATATCGAAAATATACTTACGCCCATTTTTATCAACGATTCTCAAATATATAGTACTATAGTACTAACATACTCAAAATACACTTACGCCCAATTTTACGATTGAAGCTAACGAGTTGCACTATCTTCTTCTTCTTGGTCCTTTGTCATAAGGTTGAGTCTATGAGGTAAGGCAACATTCAGCTTAGCTGTTAGAGGGTCATAATAGTTTTTCTCTGTTAATCCTTGAGTTATGTCGCCAATGTGTTGAGGACCCCGCATGAAACGAAGAAATTTTCCTCTAAATAGCCGATATCCAGCTAACCAGAACGTTTTGGATTCTCTTGGAAATCGCATCATCGATGTAGTTGGCAAAGAAAATAACCGGACTAAGTCCAAGAATAACAAATAACATATATTGTCTAAGGGCAGTGAGCCATGAGCGATCAGTCGATTCATCTCCATATACAGATCGACATGCCCTCACCTTCTAACTGTTGTAGCACTTTTGGCAGCAGGTTTGTTAGTTCCTCAATCTCAACTTCAAATTCCGTTTCGTCTATTGGGATACTACTGCCACTGGTATCATCCATTGAACTGTCTTCTCGTTCATCAACTAGTTCTGATTCATAGTTTAGTTTTCGCTTGACAGGTGTGTTGAGTTTTTTTTACTTTCGATTTCACATTGACAATGAATATTGACTCGTCCTTAACATCGACCCTTCTCCCTCTGAGACTAGGTATGTTGGAATGACAACACGATGAACTTTCAGCGCGCATTTCTCTGTCCCTGTTGCATGGTCCAAACACTTTTCCAAATAGCGCAACTCACATTGTCCGTGATCTGTGACATTGCGATCTACAATATCACTCAGGTTCGTCCACTTTGATTCACAGTGAAAGTATTTAAACGCCTGCACCATCCCCGAAACGATGAGAGAAATCACCATGTGAATGAATACTATGGAACTTACTTATATTGAGATCAATCAACTGGATTCAATGATTACGTGATATACGTCACAAGGTGGATGGACCTGACAGAAACCAGAATGAAGGAGTTTACAAGTTAGTACAGCTACTGAGTGCGTTATATCAGGTAATCATCGCAGCCTGTTGATTATTCTGTTTATTACATATACCAGCTAGAAATTTGGCAGCTTGGTGTGTGGTTTAAATTGTTGGGAACAACTTTTAAAAGACAATTTATGCACGAAATTTCACAAAAAGAAATTAAACGTCAAAGGGGAAATGACGTCTATTTCGGCAGTGACAATATGAATATATAGGCCTACCTGATAATTAACTGGGAAATCTGTATAAATCACACATATATACTAGATAGGTAATAAATACAATGTTGTAGGTTATTACAGACATGCCATATCGATATTAGATCAATAGCATATTCCAACAGATCATCGAATAAGGAAACAGCTGCATTTAGTTCAAATTCCATTAAAATCTCAATGAAACTGGAATGCTATTTCCCGAACATTTACGGTAAAACCGTAACTATCAGATGATCTTCTCGTGCTATATTCGTGCCATTTTTTCTCGGTAGTGCCCTCCGTCAAACTACATTTACACCAAGAAATATAGCTTTGATGGTTGGGTTTACGCACCCAAATCGATTCTCAATATATTTGCCTATAATTTCAATTGGTTTCCCGAAGTAATGGTCTTGGTTTGCAAAAGTTATGGAGATTTAAACAGGAATTTTACCTTTTTCGAGGCAAAAGCTGTGTTAAAAGTATTGAAGGGACGCGATTATGCGATATTATTAACTAGGCAATCATACTTACTGTTTGGTGGGTCCTTTGTTCGATGATTAAAGCAAAAAACAGTTAAGAAAATTTCATTCTGTGCTTTGACAAACCACGTTTTCCAATCTACCCCTCGTACGGGAATTCCCGCGATTAACAGCTCTACACCGACCCACAGCAATACACCGATCGGCACACATAGGGTGAGTTGGGTGGTTTTGGACACCTGTTGTATAACGTATAGGACACTATCGGGATGGCTTGGGATACTAATTGTGTGACACGAGGTACATATTGGATGCCTATTTGATACTTTGTGTGGTTTCAGACACCCGCTGAATGGTTTGTCACACTCGTTTTGTGCTCGTTGTATGGTTTGGAGCACTCATCGGATGGTTAGGGACACTCATTTGGTTAGTTTGAGACACATGTTGGATGGTTTGTGACACAACATATATGGTTTGAAGCACCCGTTGCATAGTGTGTATCACTACCACTGTGGTTTGGAACATTCATTGAATCTGTTAGGACACTGCTCGAGTGGATTGAGGCATCAATTGGGTAGTTTGACACTCATCTGGGTGGGTTGGGGCACCAGATGCATGCTTTCGTGGACTATCTGCATGTGTGGGTTTGGATACCAGTTGCACATAGGTTGGGGCACTAACTGGGTGGTTTAGGAAACTCGTGTGGATTGTGACACCCTTTCGATGGTTTGGGACAATACTTAAATTGGATTGGGATACTCACAGGTTGGTTTTGGATATTAGGTGGGTGGTTTATAACTCTGTATATGATTCGCTACACTCGTTATGTGGTGTGGGCTCTAATTTAATGTATTCTGAGACTAGTTGGCGCCATATGATGGCATATGTCACTACTTATTGTCTATTAATTGATTATATGTGAAGATTTAGTGAAAAAATTGACACAAAAAGCATATAAATAGGACCCTATTTAAACGAGCTGTAGAAAAATTCCACCAAAGCAGATTTGAGCGGATTTTGGATATATTGCTCAACAGATTCTGCCCCACAAAGTGACACCGAAAACAGCTTGCAAAATATTTGTTCTTGGTTCAGCTCAAAATCGAGTCTCAACGACCCAATATTTAAGTGTAGAAGATAAAAACTTGTCTCGTTTGTGCCTATAGTAGATGCCAAAGTTGCCGTTCGTTTTGGTAACTGCACATAGCGAGGAATTGTGGTCACAAGTGTCGGTGCGATCTTACTATCTACTTGTATTGGCAGTATAGGCTAAACGTACTGTTACTGCATCATAGCACATGGACCTGTTATCATGAGCGTAGAGACAGGGTGGCCCACCCTCTAGACCATGCCATGAATCGCTCCATGCAGCTACGCCCGTATAGAGATAATACTCCACTAGTTTGAAACCTGGGAAATTTGTTATGTTGTAACAGGGAATTCTGTAAGTTGCAAAAACAGTGCAGGTAATATGTTTCTTAGTTAACATCTGTTCCTTAATCGTGTATTTAACTGTTATGTAGGTGAATAGGATAGGATAGGATAGTTTATTTACAATACACACGAATGATACAGTGGCATTAATACATAATAAAGTATAGCAGTGTATTGTCGGGGGTGCCTAGCCCTATCGGGCTGTCTTTCTGCTACCCCCTAAAACAAGTATAACTATAAGTAATAGCATTGATGATTGTATTTCAGATCCATAGCTCCATTATATTTTATATATGCCTAATAATATGATCGTGAGGGCGTTACCATTTCTGACTATTGACGGTTTTCTTGTATATTAATTATATACCGTGACTTTTGATGGCGAAACCATTGTAGTTCGTTTACTGGCGATTTATTCGTCCCGAATTATGGAACAAATATGATCTGTGTATTTGGAATTTTCGCCAATGTTTGTTGAATAAATAGAGAGTAATCACTTGATTGAACTGGTGACGTAAACTGATTCATGAGAGGCAGGGATGTTGTACAGACACGAGAGCGCATTGCGCTGGAGAGTTTTCCAAAAATAGTTTGCCTAGAATGAATCAGTTCACGTCACCAGTTCAAACAAGTGATTATTCTTTTTATCGTATTCCTCTATAAATATAATTATCACTTGATTGAACTGGTGACGTGAAATACTTCACGAGAGGCAGCGAATTTGTGATGCCGGGTCCATAATAATACTTGCCCAATCTGTTCACAAGGGACTTAACAATTGATATCCAAATTGACAGGTGACCTCAGCAGACCCGGAATTCACGAAAGCCCTATAATTATATAGGTTGAGTGGTGATAGGTCAAATAATGTTTCCTCAAAGTATTTGGTTAAGACCCATTGATTAAAAGTCACATATATACTATCTTCGTTATAACTGAGTTAAACTGCAGCATGCGTTCAGGAAATTCTGCTGAAGTTTATATCCGATGAACTGTTGAACGGGAGTTTGAACTGCTGTACTGGGGTGGAGGTCGATGGGATGGTGTTCACTCACTGCATATATACTTGTTTATACCCCATGGATTAGAACTCATTTATAAAACATACAACCTATATAACATCTTCGTTATAATTGAGTTAAACAACTTTTGGGATAATCTGTTGAACTGCATGTATAACCGATAAACTGGTGAACGGGATTTTGAACTGCTGAACTGGGGCGAATGTCGGTTATATGGTGTTCCTTCGCTTATTCTGTTATACCCCACAACATGTTACATAATATCTTCGTTATAATTAAGTTAAACAATGTTCGGGAAAATCTGCTGAACTGCATCAGATGAACTGCTGAACGGAATTTTGAACTGCTGAACTGACATGGCAGTCGGTCAAATGGTGTTCCCTCACTGTACTTACGACGTTATAGCCCAAGGATTAAAAGTCATTTATACAACATGCAACCTGATATCTTCGTTATATTTTTAGTTAAACTGCGTAATTGGGAAAATCTGAAACTGCACCCGATGAACTGATGAACGGGATTTTCGATAAACTGATTAACGGGATTTTGAACTGCCGAACTTGGGTCGATGTCGGCCAAAAGGTGTTCACTCGCTGTAATTAGTTATAACCCATCGATTACCAATCATCTCCACAACATGCAACCTAATATCTTCGTTATAATTGAGTTAAAATGTGTTCGGGAGAATCGATTAGAGTTAAAATGTGTTCGGGCCAATCGATTAGAAGTAACTTACGCTACATGCAACCTAATATCCTCGTTATAACTGAATTAAACTGCCTTGGAGAGAATCTGCTGAACTCCATCCGACCAACTGCTTAATGGGATTTTCAACTACTGTACTGGCATGGATGTCAGTTTAATTGTGTTCCCTCACTGTATCTGGATATACCCCATCGCTTATAAGCCATTTCCCCCAACATCTAACCTAATATCTTCGTTATAATTGAGTTAAAGATACATAATCCGAATTAACGTTCCTGAATTACTATTTCTTTGGCTTCGGGGGTAAACAAAATATTTTATTCGAGTCGAGGAACCCACGCATCAAAGCTCAAAGTTATCAGATATCGATTAAAATATCTTATTTTTCACCACCTGAATTATTTGGCAAATATTTGACGAGATGCCCGACATACTCGCGTTACCAAATTGCGTTGGACAAAATGTTGATATTTAACACGTTTTGGAAAATTTTATACTTGAGCTGACAGTGGTTATCATTACTTTTTGGCAATTAATCGATTCTGATAACTAAAGCGTCGTTCGAAGAAATGTTGTTGTTGTTGTTGGAATCTTATGGTACGGAGACCATCCAATCGGAATGTGTACCTTTAAACTGTTCGGGAAATATGTATGTGTTCGGGAAATCTGCACGTGATCATTATTATTAATGCAATAGGTTATTGATGCCAGATATGTTTGTTGAGCATTGTTACATATTAGCAAGTGGGTGAGACGGTTATTGGCATCCACCTTCTTGACAATATATTTGGTTCACGTTGATTATTGGTTGTTTACGTTTATAATGAAAGTGTCAATGTGGAAGGATGGGTGAGATATATCGATGAATACGCAAATATAACGACACGCGGGCTATATAATTCATGGGTCTTTCTGTCGCGCATAAAGTCGGTAGGCCGATAGAAGTATTTATTCTGACGCATGGCGATTACTATATATACGAGCATCATTTTACTCCCGCAACAACATGGAGGTACGCTCTTACTGAAACATCCACACTACTGTCATCCTCTCATGACACGAGTAGTTATCTCATAGGAAATGTTCAGATAATAAGTTATATTATTATAATAATAAACTTATTATCTGATCATTTCCCACCAATAGATAGGACATATTCGGCACTTTTTATTATCTGTTGTCTGCTTGCATTTGCCGAAAACCCTCAAGATGAACAATAGACCATTCCAATGTATACTTTTATAACTGTGTTGGAGAATCCATTTATTATACAAATGATTGAAGGCACGTGAGGCCTTAGTTGTCGAAAATATTCATATTTTTTCCAATCAACGTAAACAGAAAAAGATTAAAACGCATACAGTTTCGTTCATATATACCATGACCATCGCGTAAACAGCATGTTATCATAAATATTTACTATATTTTACCTAAGCAAGAGCCTGATTGTGTTACAGAAGACAACACAATGCTGCTGGCTAATCACACACAAATGGCATAAACGCTCTTTATTCCATATCAGGAATTCACCCACAAAGAACGCTCTTTATGTTTACCATCAAAAATAAACAAACACCAGAAAAGTAACTTTTTATGCTTTTGTTTACATAACAATGGTCAAAAATATGACAATAACATACTGTTTATGCGATATTTCTTATTTGTATATGGACAAAGTATGTCTACATTTTGTTGTTCTTTCTGTTTGTGGCGGTTTTTGACGGGTGGAAATATTTTCACAGGATACCCACCGCCAAGGCCAACCGTACCTTTAATATATCTTAAGAATTGTGTAACATGCACTACAAGAGTTTTATTCAAAATTACCAAATGAATATGTGTAGCACCAGGTTTTTCTCCTGTGTTTTTTTTTTGGGGAATAAGATAAACATGTTTTTCAAAGAGACTTTTATTAGCGCGCACCGCGTGTATACTGTTCTCCAATTTTTTTTATAGCTGTGGTCCTATGGGCATTTTATTTATAGATAATTGGTTTTTCCGGTTTAAAAGTCGAACTGCGCGACCAGTAGGCCGAGTCCGGTAAAAGGTGTAGTTGGGAATTTCAATTTCGTTTATTGTCCTTTTCATTATTTTGTCAATAATGTTGATATTTTTGTTTGTGACAAGCTATGTCAATTACCAAAAAAAGAAATTTAAAAGATAATTTGTAAGTCTTATATTTCAACTTTTATAGATATGTTTCGTTCTGCAACCCACTGATGGTTGTGGTCGGAGACGGCCGAGTCGGCCGCCGGTTCGTTAATTAGGTGCTGCTTGTTATTGTTATTTAACGGAATTCTGCGTTGGTCATTCGCGAAACCAATATATTTTATATTCTATAATTACAAGCATGGGTATATAAAATTATTATCTTGAGCGCGTTGTGTTGTGTAGAGCGTCTTTATTCTTGGGTCCACAGGTTAATAATGATGACCTGTCCTATACAACCGTCGGTTCTACATCACGTACGTTTATGGTTGGGGGCAGTTACACTTCTAATAACGCGTAATATAAAAGCCTATATTTCATAGATTATTGAAGTTACGGATAAAGTACGACCATCTAGCTCTCTATAGTGCATGGCTGTATTGGTCAAAAACGCACTCTTGTATTCTATATATTTAAACCCTCACGAAGCTCAGTCTAATCTGCCATCTTGGGAACTATAATACGTGTGCATTCCCATTGCACGGGAGACTAGCGTAGACGCCATTTGCCATTTAGTAGAGAACTATTGATATTAATAGGACCATAAAGACAAACCATTGCCCCTTAATCATTTTAGCATCGATTGTTTGTCGGAACCTCGAGGACACCAATAACAAGAAATGAAAGTGTCCATGACACTGTATCTCAACTTGGGAAGGAGTTATTTTTTGGCTGATCAATGAATAGAATGATAAAGAAGAAGGAAATTCAAAAAGTTACATGAAGGGCGTGTATTATGTAGATGGAATTATTTTTATTACATGTACAAACATTCACCAATAAATGTGAGCTGCGGGTGTGTCGATGGATTCACATTTGAAATCCAAGACGGCTGCTGGCAGCCATGTTTTATAAACAAAAAATCTGAAATAATCGATTGTTCCCATCTAGAGGTCACCCGAAGATCCCTATGGAGTTTGGTGACGATCGGATGGGGAATGTAGCCTGTAGGGTGTGCCGAAGTATTTAGTCATGCAAACAGTAAAATCCAAAATGGATGCTCGTAGCAATGTTTTTTTTTTAACGAATTTCGGAAATAATCGATGTTTGGTGGCGTTCAGATGAGGGATATGGTTTGTAGGATGTGCCAAAACAGTTAGTCATGAAAAGATTCATGTACAAATTTAAGAATTCCGTATTCGTTTCTAGATATCAAAATGACGGGCGTCATCTGCTACTAACCGGTGGTTGTAAAATATGTCCAAAAGTAATACAAATCAAGGGAGATTACGCTGAGCCCCTATATCAAAATTGTATCCATCCTTAGGCATATAATGGAGCGCAGAAAATGTATTTGGAATTATTGATATCTGCTAAACTCATATATTGATAATGATGTGTGCACGATAAAACAACAACTGGTGGTGGATCATTGTCCATTTTTACATATTTGAGAAAAATCTTATGATTTGTCCTAATTTTTGCATAACTTTTCAAACTTATTATGCCCTTCTAGTCATCAGCAATCGGACAATTTAGTTTCGATCAACACTGAATTTTATAGCTGTAAAAAAACTTTGCATGTGAACAGGAGATAAGTAGATGTCTAAACCACTGCCAACAGAGCAACAATAAAGTAACCTGGTATGAATCTTTAACCCTGCCCAGGGGGTGGTGGTCCTGGTGACAACAGTTCGGATACGTATAGGCGCTTTTTTCATTTTGACATATCTTGGCACTCACCACCCCCATTTTTAAAGAAAAATATTTTTCCGGTGGATTTTGAGAGAACCACCCCCTTTTCAAGTTTTCGAAGATTTGTGACAAATATATACTCGATTTAAAATGTTCTTAATGTCCTTAATTGTCTTAACAAATCGTCAAGTCACGCAAAACACACCATTTGAGTACACCAGAATGAAATGTAACTGTTCACTAATATACATGTACACATGCATAGACATAACCATTGATATGAATTTGAGTATCCTTGTGCGGCCTCGTTCTGTGCATGGCCAGGAGCATCATAAATACAGATGCGATAGAACACCAAACAAGTTGATAGAGTTGAATGCATTACTCTGTTATCCATATGCCAGGCAGTGGCAGGCACAATGTTTTAATTTCCAGTTTTCATTTCGATCAGCAAAATGTAATATGATGTACCTAGTTTTATTTTTATTTTCATTTTTTTTATGATTTGCATCATTCAGGTAGTCCCAAATAATGTTTCGGGTGACAATTTGGAACAGTTATGAATTATATATCCCACAGATGGGTTCTGAAATGATAACCCACTCATATATAACACTATAATTATACTTCTATATGTATTATATACTTCAGTATACAATGTCTATTGCCATTTCTGGGTCAAAATTGATGATATATTTTGAAAAAAAAGGCATCAGGAAAAAAAAATTCAGCTTGAGGAAAAAAAATGATTTTTAAGCTGACGATGACCTACCCACCCCCGCCTACGTGTTAGGAACTTTTCCCTCCACCCCCTGTCCTACCCCCTAAATTTTTTTTGTTGTTATTTTACGAAAATGATAAAACAAACGAATGTGGTTGTTTGCTATCATTCGATTTGATGAACCCACGACGAATACACACCAGCGAGTATCAATCAGCTTAAAATGATGATCGTTGTATAGGACATGAAACCAAAATAGAGCTTGTATATGACATGAACAAAATATAAAGCTTTCAGTTATGCCTTTTTAACAAATCAAAATCGATAAAAGAAGCTGCAAAAAGCATACATATACAGCGTTGGTTGTTTACAGCGTTTGCTGAGACGTTTCACGTCCGTATACGTCTATACGATAGTATTGCGCGCTCTGGGGCTGGCGACGGAAAATATAGTCCCCCAATTTGCCTCTTTGTTTTATTGTCTATTTTCGTTAGATTTCAGCCAACGACCGTGTTGGATTGTCATGTATAGCGTTTGGGCAAACAAATGGGCAATATATTCTGGATGAGACTCTAGCAGGTTTTAGTAAATAATGGGGAAACAATATAGCTATCGAACAACTAGAACTTTCTTGGATTGCTGTTACCAAAGCTATGGAGTCATGCTATATTTGAACTAATGTATAGTAACAACAAGGTTTTGTACTAGTATAACACTGTATTTCAATATAAAACTACGCTAATATTGGGAAGCAGACTATATCTTATTGTGCCAATTATGAAGCAACAATAAGCAACCTGTCGATATATATGCCACCATTCCTTGTAACCATGAGGTGTGTGCTTCTATGAGGAAAATTAGTAACTTAAGAGCAACTTGTACAACATCTTTCATAACTCCTACCAACCATGAGGTGGATTATGATACTGGCATTATATTGACGATTCTTCGCATGGACTGTTTTCATGTGATATGATGTATTACCGTATATTTAGTTATCAAGGTCTAAATTATTATACCAACGGTAACACTTTTGAAGTGATTGAATATGAATAGAAATACTTTCGGAGTCAGACAGGTGTACATGTCTATAATCAAACTAATTATCAACAGTTACAAGGAACGTTATGATACGGGCAGTGAAGTCTTAAATGTCTTGGAATGTGAAGTTTGATTGTGTTTTCATTCTGTATCTGTATCTGTATCTGGTTCAATGGAGGATCCTAGCGGATGTATGTATTAGCACACGGGATGAAACTTAAGACGTGATGTTGGATGCTGTTTCGTCCTCTGATGGAAGTAGAGAGTGCATAGAATCCTCGTCCAGATGGTTCCAATAAAGTACTGTCCGAGGATAGAAGGAATTGCAATATTCTGTGCGATCGACCTTGATTAATTCGAACGGTTTATAGTTAATACACTCCAGACTTGGGACAAAGTTATTTTCACTGAATCCGTCGATTTTTTTAGCCTTTATTTTCCTACCACTCTGATGATTAAAGTTTTCTCAATATAAATCTGGTTTGACACACCTGACAAATGAACTAATAATGCCCACATTCTGTAATCACTTGGGACATGACAATCTGCGGGATGGGATGGTATATGGGACAAAACGACAATCTGCGGGACATAATTTCAAATTGCGTGGGACGGCCGATATCTCGAGGAATACAAGGCGTATGGGGCTCATTTTGGTGTCTAACGAAAGGCCCACATTCGCATTATCCACACATATTAATACCACCACTGACCGGACACCAGAAGTTGCATTATTTGATCGACAACTGACCTAACATGGGGTGGAATTTGGGATAGAATGACAATCTGCGGGACAGGATTTTCAAATTGCGTGGGACGGCCGATATCTCGAGGAATACAGCGCGTAGAGGGCTCCTTTTTGGTGTCCTACGAAAGGTCCACATTCGCCCTATCAACACATATAACCCCGCCACAGACCGGACACCGGAAGTTACATTATTCGCCGACAACTGACCTAACATAAAATGCCACAAACACGAAAAACTGCGTTCGACATTAATGTTTAGAATTTAGATTTCTCGATTAATAGGCTAGCAAACAACACGTTTTTGGTATCAATTAACGCAGTGGAATACTGTGTATTCGTTTTTAGCTACAATATGGCTGTTTTAGTGCGAATATTGTAATGGCGAACACGCAAACACGCGCCGATTAAACAGCTAAAAATAGACTCGATGTTTACAATTACAGGATCGATTTCAGCTGGTATATTCAATAGAATGGGGCGTATAGTATATCAAAATGTAGGATTAGACACAGGGAATGTATTTTTTTTAAATGGGTTATACCAGGCGGTGAAATTGTTGCAGAAATTCGCTCCAAGATATTCGCACTCATTTTTATTTCAGTTGTGACTAAAAGCCCAGATGCCGGAGCCCGGCGACTAAAAGCCAAGTTACAAAATACATCAACTGGTTTGAACGAATGAATATGTCAATGATAAGACTATTCAATAGAATATTAAATCAAATAGTGTTTATAGACTTAAAAACTTATGTGTCCGCCATTCATATGCGGTGGAGGTTCTCATATTATCTGCCAGTCATACGCGGGGGAGGTTCTCATTTGAACATATTATCTGCCGGTCATACGCGGTGGAGGTTCATATTATCCGCCGGTCATACGCGAGGAAATTTCTCATATGAACATATTATCCGCCGTCATATGCGAGGGAGGTTCTCATATTATCCACTGGTCATATGCGAGGGAGGTTCTCATATTATCCTCCAGTCATACGTGGGGAAGGTTCTCATATTATCCTCCAGTCATACGCGTGGGAGGTTCTCATATTATCCTCCGGTCATACGTAGGGGAGGTTCTCATATGAACATATTATCCGCCGGTAATACGCGGTGGAGGTTCATATTATCCTCCGGTCATACGCGAGGGAGGTTCTCATATTATCCTCCGGTCATACGTAGGGGAGGTTCTCATATGAACATATTATCTGCCGGTAATACGCGGTGGAGGTTCATATTATCCTCCGGTCATACGCGAGGGAGGTTCTCATATTATCCTCCGGTCATACGTGGGGGAGGTTCTCATATGAACATATTATCCACCGGTCATATGCGGTGGAGGTTCATATTATCCACCGGTCATACATAGGGGAGGTTCTCATATGAACATATTATCCACCGGTCATACGCGAGGGAGGTTCTCATATTATCCTCCGGTAATATGTAGGGGAGGTTCTCATATGAACATATTATCCGCCGGTCATACGCGAGGGAGGTTCTCATATTATCCTCCGGTCATACGTTGGGGAGGTTCTCATATGAACATATTATCCACCGGTCATACGCGAGGGATGTTCTCATATTATCCTCCAGTCATACGTAGGGGAGGTTCTCATATGAACATATTATCTGCCGGTAATACGAGGTGGAGGTTCATATTATCCGCCGGTCATACGCGAGGGAGGTTCTCATATTATCCTACGGTCATACATGGGGGAGGTTCTGATATGAACATATTATCCACCGGTCATATGCGGTGGAGGTTCATATTATCCACCGGTCATACGTAGGGGAGGTTCTCATATGAACATGTTATCTGCCAGTCATACACGGTGGAGGTTCATATTATCCACTGGTCATACGTGAGGGAGGTTCTCATATTATCCTCTGGTCATACGTAGGGGAGGTTCTCATATGAACATATTATCTGCAGGTAATACGCGGTGGAGGTTCATATTATCCGCCGGTCATACGCGAGGGAGGTTATCATATTATCCTCCGGTCATACGTAGGGGAGATTCTCATATGAACATATTATCCACCGGTCATATGCAGTGGAGGTTCATATTATCCACCGGTCATACATAGGGGAGGTTCTCATGTGAACATATTATCCGCCGGTCATACGCGGTGGAGGTTCATATTATC
Source organism: Siphonodentalium dalli (assembly GCA_032622095.1). Taxonomy (NCBI): domain Eukaryota; kingdom Metazoa; phylum Mollusca; class Scaphopoda; order Gadilida; family Siphonodentaliidae; genus Siphonodentalium; species Siphonodentalium dalli. The sequence continues at coordinate 210,333,763 of CP136064.1, read as the reverse complement.
CACCGGTCATATGCGAGGGAGGTTCTCATATTATCCTCCGGTCATACGTAGGGGAGATTCTCATATGAACATATTATCCGCCGGTAATACGCGGTGGAGGTTCATATTATCCTCCGGTCATACATGGGGGAGGTTCTGATATGAACATATTATCCACCGGTCATATGCGGTGGAGGTTCATATTATCCACCAGTCATACGCGAGGGAGGTTCTCATATTATCCACCGGTCATATGTAGGGGAGGTTCTCATATGAACATATTATCCGCCGGTCATATGCGGTGGAGGTTCATATTATCCGCCGGTCATACGTGAGGGAGGTTCTCATATTATCCACCGGTCATATGTAGGGGAGGTTCTCATATGAACATATTATCCGCCGGTCATACGCGGTGGAGGTTCTCATATGAACATATTATCCGCTGGTCATATGCGAGGGAGGTTCTCATATTATCCACCGGTCATACGCGAGGGAGGTTCTCATATTATCCTCCAGTCATACGTGGGGGAGGTTCTCATATTATCCTCCGGTCATACTTGGGGGAGGTTCTCATATGAACATATTATCCGCCGGTCAAACGCGGGGGAGGTTCTCATATTATCCGCCGGTCATACGCGGTGGAGGTTTATATTATCCGATGGTCATACACAAGGGAGGTTCTCATAATAACTGCAATCATTCGCGGGGGGGGGGGGGTTCTCATGTTATCTGCTGGTCATATGCGGGGGAGGTTCTTTTATGAAAATATCATCCGACGGTCATACGCGGTGGAGGTTTATATTATCTGCCAGTCATACATTTGATTTGAGGTAATATGAGAACCTACCTCGCGTATGACCGGCAGATAATATGAACCTCCACCGCGTATGACTGGTGGATAATATGTTCATATGAGAACCTCCACTGCGTATGACCGGCGGATAATATGTTCATATGAGAACCTCCCCTACATATGACCAGTGGATAATACAAGAACCTCCCTCGTGTATGACCGGTGGATAATATGTTCATATGAGAACCTCCACCGCTTATGGCCGGTGGATAATATGTTCATATGAGAACCTCACCCACGTATGACTGGAGGATAATATGAGAACCTCCCTCGCATATGATCAGTGGATAATATGAGAACCTCCCTCGCATATGACCGGCGGATAATATGTTCATATGGCTTTTAGTCGCCGGGCTCCGGCATCTGGGCTTTTAGTCACAACTGAAATAAAAATAAGTGCGAATATCTTGGAGCGAATTTCTGCAACAATTTCACCGTCTGGTGGACCCATTTAACAAAAATACATTCCCTGTGTCTAATCCTACATTTTTATATACTATACGCCCCATTCTATTGAATATACCAGCTGAAATCGATCCTGTAATTGTAAACATCGAGTCTATTTTTAGCTGTTTAATCGGCGCGTGTTTGCGTGTTCGCCATTACAATATTCGCACTAAAACAGCCATATTGCAGCTAAAAATGCACAGTATTCCATTGCGTTATTTGATACCGAAAACTTGTTGTTTGCTAGCGTATTCATCGAGAAATCTAAATTCTAAACATTAATGTCGAACGCAGTTTTTCGTGTTTGTGGCATTTTATGATAGGTCAGTTGTCGACCGAATAATGTAACTTCCGGTGTCCGGTCAGTGGCGGGGTTAATATGTGTGGATAGGGCGAATGTGGACCTTTTGTTAGACACCAAAAGGAGTCCTCTACGCGCTGTATTCCTCGAGATATCGGCCGTCCCACGCAATTTGAAAATCCTGTCCCGCAGATTGTCATTCTATCCCAAATTCCACCCCATGTTAGGTCAGTTGTCGATCAAATAATGCAACTTCTGGTGTCCGGTCAGTGGCGGTATTAATATGTGTGGATAAGGCGAATGTGGGCCTTTCGTTAGACACCAAAATGAGCCCCCTACGCCTTGTATTCCTCGAGATATCGGCCGTCCCACGCAATTTGAAATTCTGTCCCGCAGATTGTCGTTTTGTCCCATATCCCATCCCATCCCGCAGATTGTCATGTCTCAATCACTTGGCTTCTATATTGACATTTAGTGTATGTGTCTGCTAATTACAGGGAAGGGGAAATCTATTATGCTATTCTCATCCACATCTGCACCGATAACTCTTTATATCATATATGGATCAAGAAGATTTGTTTTATCAGAATTATTTGTGATGGATGATACATGTATACGATATACCCAAACAGTATTAACATGCCTTCTACTACCCCATGCATGGTATGACTATACATTCATTGTGCACATCAATCGTGGTTTTGTCTTTGAGAGTTACTGGTCCTTGCATGATATCAACATTGATGTTCTTGACAGGCAACTGAGCACATTACAACGTACAGTCACACTATTAGCGTTGCTTCAGAAATTCATCGCACGATACAGTTTACTTAAAACTATATGACCGTAATTGATGTTCCCTTCACTCAAGGTGCGACCGTCTTTCTATGAAGGTTGTCATGCCAAGGGCATGTCCCCCGTGTGGTATCAGGGTGAGCACACTGAATTAAGCACATTTGAAGCAATGAACACGTATACTGAGTCCGTGCCTCCATAACTCTGATATATAAACTCGGGTGCTATCTTTAACCTACGTGGACCGGCGGACCTGATCGCGGACGGGATTTCAAGAAAACAGCTTGGAAGGGCCCATCTAATACAATGTTATTCGTTTGATATAAATGCCGTAACATGAGGTGTTTATGTTTGTATTATATGCCAAAAAAGGGCTCGATATATGATACATAAATAATATGCCAAGATATCGAGATGACATCTCGAAAAAAACATGTGTTGACGTAAGAAGCTACACACAAATCTATGTAATATTAGTAGGCTCTTTCAATAATTGACAAACACCAAACCTGTACCGTATATATCCATTGCCATTTCCTGTTCAATCGATTTCAATTGATCGACTCACCATTCATTACAAATATAATTTCCGATGTTTGAAGTCATTGAATTAAGCGGGAATTATTTTTTCCATTCGATGCGGGGTAATGCATTCGCACAATAAGGTTAGTAACTCTGGAAGTTTGGAGATCAAGGGTGGTAATTCTAAAATAGTGAAACAAGGGAGATAACCTGATGTGGTATATATATTTGATGAAATGACGTGACACTTCCTGTTTAGGTCAGACCACGGTCGCGGGTGGCAGCCATTTTGGTAATTTAAAGTATATGATGATAAAGATTTGTGACCACTTTTAAACGACAAGATACAAGATACAAGAATTTATTGCAAAACACCTCAATATTAAGTGGGCCTTTAATGGGCAGTTGCAAGATACTGATGAGTATCATATACATAAATAAGCGATATATAAATAAATGATTATAACAAACACAGTTCTTATCAACATTCCCTCAACAATTTCTTCAAGTTTTATCATTCCGTCGAAGGAAGAATAGCCGGACTGCGTTGCAAACCTTGTTAATTAATTTAATATTATCATTTCTCATAATCAGTGCAAATTTATTTGCGTCATGTTCAATGTATTGAATGCTATATTTATTTTATTTTATAGATGCTCGTTGTATATAATGGTAGTGGTTTCCTGTTGGAAATTTCGCCTTGTCGGCGCGGTCATTCTATTCTGTTTGTGGTTGCTCGACCTTTTGTCAAAAAAGCTCTTTATGATTTGAAATTGCAATCAAAGTGGATCACCCAGACGGGTCTGACCGATATTGAACTGAGAAATGCAAAAACTGTTCTCAAACAGCGTCATTGGGACGCACTACTCGTTGACATAAACACATCTGCTTCATCGAGGGCCCAATTTTATAGTTTTATTAAAACTGACTACGGTTACCCAAATTACTTGAAGATGTTGCCGTCAAATCTATCGATATACCTCCTGAAGCTCAGAACTGCAAATCATAAATTGCCTATAGAATGCGCAAGATGGAAGAAATCTCCAAATGATAATGACAATAAAATATGCACCATATGTGGAGAATATTTAGGAGACGAATACCATTTAGTTATTATATGAAGTCATTTGGATGAAATCAGAAAACAATATATCCCTGAATACTTTTGGAAGAACCCTACGAGAGAGAAATTCCATAGTCTCCTATCTCTTCAAAATATAAGCCTCATAAAAAGACTATGCATATTCCCAAGGTGTGCCTTTAAGAATGTGTCTTATTCTATATGAGCGAAATCATTTATTGTTAAGGGTGATCACATGTAATTATCATACTTGTTAAGTTTATTGCCTATTATTGTGTAATCTTATTTAATTACTGCTGTATATATAAACATGCATGTGTATATGAACAATGATGAATGTGATATCCGAATTTGTGTACATAGTGTATATACGTTTTGCTTGTTTCACTGTTATGTGACTTGTGCAATAAATCAATCAACCTATTCACCTGATTTACCAAAGTTGAACACAATGTCATGTAGTAAACAAATAAATGTTTCGTTATTTATACGTTGTTTCTTAAGTATCTGGAAATATTATGTGGGTGTAATTGGGTGAATGCATTGAGTGGGCATGGAGAACATTAATTCTATTGATTGGGCTAGAGATCAGTAGATACATAAATGTTATTCTATCGGTCTACTCTCGAGACCGAATGTCTATTTAACGAATCAAGTATTGAAATGTGTTCGAAGGAAAGAACATTTCGGAATTTATAAATCATGGTCTCTTTGATCGCCATTATAGTACAAATAATATCACATGTGGTTTTATTTTCAACTCTTTGATCGCCATTATAGTTAAAATAATATCACATGCGGTCTTATTTTCAACTCGATTTCAACAACAAATTAGTAACATAACAGACACCAAAATCCAAGATGGCGACCAAGATGACGGCGGAAATGTGAAAATGTGCTAAATTTTCGACATTTCACCACTTATTCTTTGTCTCTGTGGGAAGACATGGGTATCTTATAGAAGTGTCATGTACGCCCACAATGAGACCATAATATTCCTTCCTGGCCATATATTATTGCCCGATATCACGTTATTTTTTTCAAATGCCGGTATAATCCGGTCAACGCCGAATCGACGTTAATAACATAATGTACGATTCCCCTTACTTGAGTTCAGGAAATTCACGCAAACACAAAAAGGCGGCCAAAATGGCGACCAGAAATTGAAAAACCACATCAAATCGCTGATTTCCACATCAGTGAGCGTTATTGTGTTGACAACTCCATCTATGCTTACTATTGTGAGTAGGAGATACTGAGGCGAAGTGCTTTCCTTATATATCATCTTACAAAAGTTCCCCCAAATCCAAAATGGCGGCTAAAATGGTGACCGAAATTTGTAAACACACATATATTCCTTTACTTTCTGACAATGGGCGTTATTGTTACAGGAATTCTACCCATATGTACATATGGGTATGGACTATTAATAAGAAGTATTCGTTTGAGTTGGGCAATTAATACTCACAGCCAAGGTGGCGGCCAAACTGGTGGCCATAACTTGAAAAGTCGTTGATATTTTCATAAATTAATTTCCACGTTTGTCATAATATCGAGATTTATAGACGAAACGGTACTTAAATCATCAATCGATTCCGACTTAAACTGTCTTCAAATGGGTAACAAATAGCTAGTAGCCATCTGGAATGACGAAAGCCCATAAATTGTGGGCCACAATTAGTAACCAAGATGTGGCATTTTGAAATCCATTCTCCAGTAAGCGCCGATAATGGCCATAACCATTGATGCACCGAATATGCATATTATGACTGGCCAGATTCAGAACAATAAGCGAGATCACTGAGTCGCTACCATATTGGATCCATTCAGCCCCATTCCCCGGCTTAAGTGCTACAGGGCAAAGTTCTGGAGTAGCATTCCATATATGGAGTTTTGAATATTCATCAATTCCATATATGAAATTCATGAATATTCAAAAGCTTCATATATGGAATGCTAGAAGAATAGATGCCTCGTTGACTTCACATCTAAAAATAGAATCTTTGGGGTCTAAAATTGGTTGTGGGTGTCTCGTTCGCCTCACATCTCAAAATAGAATCTTTGGGTCTAAAATTGTTTGAGGGTGAAATTGTTTGAGGGTAAATTGTTTGAGGGTAAAAATTTTTGTACTAAAATATTCTCAAAACTTCCAAAATATCAAAACCCAAAACTTCCAAAATTTAAAAACCCAAAACTTCCAAAATTTCAAAACCCAAAACTTATTTTTCCAAAACAAAAAATTTCAAAACCCCAAAACTTCCAAAAGAAAAAATTTCAAAACCCCCAAAATTATTTCTCTAAAAAAAAAGTTTAAATAAAAAATTTATAACGAGTTTTCGGTTTCTGATAATCTCGATATTAAAATGTCGAATGTTTATAAATAGCTTTATACCAATTATATGTGTATGGACAGGTCCGAGTCGCTGTAATGTTGGGCATTGTGAGACAGGTGTGTATTATCGTGAATTATTGGAAGTATTGAGATGTACTATGTTGAATCACGAGTGGACGAAAAGGGTAATGTGAAATTACAACCCCCAGAATGAATTGTCATATTCGATGGAACATATTTTCAAGTATGTACACACGACATTGTGGGTAACAATGTGTCTTTCACACCTTGCTTTACCAAATGAATTCTATTATATTCCCGTTCACAGTTATATGTCATTCAGAAAACATATCGATTTAATGTCTGAGCAGAATTAGTTGTTTAACTGGTTAGTATCAATTAAGGTTGATAAACTGTGTCATTGTTAGCATTAACACGATAATTAGTTATCCAAAACATGCATACATATTACGTCAGGTCGTGAGACACTCAATTATAGAAATTGCTTCGGTGTCATTGTTATAACAACATTACGTAATAACCACTTATCGCCCCACATTCATACTTACGCTTTGGACATTTTATCAGTTTATCACGTGATCACTAAATGTGGCAATCGGGTATCCTCCGATGCCTGCAATATATTATTTATAATAATTGGACTCATTGATCTCACGTG